>JANZXR010000002.1:6015804-6037864 GCA_027575705.1 Erythroxylum echinodendron | reverse complement strand
ACATGCCAAAAATGCCCTCAATTCATTCTTATGCATTTATTCTATAAACTATTATGCTTAATTTAACGAAAAAAATTCGGGGGTCAACAAATTTGCATTAACAATAGTTGTTTTTGTTGAACATATGGTGGGTAGGGAGAATATACTTGAAGATGCCAAATAAATTTTGCAGTTTTGGCTCCAATCAAACAGACGAACACAAAATTTGCAAATAAGCCCTATACACAATCACCAACTAAATACAAAATTTCTTCTTTATGGTACTCTAAAAGCATATTTAAAGCACAAAAATGGATGTTGAACAATTTGATAAAGTATTTTAAAAGTGAAGAGATTTCTCATACACCAAACAATCATTGTAACTCATAATGTATACATTCAATAAGTATATTTTCATAGATGTATAAATTCAAAAAGTGAGCATTCACTTTAAGTTCTTTACCTTTTTCTAGGGGGCATATGCTTCTTTTGCTAAAGCTGCAAAGGAGGAATAGACCTAGTACCTTGTTGTTGTGAACCTCAAAGTCTAAAGCATTATGTAAACTTGTTGTCAGAGAATGTTCTTTGAAGATGCCGAAGCATATCTGATACACTGTGTTCGTACAAGTACAGATGTCGCTTGTACTCATTTGACTAAGTCCATTTGTACTTGATAAGAAAATTTCTATTGTCAAAGACATATGGCATGTCTTATCCCATGTAGCAATGTAAAAACATTGTTATTTGGGAATGCTTTCAAGATTAATTAAATGCAATAGACAAACTCAGTGCACAAGATCCAAATGTTCCACGCGTAATGCCAAGTGTGCAAGTTTAATTGTTCCAATATACCAAAACAAAAGTTAATGGAAGTTGGGGAAGGAGGAGGTTTTAACCTCCCCTATCAAAAAATGACAACCTAGCATCATTGTTATATAAGCTCTTTTTCTTGACTCATTTGTTTTAGTTACCTTTTCATTATTCATAATTATATTATCATGAGATAGATATTAGTTGGTTGCGTATAAGTCCATCAATCATCTAACGCCTTCTTCATCATTTATCCTTTATGACGGTCTTGGTTAAAAATTGCATAATTAATTAGTCCTTGTTATATTTGTTGTTTAATTAATACTTGTTGGTGGACATTTGAGTAAGATTAACACAAAGTCCACATTAGTTTACATGTTTCTTGTACTCTTGTAATAAAGTTATTTCACCCACTAAAAATGTGGATAACAAAGGTAAGCCCTTTTCTTTCTCCATAACCTCTTTTAATAAATACTAATAAACAAATGGGTATTGGTTATAATATATGCGTTTTGTTTATTAAAATATATAAAGGGAAAATCTCATCATCTAAATTGTCTTTATAGTTTATATCACCTTGTTTTAGTTGCTTTTATTGTTTATGTTATTACTTAATTACCTTCTTGTCTGATTTCATTTTGTCTTGAAAGAAAATAAAACTGAAATGTACACCATCTTTTCTATTATTGTTTAAGGTCTTAGATTGTCGTAAGTGGTCGCTAACTTTTCATCATGTTATTCCTTAGACACGCCCACCAACGCATAGACATTTCCTTGCTTGTTCGTTTTCCAATCTCATTCAACCATATGTTGCTAATTTTATTTCTTAATAATTTAAATGTTATATGTTAGTAGTTGCTTAGTCTTATATGAATGTGTCCTCCAGTATGATATGCTAAGTCAAAGAAATAACAATCAGAATTCTTATAATAAAAGTGACAATTGCTTGCCATTTCATTAACACATGTAGACAAGTAACACAAGTTTCTTTTTAGGACAATGGTTTTACTGATTTTGATATCAAATGACATGCAAGAATATGGAAAGTTTATTTTTATTTGTAAATAAGCAACAAACATAACTACATATAGATCTTATCCCAGATACCCAAATAAGTGTTACTTTTCACCTAATTTGTCCATCTATTTAGTGACGATATCACAAAATGTCGCAAAATGTTACTTTTGACCACCAATATTTGAAAGTGTCACCAATGTTACACGTCGTTGTAGCGTTTATTTAATTTTTCTCATCCGGTATATTTGGCTATGAATCTACATTTCGTCGCCAAATGTTAAACATTTGCAACGAAAATAAAATAGTGTCACAAATTGTACAACATTTTTCTACCAAATTGATAAATCATCGCCAATACGAAATCTGTTACCTTTTTCTAACGGTCAAAACTATCGTCGCCTATCGCTCTAATTTCACTACCAATTATACACAACGTCACCAAAACCCAAGCATTTTCTTTACATTATTAATTTTCTTAATTAATTAACACATATGAGTTTTTCCTATTACTAATAACAAAATGAAAACTGTGTCTTTTACACTTACATATGGAGTTGCTCTTGATTTGCTTAATTTTTGAGAATTAGTAATTTTTATTTTTAATTTGGTGGATAAACAAAATAGAATGGGAAATTTTTAAAAAAATTTATCTTCTTTTTGTTATTAGTTGAATTAATAAGGATTGCAAATCACATTTCGTTTAAACCAATTCATCACTAACATGACAACATATACCCTTTAGCCCTTAATCTACCATTAACCTTATTATTATTTGTATAAAAGGATACATTTAATTTAAATACCCGAGGGTTTTTGCAACGAAGTAATTTTAGTTGCAAAAGACCATTTCTACGACCAACCACCATAAACATTTGTCAACCAAATACAATAGATCGTAGCAAGTTAATTAATATTATAGTAAACAATAAACAACATTGTTTACCTAAACAAGAAAAACGACGTTGTTTTGTATCAGATTTTCAAAGATAAAAACAAAAAAGGCTACTCCATTCTTGTTCAAGCCATTAACATTTCTCAAAATCCTTTCCTCTGTTTGGGTTTTGTATTATGGTCATCACAGTCAAAGAACCATTATTAACTAAATCAGTATTATTCTTTTGTTTTATTTTCATCAACGAAGTTGTGCTAAGTTTAACTTATACCTTTAGGTGTTTATTGTGAGTTCTTAATTATGCATTTGATCTATGAGTTGTGTTTATGGTTGTGTTTCGAATATGATTTACTGTCTGTCTTTGTTATTTGTATATAGGTTGGCTTCTTCCCAACAACCTTTAACGCTTCCCTCATCAAAGCTTCGTAACTATTTGATGAAAGGTCTTCAAGAGTATTTTACTTTAATTCATTTCCATTAATAGTAATATATCCCAATATAGATAATACTATATTTCTGTACATCAAGAACATAGTTATATCTATTATACTTTAAATTCTAAATTTTGCATGTGATACAAACTACAAAATAGATTTCTAATATTTTAGGAAGGGTAACTTTCATATCATTAGGCACATTGAAGATGTATAAGTGCTAAACTGGACCACTTTCACTTATCATCGAAATTGGAGTTGAACATATCATCATTTTATTCTAAATAGACATTTACAGAATGTACCTCTTAACATTATTAATCAAGAAATATCAACATAGCGACTAGTTTCAGATAACCCTAATTCATTTCGTTAGAAGGAATGTGGCAAGATTGTCCTTACTGGAAAAATAAACAATGCAGAAACAATCTCCACTTCATACACTAATCATCGTTTGCCTTCCATGGCCGATCTTCTGCTTCAAGGTGTTTAGTATCATCCGAACAACGTCATTTACCCTATTATATACATCTCATTTCTTTTATGAGGCTATTATATATATTCACATTTGATGGTATATACTACATGTTTTAAGCTTTCTTGAATCTCGAAGATGACATGTATGCCTATGGAGGCAGAACGATGTCACAACGATCCATAAAGGATTAGGGAAATTGGTTGTTTTGGAAAATTATTCAATTCCACAGACTTCGTCTGGTCATTCACAAATGCATGTCACTCCAATTTCGATTCGTTTAACAGTTTACTAATATGACAATGTCTAAGTTCTATACTAATTGTGTTTTAAGCAAACTATTTCGTACTGAATTCATCTAGAGAACTTGTCTTCCATACTAAATCTAGCGCTCATTCAATGTATCCTCTACAAGTTTAGCTATAGTAAAAACGTTGTTGCGAGAGGGTGTGACAAACACTACACTTGAGGGAAGAATTATTACTGTTTCAATTGAAGCCTTCGAACATGTAAGGACCCTTCTTGGGAATCCAAACATTAAGGACTCATTTACTTTTAACGACTCTTATGTCATTCGGAATCTAAAAAATAATTATATCATTATCATTTATCGATGCAATCAACTGGACTCAGCTTTAAAGTTGATTTATTGTTGTATCTATAAGAATTTATCAAACAACCTCTCTACTAGTTAGGGCTCAAGCTGCGTACTATTGAGCGTGGATTGTTATTGTTTTTGTCTTATGATTGTATGAGTTGTTAACTTCTAATTCAAAGTTCATACTACTCCATATATCATATTATTATATTGATACAATTATTTAAATTTTTATAACTAATTTTTGCAATGTTAGTAAATATTAATGATTAATTAATATTATTGTTTAACACTTAAAATTATGTTGTGTGTGTTTTTTCAACAATACGTTGCAAACATTCAAAACAAATCTCCAATAAAACAGATCTTAACTATGATAGATTATGAAAATGTTAGTTTAACAATTTTGAAAAATGTCAACCCTTTGGTATGATTTCTAGAAATCGTCATCGAATGTGGACCATTTAGTGATGATTTTCAAAAATCGTCACTAAATGTGTAAGATTTGGTGACGATTTCCAAAATTTGTCACCAAATGTTGATCTTTTGGTCACGCTTCCAAATATCTTCACCAAATGGTCACTTTTAGCGACAATGTCAAAAACGTAGCAAAAAACCAAACGTCTTTTTGCTGACAATTTTGTATAATCGTCACCACTTGTGAATCCTTTGGTGATGACTTTGGACATTAGTCACCAAATGTTTAACAAATTATGATGACGATTTTTGAAAAGCGTCACCAAAAATTAATTTAGCGACGAACATCTAAAATCACCATCCATTATGGATAATTTTGCGACGATTTTTGTTAATCGTCATTAAATGTTCACTATTTGGTGACAATTTTTGTCATTCGTCACAAAATGATATTCCTTTTGTGACGCTTTTTTAATTCACAGCTAAAAGCTTAGTTTTAATAACGATTTGTGAAATCATCATAATATGATAACTTTTGCTGGCGATTTTTCAAACGTCGCAAAAAAATAACTAAATGTCTATTTTATTGTAGTGTATGGAAGGAATATTATGAACCTGTTACTCTCTTCCTTTCTGTCTTTAAAAATAATCTCTTCTCCGTTGTATAAGGTGAAGGCAGAGGTTTGAGTAGATCACATTTCGTGGAGCATATCAGAATGAAGGCAGAGGCTTGAGTTGTTCACATTTCGTGGAGCGTATCAGAATGAAGTTCGTGACATTATTTTTTTAATCGTATAATCTTAACAACCACATTTTTTTCTGCTGTTTATATCTAAAGCGATTTCCTATCCCTTCAAAATCGATATGGTCAACTTCTATACGTTGGCTAATTAATAATGAGGGAGGAGGGACTTGGTTCGGTAAGTTATCCATTTCCCCTTGATTTTAATTATTAAGTATTAATTAATTATTTGAAATGATTAACAATTCTTAAATCACGAGAAAAACAAATTTAATTTTGTGATTATTTAAGATACGAAGGAATCAACTTTATGTGCATATTCGTAATAAATCATTCTAATAACAATTATCATATTAGACAGGCATGATAGTCATATTTTAATTCTTTTATTTTATAATTTGGTCCAATCATATTTAGAATCAAACACGTGTATATATTCTTTTATTTCCATTTCCCTTTATTTTATACCCAGTATAACAACTTTTCAGGTCTATAAATTGGTTTTCGCAGAATCATCAAGGCCAAACCAGCTTGAAATATAAACACAGTTTCCAAATTTCTTTCGAGCTTTAACTAAATTCACCAACAAACCTCCATTTCAGCTCTACCACTAACTACAAGATCTGCAATTTCACATGGATGAAGTTGGGAAATCCCAAGATGTTTATCATTCTCCTAAAGGCTTAGCTGCCATATTAGCCATTGGTACATCCAATCCGCCCAATTATATGTACCAAGCTGATTATCCTGATTTTTACTTCCGAGTCACCAAAAGTGAGCACTTGATAGAGCTGAAAGAGAAGTTCAAGCACATGTGTAAGTAACCAATGTCATATATATCAAAGTGAGAGTAAACATTATTCTAAAAGAAAAACATAGTAAACAACTTCAACTTCATTTACAAAGTTCATTCAAAATTTTCAATAGACATATTTCATAATCTAATTTAAAATATATTATATATGAAAAGCTCAATAAAAGTTGTTGCAACTAGATGCTTAATGTATTTAAATAAAGGATTTAATTGATTTTTGATATTTTTCATTAAAAACTATATTTTAATTTAACTAAATATTCACACTTTGAACTTTGAAGTAGTATCGCTTGAGCTCCAAATCATAATTTTTTTTATTACATTAAGTATCTCAGTTTAGCTGGACTAATCTTAAGCCTCTAAAACCCTACTACAAGAATCCTGATCATAATCTGACATTACACACTTGCTTCTCAGCCATTTTCTTCTCCGTCTCTTAGACCTTTAAGAGTTTCCTTCTAATCATGTGTTTACTATCATCAATAGGCGAGAAATCCGCTATCAGAAAGCGTCACCTTCATCTGACGGAAGAAATTCTGAAAGAGAACCCGAGTATATGCTCTGATGACGATGCTTCTGGGGGCGCACGCCATGATATTATAGTTAAGCAATTGCCCAAAATGGCAATGGAAGCCTCACTAAAAGCTATAGAAGAATGGGGCCAACCGAAGTCCAAAATCACCCACCTCATTTTCTCTTCAATTGCTGGCGTGGACATGCCTGGAGCTGATTTTCACCTAGCCAGACTTCTTGTTCTCCAGCCATCAGTCAAGAGAATCATGTTATATCAACAGGGTTGTTACATCAGCGCAGGTATGCTTCGAATGGCCAAGGATATTGCAGAAAATAATGCAGGTTCACGAGTTCTCGTGGTGAGCTCTGAAATGGACATGGTGGGTCTTTTTTGACGACCTTACAGTGCCAGCTTTGCTTCCTTGGCAGCTCAATCAATGAACGGGGAGGGTGCAGGTGCTCTTATCATCGGTACTGATCATATGTTAGTTGACCGTGAAAGACCAGTGTTCCATGTTGTTTCTGAGAGTCAGACAACAATTCCAGACACCCATGGAGGAGTCAGAGGGCAGTTGCGTGAAACGGGTCTCCTTCCTCATTTCTCAAAGGACGTGCCTTCGTTGATCGCCCAAAACGTTGAGAAGTGCTTGGTTGAAGCATTTAGTCCACTGGGAATAAGCACTGAACAATGGAACTCGTTGTTTTGGATAGTCCAGCCAAGTAGTTTAGTCATTGTCAACCGTATTGAATCTGTATTTAGGCTGAAGCAAGAGAAACTATCAATAACTAGGCATGTGTTGAGTGAGCATGGAAATTTGTGCAGTGCATCCATCTTTTTCATTATGGACGAGATGAGAAGAAGATCTTTGGATGAGAAAAAGAAAACAACAGGTGAAGGAATGGAATGGGGTGTTGTTGTTGGATATGGGGCAGGTCTCACCATTGAAACCGTTGTCCTTCGAGGCGCTTGCATCTAGAGCCTTCCCAGTTCCCACTCGCAAGAGAGCTTCCGCCCATTTCACCGTTTCATGTTTTCAAGTCTATTGTTTGCTTTCTTGGTTTTCATTTCCGTATCTAGTGTATCACCTCAATCATTGTAAATTTGTGTTAATTTAAAACTTTCGATTTTTTTCTTTCACCAAAATATATACTAAATTATACGAACCTAACTTAAACGAATGAAACTTACAAAAGTTTTGCAACTTAAATTGTTTGAAACATCCCCAAACTAAACTTAGAATCCCATAATAGGATTTCAATTCCATTGGATTCATACCGTGCGCCTCCTATCTAAATGCTTTAAATCATATTTGGCAAGCATACTACGGGATGAACAAAGACTTATAATGAATAATTGATAATTATAGGGATTGGACTTAATGTCCAATGAGGGAAGTACTTTTCCATCTATGGAAGCTCAAACTTGTAAGTAATATGAATGTGTAGCGTGTTGTAATTCGGGACTCTTAGGCACAATCCTTTGCATCTCTGTCGCTCCGTTTCACAAAAAACAACAATGGACTCAATTGCTTTTCAATTTCCAGTTATTTGTCCATTCAATTCTTGAATTTAGCATGTTACAATCATAAGGTTAATCTAATTGTATTGATTAATCCTATAATTAATCAATTATTTCGTTCAATTATTCTCTCAATTGGTATCAGAGCCAAATAACCCTAATTGTGACTGCTAATTTGTGGGTAATTTTCGATATTAGAAGTTGAATTATTTGTTGGAGATTTCAGTTTTTTGTTAATCTATTTTTTGTGATGATTTGTTTCGGTTTGGTGTCAAAATTTTTTTGTTTGTTTTGTTTAAAAACTCATAACATCAAAAAATGCAGGCCGTAAAACTTATCCATCCTTTCGAATTTTGTCAAATTTTTTCAAGTAGTTTTTTATGAAATTATTGAGGGGTTTAATAGATCGTTAAATTATGAATCTAATGACATCAATTTCGTTGAAAATCGATCAAAATTGAGGGAGATATGACGTTTTTTTGGAGTCGGGTTGCAAATCGAGTCGGATGACCTGAATACCAGTCTTCTTGGTGAGGAAGACGTAGCCCGACCTGGCTGGTCGTTCCCCACGCGCAGTGGTGGCGTGTGGGGGAGCGTTCGGTGTCGTCCCTTCGCCATTTTGTCCCAAATTTTTCCAGATTGTTCCATTTGCCTAGTTCTAATTTATTGTATTTTTTGGAATTTTTTGAAAAATATATATTTTATTTTATTTTTCCTAAATTTTAAAATTAGTAAATATATAATGTACTCTCCGAATTTTATCTTGAAAACTTTTGTACTTGTTTCTTGCATGGTTTGGGCTTGTGGGGTATTATGTACTCTCAATGATAATATGGTTGTCCACCAAAATAAATTTTGGATGTAGTTTATGCATATAATGTTAGATTATATGATTAATATGGTTAATTTTGTAATTGTAGTGCTAACCGAAACCTATGGGGAAATCTTGGAATCTGCTATTAGACTCTTTTCATTTATTTTATATAAATGTGTACTCGCTTATCATGAGACCAATTATTACAAAATGCTATTGTGATGTTATTATTAGGCATACATTATATACTATGTTAATGATACATTTACTCTACTAGTTTATCTTTATCAATGTGGTATCTAATGTTTTGTTTAATTCATTAAATTATGTCTTTAAGTTTTCAGTATCTTATCGATATTAGCTTTAGGGCATAATTTAATATTCTGGGTGATCTGTGTTGTAACTCGGGACCCTTGGGCAGAATTGCAATTGCATGAGCACCCAGCTGTGTTATTTGCCCAATTTTATTATACATAGATACATTTGCTAAATATCCCTTGTCTCCACAAGTACAGGTCACGCAAGTAAATAGGGAAGTATGAGTATTGATTCACAGGGAGTTACTGACCAATTACTAAGATAAAATCATTCAATTATTTGGGCTAATCACTCAAGTGTTGATTATTAAGAAATTAATTAATAAACAAATTGCTAAAACTAATCCTAAAGCAAACAGAATAACCACACAATTTATATGAGTCTGTAAGGAATAAATCATATATGTAAAAGGCAGGTTTCAAATTTGGTTTCGTGATCGAATTCTAATTATTCTCTTCTGGTTTATTCAATAATCTTGATCCCTAGACCTTGAAAGAAACTAAATTTAAATTATTTATGATTCTCTATCAAGATGTCAAAGAAGTATCGTAGCTAAAATCAATCCCGACTATCATGGCTCATGAAATTAACTAAAACCCATTAAGATTTTTACCTAGATGGTAATTCCTCTCACAGATTTTTGCCTATATCTAGGTCTAAACTTACAAGTTCTTAATTATGATTTTTTACTACCGATTTTCACCTTTCAGTTCTTCAACCGATAATTTCGACACAAATTATATGAGGTCTAACACATAACAAGCACAATAATATTCAAAACAAGAATCAATAGCCACGAATCAATTTTATTGAATAAAATCCATAATCAAATTAAAACCTCACCAATTAAAACCTCACCAATTAAAAACCTGGCACCTTAAAACGTTTTCCTCCACTGAATTTTAGACTTTTTCTAAACCTTGCTGCTGTGTCGTTTTTTTCTTCTTGTTTACCTCCCCCACGTTAGATCCCCTAGCCAAGTAATAAGAAAGGTATATTTATATCTCCTAATTTAGCTGCTGATGCGGCAACTTCTTAGGTCTAATTTTAAAGCCAAACTTCATGCTTTCTACGAAGAAACAGGAAAAATAAAATAAATAACAAACTTAATAAAAATAAATAAATAAACCTAAAAATGCTACAAAATGAATTAATGAATATGCAAAATGAATGCAAATATACCCTAAACACCTATATGAATTGGACTAAACAAATTCCCCCAAATTCGAACTTTTGCTTGTCCCCAAGCAAAATAAAGATTTAGAAAACATTTTCAAAGCTGCTCATCCAAAGATTCGTAAAAACTGTAAATCCAAACTCTCAAATTCACTTTTAGCCTGTCCATTCAAACCGTTCCCACCTTCATGGTACAAGAAACTAAGAAATTACTCAAGCCAATATTCATTTAACCTTTAATCAATTATGGTAAACCCTCATCTTACAAGAAGCAAAGAAAACTAAAGTAGGTTCTACAATAACTTATAACCCAAGTATCTCATACATAATGATGATGTAATTAATTAACCAATCCCATAGGCAAGACATCCTAACCTATCTCCACTAATGTAGCATTTATTATTGAAGGATCAATAGGTCTTACTAGGTTGTGATGGGGCTATTGGGTGTGTAATGTAGGTTTGAAACAAAGAAAAGGGAAATAAAGGCTCAAAAAAATTAAGGGATGATTGTTTAAAATATGCAAATGTAGAAAACATGCATAAATTCAATATATTTTTTCTCTTTTTTTCTTTTTTTCGGAATAAAGATGAAAATGTAAAATTGACATCCAAATATCTCAAATGATTACAAGCTCCCATTTCCAAATGCATTTAAATAGGCTAGGTTCATGTATAAACAACACCAAACCTCCACAAATTAGGAAAACTTCCCCCAAATTCCCTTCGTTGCATATTTTTGGGACTTCAAATTCCTCCTTTTCATAGTTGGGAACAAACAAACAATGATGTAATTCTTTTTTTCTTTTTTCTTTTTCTTTTTCTTTTTCTTTTTTCTTTCTTTTCTTTTCTTTTATTTTTTTCTTTTCCTTTTTTCTTTCTTTTTTTTCTTTTTCAAGATTATACACATTCCAAAATATCACAAATCTTAAACAATCAAACCATATAAAGGGGTAGGAAATTAAGGTCCTAGGCTCGGTTTAATTAAAAGTGCCAAAAAAAATTAGGCTAATGTATAAGGCTCAAAAGGGGTTCCAAGGGAAATAAAGGTGAGTAAGCTAAAAGTCATTTAGGCTAGATAACAAAGAACGGTGCCTAAATCATTTCCTTCTTTAATAAATGATAAGATTTCACCTCGATAGGATTAGGAAGCTTGTTCTAGGATTGGTGAGATGTCAACAAGTTACAAATTGCCAAGAATTTTCCTTTTAAGTTCTCTAAACGTTTAACAAGAATTAAGAAGATCTCCAATTAAAAGAACATAAACAAAAGCAAATTCCTAAGATTCTTACACCAATCTGGAACTTTTCCATCCATTACCCAATCTAAAAGTGGATTCAATTGCTTTTCCAAACAATTCCTATTCATCCATGGATAAGGAAAAAAATTTTAAAGTTGAATATATACAATGAATGAATAAATAAATACCAATGCATGTAAAAGAGTTGCAAAAGAAGAACAAAACAAAAATTTCAGTCACTCCTCCAAACTCAAAGTTGACAGTGCCCTCAATGGCAAATAAACTAAATAGAAATGAGTTCAAGAAAGGATAAGCAAACTGGGAACAACAGAACACAACATGCACGTGATATTCAACCTACATTGTATCATTAGCAAAAAAAGAGAAAAGGGTTGGTATGGACAAGCCCTAAAAACTTATCTATAAGATTTCACACAATGCATAATATAAATCAATAACCAAATTCAACCAAACCACACTCGTTCATCAATTAAACATTACTGTAGGAAGTTTAATGGGAACTTCCCTAAAACGTGACGGTGAGTACAATTCCAACCAAATCCTCTATTCATCCACAATCCCGAGTTGTTGTTCCTTCAAAAAATAATTAAGAATCATTAACTTGAGTTTGGAAAAAAGAAAGCGTTGTACTAAAATAAATGAATGAACCAAAAAGAAAAGGAAAGAAAATTGGGTTGCCTCCCAATAAGCACTTGTTTAAAGTCTGTAGCTAGACTTTGAATTCTTCTCTCAAGACTTTGGACTAGAAAGGGAGTAAGCAGTCCCTTTCTCGATTTGAGCTCCAACCATATATAGCTTTAAACGTTGTCCATTGACCTTGAAAATTCTAGTTTTTTGGTCTTCTATCTATATTGCTCCGTAAGGAAAAAACCTTCACAACTTTGAACGGCCCCCACCATCGAGACTTTAACTTTCCAGGAATATTTTCAGCTTTAAATTAAAGAGTAGCACCAAATCTCCTTCTTTGAATTCCCTCCTTACCAAGTTCTTATCATGTCATCTTTTAATTCGTTCCTTGTAGATTATGGCACTTTCATAAGCGTCATGCCTTAACTCTTCCAACTCATTCAGTTACAACAGTCTTTTAGCACCTGCTTCTTTAAAATCCATATTCAGCTTCTATATTGCCTAGTAAGCTTTATGTTCAAGCTCCACCGAAAGATGGCAATACTTACCAAAAACTAGTCTATATGGAGTTGTCTTTATAGGGGTCTTGTACGCCGTCATGTATGCCCATAGAGAATCATAAAGCCTCAAAGACCAGTCCTTCCTTGATGAATTAACCGTCTTTTCCAATATAAATTTTATCTCCTGGTTAGAAATTTTAGTTTGACCATTAGCTCGATAATGGTAAGCTAACGTTTGCTTATGGTATTTGCTGAAGGAACAGTTGACAAAGTGAGTCCCTCGATCACTTAATATGGCTTTCGAGGTCTCAAACCTTGTGAAAATATTCTTCTTAAGGAATTTTAGCACCACTTTCGTGTCACAAGTTAGACAAGCAATAGGTTCTACCCATTTCAAGATGTAATATACTCCCACCAAAATAAACTTGTTACCAAAAGAAGGTAGAAAAGGCCCCATGAAGTCCAATCCCCACATGTTAAAGAGTTCCACTTCCAAAATTCCTTGCATTGGCATCTCATGCTTCCTTGAAATGGTTCCAGTTTTTTGACATCGGTCACATGCTTAAGCAAAATTCCCTGCATCTCAAAAAAGTGTTGGCCAATAAAATCCTGCTTGTAGTACCTTGGCTGCTGTCTTTTCTAAACTAAAATGTCCTCCGTAAGGCAAGGAATGGCAATTTATCAACACTTCTTCAGCTTCTTCTCTTGGCAAACATCGCCTAATAATTCCATCGTTGCATCTCCGGAATAAATATGGTTCCTCCCACATGTAATACTTCAAATCGAAGAAAAATTTCTTCCTCTGCTGGTAGGACAAATCAGGTGGTGTAACTCCGATGACCAAATAATTCACGAAGTCTACGTACCAAGGAATAATGGAAGGTATAAATGCTGCTAGTTTTTGGATAGAACAACATAACTCATTCAGATTTGCATAGTCTATGCGTTGGGTACCTGTAAGAAAAAACAAATTCTCATCACAAAAATTATCATATATATCCAATTGATGAGTTGACTTTGTAAGCCTCGATAAATGATCGGCAACCACGTTCTCTGCCCCTTTTTGTCTTTTATCTCCAAATCAAATTCTTGAAGGAGAAGTATCCACTGAATTATCCTTGGTTTAACTTCTTTCTTTGCAAGTAGGTACCTAATAGTGGCATGATCTGAATAGACAACTAATTTTGAGCCAACTATGTAGGACCTAAACTTGTCCACCGCAAACACCACAGCTAGGAGTTCGTTTTCAGTAGTCGCATAGTTCAATTGTGCATCATTAAGCATTTTACTCGCATAATAGATAGCATGAACTACTTTATCCTTCCTTTTCCCAAGCACAGCTCCTACAGCAAAACCAGAGGCGTCACACATTATTTCAAACGGTGGAGACCAATCCGGAGGTTAAAGAATTGGAGCAAAAATTAAGGCTTCTTTTGATCTGTGAAAAGAATTCAAAAAGGCATCATCAATCACAAAAGGGACATCATTATTCAATAGATTTGTCAAAGGTTTACCAATTTTAGAAAAATCTTTGATAATATTCTATAAAAACCAGCATGCCCCAAAAAACTTCTGACTTACTTAACCGAGGTAGGTGGAGGTAAATTTGATATCACTTCGGTCTTAGCCTTGTCCACCTCAATCCCTCAATTAGAAACAAGATGACTAAATACTATCCCTTCTTACCCTATAAAATGTCACTTTTCCCAGTTTAATACGAGGTCTACTTCTTCACACCTGCTCAAAACTTTGCCATGTTTAGATAAATATAAATCAAACAAAACCTCATATACTGAAAAATAGTCTATAAAGACTTCCATAATTTTCTTAATGAAATCAGAAAAGATTGCCATCATACACTTTTGAAAGCTAGCTGGGGCATTACACAAACCGAACGGCATCCTTCGATAAGCAAAGGTACCATAACAGCATGTAAATGTCATTTTTTCTTGTTCATTAGGGTGAATGGGAATTTGGAAGAAACCAGAATAACCATCCAAATAATAGAAGTAATCATGATTAGCTAGCTTCTCTAACATTTTATCAATAAAGTGTAAAGGAAAATGATCCTTACGGTTACAGTTCTAATTGGAATCAACTCATTATTATCATTTCTTACCACTGTCATACCTCCTTTTTTAGGGACACAATGGACTGGGCTTACCCATATAGTGTCAGAAATCGGATAGGTAATTTCTACAGCTAGAAATTTAAGCACTTCTTTCTTCACGACCTCCTTCATATTTGGGTTGAGCTTTCTTTGGTGTTCCTGAACTAGTTTTGCATCTTCCTCCAAATTGATCCGAAGCATACAAAATGCTAGACTTATTCCCTTCAAGTTTGAATTTGGTAGCCAATCGCTTTCCTATACTCTCTCAAGACCTTCATTAATTTTTCAATCTACACAGTACTCAAATTTGCATTAACAATGAATGGATAAGTACCATTGGGTCCTAAAAATTCATACCTGAGATTTAAGGGTAGGGGCTTTAGTTCAACAGTTGGTGGCTCTTTTTACTTCAAATATGGTGCCGTGTTCTGTTTTGATAGCACAAGTTGTGCACTCTTCTGCATAGGTTGTGCTGCTAGTATTTGCAGCAACTCTGAAATTTCTGGCTTATAGGTTCCTACTGTAATTAAATGCACTAGAAAATTTTGCAACAAATCATCAAGTTTAGACTTCCCAAATTGACTTCTAACTTCCTCATCAACTATATCAACTCTAAGATATGAATCTCTCTCATCTTTTTCCTTAATTTCCTTTCCTAAATTAAATTCCACTTTTTCCTCCCCAACTTTCAATGTCATTCTCCCATTCTTGACATCTATAATAACTCCCGAAGTAGCAAGAAAAGGTCTCCCTAAGATAATGGATATATTTGTATCTTCCCTAAGATAATGGATATATTTGTATCTTCTTCCATCTCCAAGACCACAAAATCTACGGGGATAAAGAAATTCCCTACTTTCAAAGGTATATTGTCTAAAATCCCTTATGGGTATTTGATTGACCTATCAGCTAGTTAGAAGGAAATTGTAGTAGGCTTAAGTTCTCCTATTTCAAGCTTTTGAAATATAGAAAGAGGTAGGAGACTTACACTTTCTCCAAGGTCGTATAAAGCCTTACCAATGTTTGTGCTTCCAATTTGACAAGTAATGGAGAAGCTTCCAGGATCCCTCAAATTCGGCGACATCTTATTCTGTAAAATTGCGCTGGACTCTTCCGTCAACACTACTGTTTTGTACTCCTCTAACTTCCTCTTATTTGACAAGATTTCCTTTAAGAATTTTGCGTAGGTTGGCATTTGTGTGAGAGCTTCCATGAAGGGAATACTGATATATAGCTTCTTCATTTCCAAAAATTTCCCAAATTATTTATCTAGCTGAGCCTTCTGAAAACATTGTGGGAATGGGATGGGTGGCTTGTATGGAGGAGGTGGAGTGTACTTTTCAGTTTCATCATTTTTTTGTTCGTTCTGGACAGGCTGTGCAGCTGGGCCAGAATTAGATCTTTCCTTACTTGCTACTTTATCCTTGCTTTCCACCATCGGTTCTAAGACCTTTCCACTTCTTAAAATCACTGCATTAGTAGTCTCCTTAGGATTTTCTGGTCGTGCAGGCAATTTACCTTTTTCCCCTTTTGATGTACTAGCCTGTTGAGCAATCTGAGTTCCCAACATTTTGTTGTGTATGGCAAGTTGATCTACCTTAAAACTAAGCTTCTGGATTAGTTCCACCATAGACTCCAAAGATGGTTTCTGCTTTTGAGCATGTGGGGGTTGTGAAGGGGCTTGAAGTTTTGCATTTTGGAATCCCTATTGAAGTTTTATTGTTGGGTTGGAAAGTGAGGTTAGTTTTGAGGGTAGGAAGAGTAATGGGGCTGGTTTGAGAAATTTTGTAGCTGTATGAGTTGTTGGGACCAAGAGAAATTGGAGTGGTTTCTCCACTCAGGATTGTATGTGTTGGAGAAGGCTCCTCCTTGCAGTTTAGCTCTATAGTTACCCACTAAATTAGCTTGCTCAACCGCAATGTCTTGTCCATAAGCCTAAAAATCATACATAGGTTGTGCAAGTTACTGCAGTGCATGCACAAGCTGTGCGTTGTTTGCTACCATCACAGTAACCTTATCCATCTTATCCATTCTCTTTATCAGGGCCTCAAATTTAGCGTTTATAATGGATAACGCATCAACCTCAAACATTCCTGCAATCTTCTTAGTCTCTTGCTTTAAATGCCCCCTGCTCCCACTCCATTGGTAATTATTTTGAGCAATCCTTTCCAACTGTGAATGAGCTTCATCTTCAGTTTTTGCCATGCAGTCTCCACCTGCAGCTGCATCTATAGCACTTTTCATAACTGGAGAAAGCCCGTTGTAGAAAATTTGCACAAGCATCCATTTTTGAATCCCTTAGTGGGGGCATTTTCTTTATAGCTCCTGGAATCTCTCTCATGCTTCAAACATAGATTCATCTTCTCTCGGTAGGAAGGAATGCACTTCACCCTTCAGTTGTGCGATCTTTCCTGAGGGAAAGTAATGCGTTAGGAAAGCTTGGGATAACTCTTGCCACGTAGATATAGACCCTGGAGGTAGAGAGTAGAGCCATTCACTTGCACAATCCCTTAAGGAAAAAGGGAATAATCTGAGGCTAATTGCATCATCAGATATCTCATTTTGCTTCAACATGCTACATATCTGAATGAACTTCTCTAAATGAACGTGGGGATTTTCTAAAGGGTTGCTCCAAATTGAGACTATTGGACCATCTACACAAGTCCAGTCTTCAGTTCAAAATTATTAGTTGTAATTAGAGATGTCGCGATGCTTGATTGGTAATCCTCAAAGTTCGGTATGGCATGGTCTCGTATGGTTCTCTGATTTTGCCCACCATTCTGCCTTTGTTCTGCCATTATTTTCTCACTTGTCGTATCAACAAGTTCAGTTTTTATTCACTGGTTACTCTATATAGCTTGTGCTCTTTGCTGTTTCGGAGCTTTTCAGAGCGCCTTGGCGGTCTTTTCAATTTCTGGATCAAATAACAAGCTTTTTGCACTATAAGAATGTCTCATATACAGAAGGAATCACCTGCAATTCAAAAATCAAAAAGAATACTCCGAGTGAAGAAATAAGCTATGAGAAAATGTAAATAAAATGAAAAATAACAAAATGATAATGAAAAATGAATGCCCAAAGTAACCAAACAATTGGTCGTCTAATATTGCCCAAAGGAAACTCTCCAATAACGGTGCTAAAAACTTGTCCGATGCCCCATAAGTACTGGTCACGCAAGTAAATGGAGAAGTATGAGTATCGATCCACAGGGAGTTACTGATGAATTACTAGGATAAGATCATTCAATTATTTAGGTTGATCACTCAAGTGTTGATTATTGAGAAATTAATTAGTAAACAAATTGCTAAAACTAATCCTATAGCAAACAGAATAACTGCACAACTTATATAAGTCTGTAAGGAATAAATCTGATATGTAAAAGGCAGGTTCTAAATTTGGTTTCGTGATCCACTTCTAATTATTCTCTTTTGGTTTATTCAATAATCTTGATCCCTAGACCTTGAAGGAAACTAGATCTAAATTATCTATGATTCTCTATCGGGATGTCAAAGAAGTATCGTAGTAAAAATCAATCCCGACTATTATGGCTCATGAAATTAACTAAAACCCATTACGATTTTTATTTAGTTGGTAATTCCTCTCACAGATTTTTGCCTATATCTAGGTCTAAACCTACAAGTTCTTAATTTTGATTTTCCACTACTGATTTTCACCTTTTGATTTTTCAACCGATAATTTCAACACAAATTATGTGAAACCTAACACATAACAAGCACAATAATACCCGAAACAAGAATCAATAGCCACGAATCAATTTTATTGAATAAAGTCCATAATCAAATCATGTAGAAATTCGAAAACTATATCCCATCTTTGAAACCCAATAAAAAATCCACTAACTCATGTTCATGTTCAACAAAATAAATATCAAAACAAGGAGAATAGACATTAGATGAGTAAGGAACGAAGAACTTTGTTTCGTTTTGTCCCTCATGCATCCATATCTCCTAGCGTCCAGCCCTCCAGCATCCAGGTCTTGCTCTTCGTGCGTCCGTGAGGTAGCCGCTGTATGCGTCCAAGTCTTCAGTGTCCTGCATCCTTTTATTTTTGTTCTTTTGGCGTACGTGAGATCATTGCCCTGTTCCTCTGGTCTCCTCCAAATTAAAACCTCACCAATTAAAAACCTAGCACCTTGAAACTTTTTCCTCCACTGCGTTTTGGACTTTTTTCTGAACCTTGCTACTGTGTCGTTTTTTTCTTCTTGTTCACCTCCCCCACATCAGATCCCCTGGCCAAGTACTAAGAAAGGTATATTTATATCTCCCAAGTTAGCTGCTGATGCAGCCACTTCTTAGGTCTAATTTTGAAGCCAAACTTCATACTTTCTACGAAAAAACAAGAAAAATAAAATAAATAACAAACTTAATAAAAAATAAATTAACCTAAAAATGCTACTAAAATAAATAAACGAATATGCAAAATAAATGCAAATATGACCTAAATACCTATATGAATTGGACTAAAAATCCCTGCATTGTATCAATTTCCAGCTTTGAATTCTTTGGTTAAGCTAAATGGGACCAATTATAAGGACTGGCATAAATCCTTGAATCTGTTTTTGGTTGTTTCAAATGTTGATGTTACTCTCCTTGAGGATGAGCCTGCACAACCCACTGCTGAGTCTTCGGCTGCAGATAAAGCTAAATATGATAAGCGGGTTCATTCTAACAAAGTCTGTATGATGACCATCAAGTACACAATGGAGAAGACTATTAAAGAGAGCATTACTGAAACTGATAATGCCAAATATTATCTAAAGGCTGTTGGTGAAAAATTCCAGAAGTTTGATAAGACTGAAAAGTCTAATCTCTTGTCTTCTCTATCTAATACCAAGTATGATGGTGTGGGTGGTATTCGTGAGCATGTAATAAAGCTTGTGAACTAGTATAACAAGTTGAAGTCTATAAAAGTTGTAGTAGGATAGGATTATCTAATCTTACAAGTGTTTGAATCTCTTTATTCTGAATTTGATGTTCTCAGGACTATGTACCATGCTCGGAAAGATGAACGGAGCATTGGTGAATTGATTTCCATCTTTATTGAATAGGAGCATACTATTAAGAAGGGAAAGTTCCACAATATTCACCACACTTCTCGCAAGAGTTATGACAAGAAGAAATTTCATAGAAACAAATAGGGTAAGCCTCAATTTAAGAATAAGAGTAATGATAAACCTGAATTACCTTCTAGGCTTGGTGAGATTTATGGTGCTAAGCCCAAGCCTGTTTTTAATGGAAGCTGTAACTTTTGTCATGAACATGGGCATAAGCAGCGTAACTGTGAAAAGTTTCAGAATTGGTTGGCAAAGAAAAAAGTTATACCTCAAATCTTTGTCTGTTTTGAATCAAATTTTATTGATGTTCCTCCTAATTCATGGTGGTTAGACACCGGTGCCACTATTCATGTAACAAACTTATTGCAGGAGTTCAAAAGCAGGCGAAGGCCAAATAAAAGAGAGTTGATAGTGCAACTAGGAGATGGATCTAATGTTAATGTTGAGCACATATGAGTAGTTTCCTTGAAGTTGAGTAGTGGACATGATTTGCTTTTGAAAGATACTATTTATGTGCCTTTTATGGGAAGGAATTTGATTTCAATTTTTGTTTTACACAGTTGTGGATACATTTTCCATATAATCAATAATGGTATTGTTTTGTACTACGATTCTACTGTTGTTAGTTCTGCAATTATACGTGATGGATTGTTTATACTAATTCCTAATTCTTCTCGTTTTGACCTACCACATAGTGATGTTAATGTTGTTGTTGGAAAGAAACGTGAGAGAGTTACTGAAAAATCTTCTATATCACTACAAGAAAATCACGTAATAGCGTCGGAGTATTTCCGACGGAAAAAAATCTGTTGATACTGACCGACGGAAGGTACATATTCCGTCGGCAAATAGAATGCTTTATCGACGGACAATACATCCGTCGAAAATACTGTAGGAAAAACTTTCGCGCAAAATCTTCGACAGAAAATAGCGACGCCAAAAGTCAAGGTGACGGGAAAAATGCGGGAATCGTTCCAGCAATTTAATTACTTCGTCGATTTACCAACGGGAAACCTATCGTCGGTATTTAGCTTTCATTTACCGACGGTTGCGCATTTCGTCGCCATATCTTAAAGCAATATACCGACGGACAGTCTTTTCCGTCAGTACATTGTTTACATATATCGTCGTGTCGATGAGGGAGGGACGATATACCGACGGCATAAAGTTTCTGTTGGTTCCTGTCGGCATCTTCGTCCACCCTTCATTAATATAACCCTACTATACCGACGGAACGTCTGACGTCCTTCGGTAACTATTTTATGAACAAATTTTACCGACGGAACTAATATTCCATCGGTACACTTGCCGACAGTTATTGACGGCAGATGACATTCCCGTCGGTAACTGTCGGCAGTGAAACCTAGTACGGACTAACTTTTCTGTCGGTATTTGAGTTTCTACCGTAATAAAAATGCCGCTCTTTTACAAACGGAATGGTCTTGTCCGTCGGTAACTGTCGGCGGACACGTATTCTGAAAACCTAGATTGCCGACGGAATGTTATGTTCCGAAGGTAATCCAGTGGCTATAAGTCGCGCCCGACTCCCTCCCCTCCCCTAGCGCCTTCATTTCTCTTCTTTCCTTATGGTTCAGAGTTTTTCGACTCCTTCTCTCGCATTTTCCGATCGTGTTTCGATTATTGTCTTACTCATCGTGTGTTGTTTGAGGTAAACTCTCTTATAAGTGTATTATTTTACAAAAAAAGCATGTTTCTAGTGTTAAACGTGAATGTTTGGTTAGGTTGAGATTATACATATTATGTATGAAGTGTTCGATAAAATGCCTTTTATGATATTTGAAATGTTTTTTGTAATTTTTGTCTTAATTTGATAATTTAAATATGTAATTTTAATAAAATGTTTAGTGCGAAGTTTTATTCTATCAAATTTAACATTTAATTGTGAATTTATTGTATATATGAATATTGGCTTTAATTATTAATAATTATTATTAATAATAAGTATTAATA
>JANZXR010000002.1:5980985-6002906 GCA_027575705.1 Erythroxylum echinodendron | reverse complement strand
CATGTGCATTATTAAACACTCATAATTTTGCAAATTGTGATATATATGTATGGTGTTTGATATAGAGGAGCAATTGGGACGTCAACCACCAGACGTTGCTGGAACTTTCAGGCATTAGCTTCAAGAGCAATTTGTGAGTGACCTAAACGGTCTCACTTAATTATTCGTTTGTTTAAAATTATGTTTTGAAATGATTGAATAAATGTGGCTTGATTGTTGATTCCGGATAATGAAGGTCCGATTATTGTGATATTGGATTGAGATATTGAAGTGCTACTTGTATATGAACATGCAGAACTATGTGCTTCATAATATGATTGATTGTGAAAGATGCATTCCATATATGAATGTACAATCAGATAATGATAGTTGTGACGTGAGTAGCCACCGATCAGAGCTTAATGCTCAAAGTGTGCAAAAGAGCCTCGAGCTCTGAAAGTAAGTAAGAGCCTAAGGCTCACTATGTAAAATGAGCCCTGTATCCCCATCAAATAAGGGACGGTTATCAATGAGCTCGGTATCCAAAAATAGATACAGGATAATTTAGGCACTCGGTCACAATAACGTAATAATTGAAAAAAGGAGTCTCATGAGCATTCCATATGCATCTGCTTAATTGTGTTCAATTGATTGAAAATGCAATTTGCCTAGGCTTAAGTAAAAATGTGATATTGATGTTCAGTACAATTTTGTGAAGTATGTGTTATGCGAAATGTTGTGTTGCATGAATTGAGTGAACCATCGATGATGGTTATCTCATTGAGTTTGCAAAACTCACCAAAATTGCAACGTTGTCCTTTTAGGACCGAGAGATAACTCTAGCTACCGAGAGGCTCTACCAGCCGTGTAGATTGTGATTTGGCAAGAGAAGTCATGGCTCAAAAGTCAGTCAACTGAGATTTTTGGACAGATTAGATAGACTTTGTATATTTTCCTCTTTTATGTAGTGCTTTTGTACTAGGCTTTTGATGATATACATGTACTAAGTGTTGAAAAATACAATGTAGACTTTTGGTTTCGTGAAATGAAACAAGGAAAAGGTTGATTTTCTTATGATGCTTTATAAGTGATAAATGATATGATGCCTTGTGAAGTGACTGTAGCGATCGAACGTGGCTCACCCTTATCGTAGGATATGTACTGAAATGACCTCCGGCTATTTTGGTGTGTACCCTGCGGTAAGAGGCGCTACAGGTGATCATCTCCTCTATGGTCTATTTGCAATTTTTGAGCATAGTAATACCTAATGGAATCAAGCTAAAATGGTAAAGACTTTGTGATAAATCACACAATGTAGTTCTCATTAAGTTTCATACCAATCGGACCTTAATCTTGTGATAAAAAGCCACAATCATGTTAATATGCCCTCTAATAAAACTAATATCATCATAAATAAAGGAATGAAGAGTGCTCAAGAGCTTATTCTTCTCATTTTTTAAAAACTTATTATATTTCTTGTTAATAGCTTCAAGAAATTTCAAAAAAAAAAAAATAGCTTCAAGAAATTTCTTAGCATTTTCAGTCTTTGAACTACTATCATGTATAAAGTCCTCCATATAATATCTCTTGATCATAAAAAAGCTTATTCAAGTTCTCTTAGTCATTAAAAATTTTCTTATGATCACGTAAAAGTATCAGTAGTGTGTTTTACATAAGAGTTCTCTCTCAATGTCAAGTCCAATTTTATGATCATTAAAGTCATCATAAGTGATTCAACATATTTCTTGTAATTAATCTTATTACTATTTAGAATTGCGGAGAATTGAGGATTGCTATAAAAAACCACAATAGAAACATTATTACACATATAATACAAGATCATACTCTTCACAATTTATTCAACTTCTTTAAACAATCCACAAAAAGTGATCATAAAGGTATAGTCTATTGAGTATAAACAATAAAATCATTTATATTTAAGAGCAAATAAATTAAACATCACAACCGACTGCTTCAATCAACTAGCAATATAATAGTGAAATTATGTTGGTTCATAATCTTCATTGGATTCTGTTCACCAATCTAAGTATCCTACAAATAATGAACTTATCAATAGGATAATTTCATTTTTGCATATGAATTTTAAAAAATATTAATCAAAATTAAGAGAAAATAATATCAATAAAAATATTCAAATGCCTAGATTTAAGAGAGGTAAGCTCATAAGCAAGCAATATTTAATTTTATCCAAAATACGATAATAAAAAATTAGCACAGACATATGTTTCATTAAATAAATGATAACTAATAACAGACATACAATATTATCTAAAAATAGCAAATTTATCATGTAAATAGTTAAAATCTTCAATTGGTGACAAAAATTTATAAATAGAACATACCAAGACATCCCTCTCAAAATGATACAGGGACACATTTTATGGTAAATATGTAAATATTTAGTAATGGTAAACTGCAAATACTTAACAATAACAATCCTATGGATATTTATAGTAGAACTATAAATATCTAATAGTGATGCAAGCAAGGACAAAGCTATAAATATATAAGTTCATATTTTCTACCTCCAAACGAGTGATACGACTTGTCTCCCTCACCTATACCTTGGCCTGACAAAATCTCACTATTGGACAAGCCATTTTCGGCAATTTCATATCGGTTTTACTCATCTTTCAAAAATTAAGTGATCTAAAACATCAATTTGAATTAAAAAATCCCAAAAAGAAGATCGAAGAACAAAAGGCTTTGGCAATTAAGCTTCAAAAAACTCCATAATATTCCAGCCATTTTTCTAAAAAAAAATTCAACAATTCCATGAATGACATATGAGGTGTATGTGCGTCCTAAAAATTCGACACTAAAGTTCTTTAAATCTAATTCACCAACTTGTCTTCCACACACTACCACGACTCCCACATCATGGGTTATCAAAGATATTTGAATCAAGTTACTAGTCATTTTCTAATGGCTTAACTGGCAGACCTTGGTAAGATTATAGAATGGATCCAAGGGCCTTAAACATGGTTATCATTACAATATCCATCTCATAAATTGTCCAAACATCACTGCACACAGTTAAGATGTTAATTGTCCCTAAGTTGTGCTAGTCCAATTAATTAATTTAACACACTACTCACGACACGACACTCTAGCTCAGGGTTGAGTTACAACCACGGTGAGTTAAGAATTTTGATTGAACCATGATTTAGCATATGTCTGTGGTGCCTCAAGATGGTAGCACCGAATATGCCTGCTGGTTCTATCTAAAAACCATCTGGACAAGAAATTGAATTTCGGCTTTGAAACACCGGAAAACATGACATTAACAACTTTATCATTTGGACTCATCATCGTCCACAAGAACCTTTACTCACTGGTCTCCAAACGCAGGCCAATTCGTTTGCCTGATTGTAAGAGAGATCCTTATGCTATTGAATGAAACGCAGGAGACAATGTTATATGGTTTATCACTAAGCCAGCTCATTTAAGAAAAGAAGGTTTTTAGTTTTTGGAATTTATAAAATCTAGAAACTGATTTTTTTAATGTTTAGAAATTCATTTAGGATTTATTTAATGGATGAGTTGAGTTTTCTATTATACTAATATTTTAATCCATGTCAGAAGTCACGTAGTGTATTAGATCAATATTAATATAGTGCCTTTTTTTTCAAAAGTGACATATTTAAATTGTTTAAACACTAATTTAGTGATTTTTAAAAATTAAATGGTAATATGAATATTAAGATAAATTTTAAGAACTCACATAATTGTTATATGAACACTAAGCATTTGTTCTAAAATTTTGAATAAATTGATATTATACTCTTTTTTACTAAAATATTATAATTTTATATCATTACTTTTTAAATATATAATAGGTGAAATAATCTAAAAACCGCATGCTGTGAATAATTATTATACTTCGATTTATGAGTACAGACACAGTACTCTTGCGAGGTCCATTAACAGGTTGCTGCTTAGATGTTGCTCGTGGACTTATATTTTTCATTATACAATCGATTTCAGATTACTTATTTCTATTATTTTATGTCTCTTATTTTATACATATTCATCCATTCACAAGATAGGTAAGAATCAGGTCATCTATCCCCTGAACAACCAGGGTAGTTTGTAAGTTTGTTCTCTCATAGGCCCGTTACGAAGAGATTCACTTTGCAATACCCTAAAGCTCCGGCCCATGTACTAGGAATCGGAGTTGCTTGACAAAAGAGGAACATGGAATGTGCACTGTTGCATCAGAGCTCAGAAAGCCATGAAATAGGAACCATGGTGGAAGGCACAACCAGTATCTTCTTACATATCTTAACATTCTATGTTTTTGATTTCTGGACTTGACAGGATTCATTAAATACCAGGATTGGTCCTCCACTCTAAGAAAATAGCTTCCGTATATACTTTTATTTGATTTGAAATTAGATTATCTGTTTGTTCTATACAAATTTATCCATTTAATAAATAGAGCTCATAAAAATTAGACGAACAGAATTGCACCGTAGAACAGAAGGTGTTTCGTCTTTCACCCGTAAGGGCCGATCAACAGTACTGAGATACGGATAATCTCGTGTTTCTTTGACATTTCTATATCATTGACAGCAAATTGAATGTGGACTGAGCTGTAACCACTAAGTAGTCTTTAGCTGTGGATGCACAGAATAATAAAATACAGTCTTCGTTGATGGCATGAACATGGTGTCACTTCCCAACTATCCTCCTTATTTATTTTTAATGTTTATAATTTATATACTAATAAGCAAGCCTCTAAGCGCCTGATCAATGATGTAGAAACCTATATCATTTAACAAATATTACGTACTTAAGAGAAGTGTAAAAGCTGAATTCATCTATTAAACTAATAATTCTAAGTCATTTTAAATTATATTTTATTTGTTCAGTTACGTAGTGGCGTCACTAGGTGAACATTATCTTTGATGAGCTTGTGAGAAGTGTGCTAGTTCATCAAACACCAATCGTTCCGTGGCGAGCAAGCGCAAGCTTTCGTCGGAGTGGCTTTGAAAAAATTAAAAAATTAGTAGAAATGGTTGTTGTTTACGGCGGAAATATATGTATACTGGAGAAGTTGGTGCTTGTCATTATGTTATGTATAATGACAGATTTAGGAACACATGATTATGAAGTAGTTCTTGATAGAAATTAGACTTTTAATTTCTCCCAAGCCGCTCTGAAAGAAACCTTCAGTTCTAGGACTCATGAATGGACATACGCTTGATTATATAAATAAAGGTTTGACTAGAGCAGAATTATTTTAAACCTTATCGTGAGCTATCATCAAGTAAACGATTACATCTGCCTTGGTCATCAATCAGATTTACTGGGTGGAGAGAGAGAGGTCAACGGGAAACCAAGAAGGAGAGAAAAGAGATGGAGAAAACTCAGGAACGCTTATTGCTGCCTCACCAAAACCAACTTCATTCCACCTTTTACTTCTCTTTTCTCTGTTCGTCATTGGGGGAATACTTCATATGGGAGGGCTCTTACTATTTTCCACTAGTTTGTTATTCTGTGCTCTTGTCTCGGGCTCATCTTTCTCTGAGCTTATCTTTCCAAATTTTACTGCTTCTAACCTGCTGTTCGTTGACAACAAGGGTGCTTTTCTGTTCTCTCGTAATGGAACATTCAAAGCTGCAGTTTTCAATCCTGGAGGAGAAGCAACTAAATTTTATTTGTGTGTTATGCATGTGGCATCAAACACAATCATATGGTCTGCTAATCGTGATGCTCCTGTCTCGAGTTCTGGTAAAATGAATCTGACCATAAACGGTATTACAATTTCTGATCAAGGTGGCCACGTTAAATGGTTTACTCCTCCGTTGAAATCATCTGTTTATTCATTGCTACTAACAGAGATGGGTAATCTCCTTTTACGAGACCAGTCCAATCGTTCTCTTTGGGAGAGCTTTCAGTATCCAACAGATACTATTGTTACCGGGCAGGAGTTACCCGTGGCGACAGTGCTATCTAGTGCTGTGTCAAATGATAATTTATCAACAGGTGATTACAGGCTTGCCATTGCTGATACAGATTTAGTATTGCAATGGCATGGGCAAACATACTGGATGACTTCTATGGATACTAGGGCCGTTAAGAACTCAAATGATAAGGTGAACTACATGGCGATGAACAGTACAGGTCTCTTTCTGTTTGGTCAAAGTGGATTGCAGGTTGTAATCCAGATTATTTTGCCACCTTCTAACTTCCGAATCGCCCAGTTGGGTGCTTCAGGTCAGTTTATCGTCAGTAGTTTTTCTGGCAGCAACAGGAGACAAGACTTCGTGGGGCCACTTGATAGTTGCCAGATTCCGTTCATCTGTGGACGACTTGGATTGTGTACTGATACTATATCCAAGAGTCCAGCTTGCTCATGTCCCCCAGGTTTCCAGAGTGATTCACAAAATTGGAATGGTTGTCTTCCGATTGGCGGTCTATATTTGCCAATGGCTTGTACGTCAACCGAAAAATCTGGTCTATCCAATTCCTCAGGTATTACGTATTTGGGACTTGGTTATGATATGGATTACTTCACAACTATTTTCTCGAAGCCCATAAAGTATGGCGTAAATTTATCAGTCTGTCAAGACTTCTGTACCGCAAGTTGTTCTTGCTTGGGATTCTTTTTTCAAAATTCATCTGGATCTTGCTTTGCACTTGAAAATAAATTAGGCTCCTTTATTTTGAACAAAGGAAATGACAATGAGCAGTTGGGCTATATCAAAGCTGAAGTTGTAGCTACTCCAAATATTAGCAGTAGCTCAAGTAATCAAGAACAAGATTTCCCAGTAGTTGCTCTGGTGCTGCTACCTTTCACTGGGTTCATGCTCATGGTTGCTGTAGGTTTCCTTTGGTGGAGAAGATGGAGGTTTGCCGATAAAAAAGAGATAAAATTATGCCATACAAACTCTAATTCGTCTGAAGATCTGGATGCCTTCTACATCCCAGGCTTACCTCAACGGTTCGAGTATGAAGAGCTTGAAGTGGCTACAGATAATTTTAAGAATCACATTGGATCAGGAGGATTTGGTGCTGTATACAAGGGTACCCTGCCTGATAAAACCGTTGTGGCAGTCAAGAAAATAACCAATTTAGGAATCCAAGGGAACAAGGACTTCTGCACTGAAATTGCGGTAATTGGGAACATTCGCCATGTTAATTTGGTGAAATTGAGAGGATATTGTGCCCAAGGAAAAAAACGCCTTTTGGTTTATGAGTATATGAATCGCGGCTCATTGGATAAGACTCTCTTTGGCGGTGGACCTGTCTTGGAATGGCAGGAAAGGTTTGAAATAGCACTTGGAACTGCACGTGGGCTGGCATACTTGCACACTGGATGCGAACAGAAAATCATCCACTGTGATGTAAAACCAGAAAACATTCTTTTGCATGATCATTTTCAAGCAAAGATATCTGATTTTGGCCTCTCAAAGCTTCTAGGTCCTGAGCAGTCCAGTTTATTCACAACAATGAGAGGCACCCGTGGCTATCTTGCACCTGAATGGCTAACCAACGCAGCAATCTCTGAAAAAACTGACGTTTACAGTTTTGGAATGGTCCTACTTGAACTTGTGAGTGGAAGGAAAAATTGCTTGACCAGATCCCAAAGTCCTAGCAATGATGAAAGCAATAGTGGTGGCACCCAATTAACATCATCATCAGTTTCAGGGCTTGTTTATTTCCCGTTATTGGCTTTAGAGATGCATGAAGGAAGGAGTTATCTGGAGCTTGCTGATCCTAGGCTAGAGGGTCGAGTTACAAGTGAAGAAGTGGAGCAATTGGTGTATATCGCTTTATGCTGTGTCCACGAGGAACCTGCATTGAGGCCTAGCATGGTTAACGTTGTTGGAATGTTGGAAGGTAGCATCCCTGTAAGTCATCCAAGAATAGAGTCTTTGAATTTCTTGCGCTTTTACGGGCGTAGATTCACCGAAGCTTCCATGATAGAGGAGGGGACTGAACAGAGTGAAATAATCTCTTTTCCACTTGCAAAAGCCTCTGCTACAAGTAGTGCAATTGGCTCATATTCTAATTTATCCTTTATCTCATCCCAGCACATCTCTGGCCCAAGATAGTGCAGAAATGCTGTGAGACATATTCGTTATGTAAAGTCTATTTCGGATGAAATTAATATACTTTTGTTGTTTCGTAATTTGTGATCAGTTTAAGCTGTCTGTTAATAGAAGTGCAATGTTTATGTTTCTGTCTCAAAGTTCTGGATAAGCTGAACAAGAGAATGATTAGTAACGATTTCCTGCATATTTGTATAAGAGAATGTTATGGAAATGAGAACATTCTTGTATTTCATGTGATATTCTTGATTTCGTGTGTGGCAGGAGTCATATAATGGAAAGAAATAGAGTTAACGAAGAACGTATAAGTAAAAAGGATCCATGAATCTAATATCTTGAAGTTTTATGTTGAAGTTTGGAGTTAAAGTTCACGATCATGTTCACTCGTTAGGTCCTTAATGTAGTTCTCCTAAATAAGTGAGTGAGCTCAAATGCAGACGTCGTTTTGGGAAGGCTTGTAGGCTCCTAGACTCGTAACGACACATAATTTGCGACCACTTGTGTAACAGAAAATAGGAAAATCCATATTTAAAAAAAAAAGAAAATCCACGGAACAGTTATTGGGCTGGAAGGCCTGTAAATTAATTTCTGAAGGCTGGGGCTTCGAGTCTCTCCACTTCTTCCTTGTGTTTGGGCCTCTCAGGATAATTAGTTAATTCCTAAGGTTTGTTGGTTACGTTAGAAAGTAGAGATAGAAATTAGAGATCTTGACTTTGGTTAGAGAACTCCAGAAGAAGTCCTCTCATGGCGTACGTTGAACGAGGTATCTTCTCTCTATCCTTCTGTCGCATTCCCTTTTCCATTTTTCTTTTTGGTGATCCATTTTAGATGAATATTTCTTGCATGTTAGGGCTTTATAACTTCAGTGCGTTTTGGGGTTTCTCGTTATCTGGATTCTGGGGTTCTTTTGGGTTCGAATTAATCGGGTAATGGGTATTAGTAATCCAAACGGTGTTTGCCGCGGAAAATTGGAATTTTCTTTTCTAGGTTGATAAGAAAAGTGGGGGATTGAGGTTTGTGTAGCATATTTTGCCTATCTATGTTATGCTTTTGCAGATAGAGCTCGTAATCGGTTTCCTAAGATGTTGTGATGTTGTAAATGATTGCAAGGTCCAATTCCCTTGAATTGAGATGGAATTTTGAAACAAATAGTAATTGCCGGTTTCAATTGTTCATTAATGAGCATCAGAGACACTAATTAACCATCAAGTGCTATGAATCTTTAATTTCCTGCTCCTTATATCGCTAAGGTTGGATTTGAAGAAAGTGTGGTGGTTGCTGATCAATGTTGTTAAGAATAGGGATCCCTGATGTACAATATATTCCAGACTTATCATTCTTCTTCTGCTTTTTTTCTCAAGAATCACCTGTTGAAAGTTCCAACCCTCTCTCTCTCTCTCTCTCTCCTATTTTGTTTTAGATAGGCTTATGAATAGAAAATTGAGTCAGAAACTTCTATGGTATTTCCTTGAGTTTTCAAATTATCTTTTAACCACTGCTGTTATGAATATCGTATGATTACCTGTATTCTGGTGTTATTAATATTACCTTTTTTCAGCCAAGATGTTGTATCACCTTTTTTCAGCCAAGTTGTTGTAGTGTCTCATAATTTAGTGTAAAAATATTCAGATAGTACTTTTTCTTATCAAATTAGTAGTTTGGTAACTAATAACTTTAGATGATTGTCCCTAGGTTCAGGTCTTCACATTGTTGTGATCTGTACCGGAGTATAACCATTTTAAGGTTGATAATGATTTACATTTTTTATACCTACGTTTTTCTGCAGGTTTTATTCTTTTATGGTAGTTCTGCTTTGTGAAAAACATATGCAGGAAATACTATATTGGTGGGCAATCTTACTTGCATGCGATCTATTCAGAAACAACATGTTAATGGAGTAAAAAAATTCATGGTTGGTTTTGGAATATGCTTTTATACTTTCACATGACTTGATCAAATAATGTGTGGTGAAGAATGAAAGACAATTTCAACGTGTGCATTCTATCCCCTTCATTTTTATGAGCATGACTGCACAACCAAACTAATCAATCAACTTCTTTTTTTTTTTTTTCCTTTCAGGTGTGGTGAAAACTAAGAGATCCATATGGCGGCTGAAAACAATCACTGATTTTTTCTGGGCAATTGTCAATTTCATAGGCGTGTTTTTTGCCACTTTGTTCTCGGTAATATGATGTTTCCCTTGTTTTTGTTTGCCCGATTTTTTGTAGCGTTCTAGATTTCACTTTCTTAGTGACTTCCTTTTTTCCAGATGGAAAAATCAGATGCTTATAGAAAAGGATCTGGCTCTGGCAAGAAGTGGGATGGTGGCCCAGGAGGCCCAGGAAGTGGACCGCGCGGTGGAGGCCCTCCTGGTCCACCGCGAGGAGGACTAGATAACGTCCGGGGACTGAATGACATCAGAGGGGCTGACCACAGTAAGTTGCTTTTTGCTTGCATACTTACCATGGTGTTGAATTTTGGTTTCTTCACATTTTCTTAAACAATTTCTATCTCCTGATCTCTCTCTAGGTTCCTTGCCCGCCTGTGGCTCCTGCTGTGGTTAGTTGTTCAATCATTATCCGCAGCTTCTGATTGAAAATATGATGGTTTCTGTCAATGAAACAATGAAAATAGTTATATGCTTATTATCTTATTTTCTTGAGACAGAGTTGGCCGCATGCTTTATTGTTAACAATAGCTCATAAAAGTATATCAGACAGCTCAAACGGTATGATTATGAGCATTCTGTATGGAAATTATGTTGGCGTTAGGCTTACTATGCATGCATCTTACTAATAAATGTAAATGCAGTTTATCTACTACTTATACTTTCAATCAACGTGCTGTTTTGAGACTTGAAAGAAAGGCATATATGTAGGTAGAACAAGATGAATATACATTCCATAGCGAGTAGCAACATATTATCAGACATGCATCAAAAAAAGGGATAATGAATTGAACTAAAAGTATAAAAATCTTTTTTTAAAATTTCCATTTTACTATTTTAGTATTAAAATTTTTAAAAATTAAACAATTTAGTTTAATAAATTATGAGTAACATATATAATAAATTTTAATTATTAAATGATCCTAAAATGTATGTTGACATGGATGACTTGAATTCCTCGAATATAATTAATCATAATGAATATAAGTAGGCCTTTTGATTATTATGTATTGAGGATATAGAGTTAATTTTTTTATTTTAATGTCTCATTTTTTAAAAGTTTTGAATTGATATAGGAAATCTCGTAAAGATCAATGAGCGAGATTTTTGTTTGATACAATAAAAAAATGACTTATGTCATAATTAGAGAAAAAGTTAAGAATTGCCTTATGTAAGAGAGTCGATCTCTTAAAGTATTAAGCAGCGGTGTAGCATCAGATCTCAAAGATAGTCAATGTTTTCTTTCTTATGAAGAAAGGTATAAAGCATATAGAGTTAATTTTTTTATTTTCATGTCTCATTTTTTAAAGTTTTGAATTTGTGACAATCCAGTATTAAGTAGGCCTTTTGATTATTATGTATGAAAAATATAAAATTAATTTTTTATTCTAATGTCTCATTTTTTTAAATTTTAAAATGTTAAAAATCAAACATTAAAATTAAAATTTTAAAATAATTTATTATTTTTTAATTAGTTATTCCTTAAAAAGTTTTCAATGACCCTGTATCGTATATTGTCAAGAGAAAAACGTTTTTTTCTCCAGTATATGGAATTCAGAATTTAGTAATAAGATGAGACTTGCAAATATTCAATGAGGGTCATTTGAATGTTTTCACCTACTAAAGCCTACTTGTGCTTCAAATCTCATTAATAGGGGAGATCATTTTTCTCGATCCCTCTCTTGACGCTTCTCCATCCACTCAGCAAGATTCTGACTTCTTGTCAAGTGAACTTTATCACGCCTTTTGTGCTCTGAACAATTATTGTTGGAAAGCGAACATGAAGGGTTAATCAGCACAGATAATTCTCTGCAAGTAGCAATATCTTAAAAGAAGTTGCAGCTGAATATGGCTAAGCAAAATTATTGCATCACCGCATCACACACGGAAGAATGCATGTAATTCAATTTCTAGGGATCATGTACGATCCATCAGACTTAAGTGAAAAACAATCATCTCTGGACTAATGTAACTTGGTTACCTTTCAACTCTGCATGGTAACATCCATGCACGCCTAAATCCTCAGTAGCTCCAAATGTCTGCCAACTTCTTTATATCACCGTTTACACACCACCTCTGCAATAGAGGAAATCGAGAAGCTGTTAATCGGTGTAATTCATATGAAAGTAGAGTGGATTAGACATTGAAAGATTACTAAATCTCCTCCAGTGAGGCACTTAGAGACTTCCACCCTCGGTGAGTTGAGTTCTACTCCAGTTAAGTCCTTGGTCAATCGGTTGCCTATGCCTAGTTCTGAGAAGATTGGGTGATCCCTTCTACGGCCAACTCCATGTGTGTGCTGAAGTGCAGCCTCTATTCTCTTGTCTAGGATATCCAACCAACCCTAAAACATTGCATATGTTGACAGCGGAGCTGTGACAAAAACAGAGAGTGCCAACTTTCATAAATATGCTTTGACAACATAGTTAAATCAAGAAGCCGAAATGTCTCAACTTCATGAAAGAAACCACACCTTACAATCATATCAGCATAATTACACGGTCTCATTAATATTTAAAGGGAGTGGATAAATGGAACAGTAGAACTGGAAAACAAATACATTAGAAACACTAGCAAGTTTCTTGTTAAAAGCTTTTGTAACATGAAGACAAAACGATCCCCTTTTGACATGTGGTAATTGTGATTTAAAATATGGGCAATTCAGTTAAGGAGAAGTTGACTCAAAGGGAAACAACTTAAACTGTGGAGGCTTACATTCTAAAATTAGTTGTCAGGCCTTTATCATCAAAATAAAGGATAACCATTCAAGACCGAAGCAGTAGCATCAAAACAAATCAGTTTAAAAAACTAGGGAGACCGAGATAAAAGGGCATGGATTGTAATACGTAATACAAACCTTACTTCTGGCCTAGAATCAACAATGAACTTAGTATTAATGAAGAAAATGCCAAAAACACCTGATTTGCTTTCCATTTGTGATGAACGAGCTATTGAAAGCAGAACTCTTTGAACTTTCCAGGAAAACTTTACGAAAGTTTTTTAACTGTATACAGTTAACGTCTTTTTGTGTCTTTCTTAACGCAATAACTTTGTTAACAAGGCACAGAATCTGAACGTCCGTGAACTTAATTAAGCAGATAACATCGGAACTTAGCAGCTATTTATAGTAATCTTATAGGCCTTTTCATCATAGACCCAATACATGTCTGACCCACACCAATTAGGGCCCTTTTTTTACTAAACTTCAGCCTATTGGACCAGATTTTTTATCAGGTTTCTTTATTATCTTTAACTTAGATTAAATTTTGTTTTCTTAATAGTAAGATTATTAAAAATCGTAATTAATAATTGTCCAAATTAAAAAATTTCTAACATTCTTTCCTTAGATAAAAATTAATTAGAATAGTTGTAATGACAATAAAATTAGTAAAAGTGTTTTAAAAAATCAGTGTATAAAATAACCAATTTTAAAAACAGTTGATCCAAAGATAACGAAAACCCATCATTTTGTCCCGTAAGGCTTTTGATACCGAAAAATATCAAATACATGTGTCATATGCGACATAGATCTAATACAATGATGTATATCTAATGCCTCACTAATATCAATGAGAAAATAGAGTGTGGCAAACTATGATGATGCCTATATGATCTGAAATGTATCATTTTTTGTTTGTACGTCTCAATTTCTTTAAACTTTATGTTAATTGTACTAGAGAAATTTGTTTTCTTTTATTGAATGCTAAATTGCTTTAAAGAAAACCTGTATGGGCTTAAAAACTTATATCTCCCTATATCTTATCAAATCTATGGATTTATATATGTATCTGTACGTGTCTTAACAACATAGGTTTAAGGTCAATCTGTATATATATGTCTAACGACTTTTAAAATGCACAAGATCGACACAGGTCCTAGCCCTTTCACCTGTATTATGACAATTTATAACAACATGTATGATTGAAAACAAAATAATGATCATTTGTATTAGTAAAATATACTGTCATGACACATAAAAACATACAAATGTAGTAAGAGCAAACGTAGTGATCTCTAGCCAATAATGTCTAAGGACTTCAGTATACCCATCCTATACACATGCCTCTTAAAAATAATTAGGCAAAGTCTTTTATTAAAGGATCAGCAAGCATATCCTCAGTGTTCAAATGATCCCACCTCAATTTCACCTTTATCTATCAATTCTTTTATAGTTAAATATTTAACCTCCAAAACTTTAGACCCTGTGATGTTCTTATTGTTGGTACTGAACAATATAGCATGAAGATTATCATAATATTTAAACAACCACAGACAACTTAGAAATTAAGTTCCTAAGTCAAACCGCCTGTGAAGCAGTCTCATAGCATGCTATAAACTCTGCATGTATAGTTGAGAAAGTCACTAATGTCTATTTGACACTCTTTTATGACAATGCATCATTTGCTAATACAAAAATGTACTATGATGTAGACTTTCTATCATCTAAACAAATAGCAAAATTTGAATCCATATAGCTTAGAAGGTCTAGATTATTGACTTTTCTAAATGTCAATGTATAATTCTTAGTTCCTTTCAGATATCTCAGCAATTGTTTAACTACATTTCAGTGGTCTGTTCATGGGTTAGCCAGATACCTACCCAGCAGTTCAATAAAAAATGCAATGTTCGGTCTAATGCACACCTAGGCATACATCAAGCTACCAACTGCACTAGAATAAGACACATTCTTCATACTCTCTCTCTCTCTGTATCATTCTTTGGACATTGTGCCAAAGATAATATCTCATTATAAGAAATTGTTGTTGCGACAAGTTTGCAATCAGTCATATTAAACCTTTGTAACACTCGCTCAATGTATGCTTTCTATGAGAGACTTAACGATTATTAGGACTTGTCCTAGTGAATCTATATACTTAGGATAAAAGATGCCTCACCAAAGTCCTTCATCTTAAAATGCTTGGCCAAAAGTTATTTAAAGTCATGCAATAAGTTCAATTCATTTGATGCAAGTAAAATACCATGCATATATAACTGTAGGAAGAAACCTTGCTCCCCTTAACCTTGTAATACAAACATATTTTGACTTTATTTTCTACAAAACCAAATAATGTAACAATCTCATTAAACTTAAGGTACCACTATCTAGAGGCTTGTTTCAAACCATACATTGATTTTCTCACGTTACAAACCATTTGAGCTTTGTCTTGTTCTTGAAATCCTTCAATTTCTTCCATATAGACCGGTTTACAAAGGTCTCCATTCAGAAAAGCAATTTTAACATCCATCTGATGTAGCTCCATATCATAATGAGCCACTATTATCATAATCACTCTAAATGTATCCTTAGAGGATATAGGAGAAAAGGTAACTTTAAATTCAATCTCTTTTCTCTGAGTGAACCCTCTAGCAACCAATTAAGCTTTAATCCGCTAAACTTTACCCTGAGAGTCCTTTTTGTTCTTGAAAATCCATTTATAACTAATAGGTTTGCAATTTTGAGGTAAGTCAACAAGCTCCCATACTTTATTGTGCTTCATGGATTACATCTCATCCTTCATTGCATCCTACCACAAATCTGCATAAGGTCCATAAATGACTTCTTTAAAAGTATCTGGATCTGTTACATGTCTAATATCATAGTCTTGTTTACCTAAATAGACTATGTAATCAAATGAGATAATAGGTCTTCTTACCCTGGTGGATCTTCTTAATTGAATTGGTTCAATATGCTCTTGTACCTCAGGAACCTTAATTTGTACAAGTATAGTATTGAGGCTTTAATCCACCAGTTCGAACCATACAAGTGATGGATATGAAATAATTGTAGTATCCACCCTACTATCATCTAAAGGGTTAGAAAGATCACCTTTATTATAAACATCATACTCAAAAAACTTTTTTGTTTATGATTATACTATTTAGGATTTTCCATCTCTACAGTAAAATCTATATACCTTAGAGTGATCATGATATCCAATAAAATGACAAAGAATTGATGAGATTACATCTTATTTTCATAAAAATTATACAAACATACCTCAGCATAGTAGCTCCATACACAAATGTGAGAGGAGCTAGGCTATCACCCCCTCTAGATTTTAAAAGATGTCTTTGAAACTGATTTGCTTAGGAATTTGTTAGGTATATACAAGACAGTATTTATGGCTTCACCCCAAAGATAATTAGGTAAATTAGTCATGCTCTGCATTGACCTCATCATGTTCCTTAAGTTGCAATTTTACCTTTCGACCATACCATTTTGCTTATGACTATATGGCATATTGAACTGAGTCACTATTCTACATGATTCTGCAAATTTGGTAAACAAACCCTTTTCTTATTCTAAAACCCTATATTTGTCATAATATTCACCTCTACAGTTTGATCTGACAATCTTAATGAACATTTCCAATTGGTTTTCAACTTAAGCCTTAAAGATCTTGCATTTTTCAAGAACTTCTAAACTTTTCTTTAAGCAAGAACACATATCCATAATGGGAATAGTAATCAATAAATGTCAGAAAATATCTTAAATTACACAATATAACTTATAAGGTCCATATATGTCCACTTGTATGAGATTTAATAAGCCAAAAGTATAGGTTGACCTCTTTTTCTTTATTTTGGTCAACTTACAGCTACAATAGTCAACATCATCAAAATCTAAAGTTGGGAGAATGTTATCCTTAATCAATCTTAACTTTATCTCTAAAAATATGACCCAACCTTTTATGTCACCACATGTATGACTTATCCTTTAATAATGTTCTCTTTTTAATAACCTGCTTAACAATATATGAAGAAGTATACGTATCATTAGGTGCAACATACATTCCATACAAACCATATGACAAGAAGGTAGTACCAATATGTTTTACATTGAAAGATAACTTTACAACAAAAAATTCAATGACAAAACTATAACCTATTTTATCCAAAATAAATAAAGAAATCAAATTTCGTATAAAAGATGGTATATAAAACATGTCATTTAATACAATAGTGAACCATTTATTTAGATTCAAACAAACATCCCCTACAAAGATTACATTAACTTCTTCATTATTTCCTACTAATAATTTTCCAAGCAACATGATTAGAAGCTCCACTATCTAGCCACCAAGATCTTGATGTGACTGTAACAAGATTAAACTCATGGATCATACAAGCTAAGGAGTTACTTAATAACTCTTGCTTTTCTTTCCAGGTTTTATACTTCTGGAAATCTAGCTTTTTATGTCCCTTCTTCTTATAAAATAAACATCTCATACTCATTACATCCACAGGACTTCTAGCAACACTAGATTGACCAACATTCATATGTGAAAGAAATTTTGATTTCTTAACTTTGAATTTATGGGGCTTTAACTTTGTCTTCCCTTTGGTTACTACTAAGGTTATATGGGTTGTGTTCTTCAGCTTCTCCTTTTCAATAACACAGCGGGTGATCAAGGAATTTATGTTCCAAGCTTCATACTAAGAGTTTTATGTGGTAACTGAAATACCAAACTCTAAGGGAAGTGTATTCAAAGCTTGGTAAATAATACAAGTAGTAGGAGTATAAATGTTTAACACCTTCAGCTTAGGCTACAGATGGAGTATCTTAATGTTTACTCTCTCACTCCCCCTAATCATGTATATCTCACAGAGTACAATACCTTCAGTAAGGTACCTATTTCATCATTGGAAGATACATTATTGAGGAAGTCCCTTGCTATGGTAAGTTTTGGAATTCCACTAAGTATTGTCTGGAATGGATCTTTTTATGGTCAAATAATACATCCTATTTGACCTATCCTAGGCTGCATATGTCACTTTCTTAGCCTCTAAGCTGATAGATGTAGGGCCAGATGACCTATCTTTGACCATGGCTATGTTGATATATGCCATCTCCAACGCAATTCCACATCTTGCCTCCATTTCTTAATGAAACCAATAAGGGTTTTAATGGTAACATTGTTATTATTCATAGAAAAAGTTAGTACTAAATTGACAATGTAATGATAAGCACAAATATAGGATAACAGTGATACTCAAAGCCACAAAATGGTATCTATACTGAGAATCTTATCACAGATATAATGAAACACCTGTGATTTGAATACATAATACGTGCAAATCAAACATTCACATAAAAATGATCAGAGTACCCACCATTAACTTTCATAATTCTACCACTTGTGGTCAAATAGATCACTTAAACAATGACTTTCTTCCATTTTATACCTTTATACACATCTCAAAATCTCATATAAGGCCAACATCTGTGGTCAAAATAACCAAACATTATCCCAGAGACATTCTCAAACATGTAAGTTGAACAATTTAAATACTAACTTGAAAGGACACTATAGTGACTGCATTCTCATTAGTACCTAAATAGAACGACAAACACAAGGGATACAGTTGTATGTTATCCTCACATTTTGTATGGGCATATGATATATGATAATTTACAATTAATAATGCAAACTCCTTATGAACATACTCATCATCACATATTAGTGTTGAAAACATTATCAATACACTTTATTTAAGAATTCATCACAAGAAAAATCTCAATCAGAGTGATAATAATGCGATACGAAACAATGAATATATCATATGAGATATTAAAACCATATGTACCTCTTTTATTTCAAGTCTAAATCATGAAACTTCACTCAAAGATGACTTTAATAACCTTTATTTGATTTTTCTAAAGTTAAACCTTATTTATTACCAATGTAATAAACCCAGAAAAATTAAACAAACTCACTTTATAAATTCACAGGAAAATAAACTGAGGGATCTTATTGTGAATTATAAAAATTTTGAGGTTTTTTTTTGCCTTATAGTGTACTAACATTAGTGTTGCACATGGGTTCGAAGCGCGTGCAATGCATGATCCATACCTGATGCACCATATGCATACAAACACACACTGCCTTCTGAGGCCCATATGTGACACATGTAATACCCGTAGACGAGCCCACTGCCTCAAACGCATGTGTTACATGCATCAAACATGCATCACATTATGCTTGTATTGTTCACCAAGCTCTGACTGAATACACTTCTATCAGAGTTTGATATTCTGATTACCACATATAACTCTCAGGATGGAGCTTGGGATATAAATGTCTTGGTCACCCATTGTGTTGTTGAAGAGGAGAAGCTGAAGAACATAGCTTACACAATCTTAGTAGCAACAAAGGGGAAAACAAAGATAAAGACCTATAAATTCAAAGTTAAGAAATCTAAATTTCCTTCAGATGTGGATGTTGGTCAATCTAGTTTTGTTAGAGGTCCTAGGGATGTAAAGAGTATGAGGTGTTTCTTCTATAAGAATAAGGGACATAAAAAGTTGGATTGCCAGAAGTTTAAAACCTGGAAAGAAAAGAAAAAACTATCAGGAAACTCCTAGGCTTGTATGATCCATGAGACTAATCTTGCTATAGCTACATCAAGTTCTAGGTGACTAGGTAGTGGAGTCTCTAATCATGTTTCTTTCACAATATAAGGATTCATACGTAAGAGAAAGCCAAATAAGGAGGAGGAAAAACTAATGGTGGGAAATAAGAAGTTAATGTAATCTTTAAAAGGGATCTTTTTTTGAACCTTGATACAGAATTCACTCTTGTATTGAATGACACATTTTATATATCATCTTTTAGACAAAATTTGATCTTTGTATCTGTTTTGGATAAAGAAGGTTATAATTTTGTCATTGAAACTTCTGCTATTGTAAAGTTATCAAACATATTGGCATTTCCTTCTTGTCATATGGTTTTATATAATGTGTCTTGTCCTTATTAAGTCATACCTGTTATGGCATAAAATTTTAGGTCACATTTTCAGAGAAAGAGTTGAGAGATTGAATAAGGATAACATTCTCCCAAATTTAGATTTTAATGATCTGGAAACATGTGCTGACTGTTGTAGGGGTAAGCTAACAAAAATAAAGAAAAAAGGGTTCAAATCATGCTTTTGACTTATTAGACCTCATACATATGGACATATGTAGACCTTATAGAGTTACATTGTGTAATTCAAGATATTTTTTGACATTTTTATGATATTTCCATTATAGATATGTATTTTTTTTTAAAATAAAAGTATGAAGTTCTTAAGAAATTCAAGTTCTTTAAGAATGAAGTTAAGAAGTAATTGGAAAGGTCCATTAAGATTGTCATATTAGAACGTAGATGTGAATATTATGGCAAACATAGGGTTTTAGGATAAGAAAAGGGTATATTTGCTAAATATGTAAAATCATGTGGCATAATAGTTCAGTTCACTATGCCAGGTGGTCTTGAGCAAAATGATATGGCCAAAAGGCGTAATTGCACCTTAAAGGACATAATGAGGTCAATGTAGAGTAGGACTAATTTATCGGATTACCTTTGAGGTAAAGCCATAAAGACTACCTTGTATACACTCAACAGAGTCCTAAACAAATCAATTTTAAAGATGTCCTTTGAAATCTAGAAGGGGTGGAAGCCTAGCCTCACTCACAATCGTGTATGAAGCAAGGTACATTTGTATAATCCTTATGAAGATAAGTAACAATCTTATTCTACTCATTGTTGTTTGTTTTGTTTTTTAAATAAATGGTATATGAGTATGGATCAAAATGTTACAATGTGACAAAATTCATAAGTTCAAGGCAATAGATGCCAACCGTTATATTACAAAATATCTAAACAAGGCAAGAAGTGAAGATTACAAAAAAAAGAGATAGGCTTGATAAATTTACAGCTGCCATTTGCTCTTCATGTCAAAGGAAAGGGAAAGATGTGCATTTTTGGCAAGTAAACCAGCTTCGATATGATTAATGATGTTGTCCGCTAGCTGATATTTGTCCTCTTTCTTGTTTGTAAATCAACGTTGGTTTTAATCCTTCCAAATGCTATATATGGTGATGGTGAATGCTGCTGGCATTAGGAGTACCCTTTTTGGTTTTGCTTATGGTCCATTGCAGTATATGATTCCATTCATAGCTATCGTTGTGAGAAGATAACAAGTGTAGAATCCAATTCCAAATATCCCTGAAATAGCTATAGATGAAGAATAAATGTTCACGATTCTCAGCTGTCATGTTACATACTAAGCATATATATCATCAACTCGTCCATACCACCAATTCCATATTTTAAGTCTGTTTTTTATTGTAAGCCACGTGATGAAGGCAACCTTGGGACTAAGAGAGTTATGAAGAGAAAACTAATGGATGACTATGGAGCAATCAGACAAGAGAAGATAACAAGATTATTGGAAAAAACCCCATTTGGGTTTAACTTCTAGAAGATGACATCCTCCACTGTTACATTGTTTAAGGTAGGAAGATTCATTGCTATTTTGTTGGATATCTTGAGCACTCTAATGGATAAAAATTTTACTGTAGAGATAGAGATCAAATATAATCACAAACAACAAAATTTCTAGAGTATGATGTCTATGATAAAGGGCTCCTTCATTGGTTGTTGGAACCCCACCCTGGCGAGTCACGTGCCCGATGTCCTACGAGACATCTGGACGCGTATCCCACAAGGGAGAAATTCCCCACCAGGTCAAACCTCAAACACAAACTCATTTCACTTACCTCCGATCAGAATTAATGGTAGGTCATAAAGGAATTTCAATAAGATTTCTTCATAATATTTTTTTCTCATTTCCTTAAGGTTCTAACGACACCAAAACACTCAATTTGGTTCAGAAATAAAGAAGTATTGGCCAAAATACTTCCGGGCT
>JANZXR010000002.1:5953654-5979492 GCA_027575705.1 Erythroxylum echinodendron | reverse complement strand
CAAATTAATCAAACTCAACCTCAAAATAAACTGAACACATGCTTATTTAGTAAGAAAAGGAATCGGGGCCCAACATTGGTAGTTTGGCTTAGGAACTTGATTTCTGAGTTGTCTGTGGTTAATTCAGTGGTTAGACTCATTCGGTTATATTGTGATAACCTTTCTACTGTATTGTTCAGTAACAACAATAAGAACATCACATGGTTTAAGCATTTGGAGGTTAAATAATTAACTATAAAGGAATTGATACAAAAAGGTGGCATTGAGGTGGAGCATTTTAGGACTGAGGATATGCTTACTGATCTTTTAACTAAAGGACTTCGACCAATTATTTTTAAGAGACATCTGTATAGTATAGGTGTACTGAAGTCTTTAGACACTGTTAGTTAGGGATCATTATGCAATGTTTTTGTAACACCCATATACGGAACCTACAACCATCCACTCATAAGGCAACCAATTTCATATACATACATTCACGGTACGCATTTCAATTCAATGCTATACATATACACATTACAAAACTCCTCAATGCTTAACATTATCATTTAACAGTAGTAAAATATTTTTACATTTACATGGTAATCCAAAAAAAAACATACAATTTTTGTTAATCATTACATGTACAATCATCTATAATTAAAAACTCCTTCCAAAAGTACATTTTCTTCTATCTATTGGCTTTGGTCCCTGCAGATGTTCTCTGTACCTCACTCATATGACTTGGACCTACACGGATTAACACCCGTGCTAATCTTGAAAGCTTAGTGAGGAAATACTTAGTTTAGATGACCACTCACAGCATTCATCCACCAAATACACACATTCAGAAATATCACAACTCATATACTGTAAATTCACATTCATGAACCAAACATTGATATTCAATACTCATGTAAACAATGATGGCATACTTAAGCAAAATACATACTGTAAATATGCTTCAGCATATTATCCATATACTGAAAATGCACATTTATAAGACAAATATTGATATTCAACGCTTATTGATACAAATTATCAATATAATTGCACATTATTACAATTCATCATTATAACCAATAAAAATACTCATCAATGCCAATTATTCATATTGTCATATTGTATTTCTTATTTATGACTGTTAAGTTTCCTTTCTCTTTTAAGCCTGCACTTTTTTTTAGTATGGATAACAGATTTTGTGGATATCCGAAGATATCAAACTGTGGATACCTGAAAATATCAAACTGTGGACATCAGTGGTTTCAAACTATAGTAGCTGCAGCCTATCTATCCACAACTAAGGCAATAGAGTAGGCATTATAACATTTCCTTTAACCATTTGCAAATTTCACAATTCATATATTAACAAATCATATGATATACATTTCAAGTCATAAAATCTATATTTGCATTCATACATGCAATTTATGGATTACCACCATTAGAAGGGTATTAAAATCACACTTGTATAATCATATTATACACATATTAGTAATGAATATGCATACAAATCATTTATGTACATGTAAATTTTCTTTGGAATGCATTATGCTCAATCTTATATTCCAGTGTTCAATCACCCAATTCACATATGGTAAGTCCTATTTTATTTATTTCTAGGTGTTTGAAAAGTTTCATACACATTAAAAAAAGTTTGGATAAGATTTGGTAAAGATCGAAAACAAAAATAATGCCATGGTCATGATAGACACTTTCTCTATTCATACTACTATGTGTTCCTTAATATTCATATAGAAAACGTCAAAACTGGGTTTCTATGTCTTCTAGACATTTGTCCCTATGTGTTTCTAGTTTCCAAAACACTAAAGATCATGCCATTTGGACTTATAAAACATAAGATATAGACCAAATATTGCACACTGCTCCAAAACAAAGGCAGCATCAAATCACCATTTTATATCCCAATTTCCAACGTCATAAAGCCAGAATTACGTTAGAGTCTCTACTATGGATTTTTATTTCTATGTCTTATATTTCATATACAAATGAAATCACATAATTTAAAGGTCTGTAGACTAAGTTATGACCCAAATGTTAGATCGCCTATGGCCCGTGTATTCATAATACGCAGCGGAATAGGCCATATTATACAACAAAAGTATAACCGAAAACACATAACAAGTACGGATTTACCTCTTAACGCAGATTGGTATTTGTTTTTCATATTTGTAGACGCCGTGATGCGCGAACGTCCTCTACCAGTATCCACAGGAGGATGAACGATCCAGGCAACAGCTAATGTGTGCTAGCACGTTCCAAAGCACTTTTTGAATGCTGCATAATTTTTCTCTCGCAAAACGAATAGCTGGTGGCTAGGGTTTTCGTCTATCATTCTAATAAGACATAGGTTCTCTATTTATAGAGAAACCCTAATCCTTATTCCTATTAGGAATAAGTATATCTAATCCTAAACCCATTAGGATTATGAAAGCCCAAAAAGTTTCGGCCCATATTATATCTTATATAATAAAAGCCTGACAACTTAATTCAATCTAGCCCAATAAATATAACCACATATATTTATTCAGTGCCTAATAAATTAGGCCCAAGAGAATAAGCCCAGATCACATCACACTCTGTGTGCGACCCTGTAGGCTCATTTGATATTGGCAATGAGCTTGATCACACTTCAAAGCCCATAAGTCATAAGCGGCTTCTAGCAAAATATTATGACTACCTAAATCAAATGAGGATTGCTAATCTGATTTATCTTGTAACCATGATTATAAACTCAGTCCCTTTGTAACACGATATCAAGATTAATCACAAGGCATGGTATATGTCAACCTTTAATTAATCATAATTTCTTGATTCCCAAGTTGACTGACTATAACAAATGACATTGATGACTACTTATCAATTCATTTGAGCACGACCATGCATTTCTTCAGTCATACTTATCAAGAGGCCCAAATGATATCTCTCTTATTTAAAAGAGGTACAAATCCCATCTACATCATTCACATCTCTCCGCATGATTCATTTAATGTCCAACATAAGACTACTTATTATCCTGTTAAAGATAACTAAGTCTAATGTCAAAACATTGAATTCCTCATTAGGGAACCATGACGACTTCAGGTTAGAGGACTAAAGTCAAACCATATTGAGAATTACTAATGACATGAAACTATGTAGTGTCCTCTCTCTGGGTCAGTCCAATATATGTTCTCTAACATATATATATGTTTCTGATTTGATAACTCATATCCATGATAAGTAAAGCGTGATCATCAATCAGAACACATACTAGCCTTAATTCATTATCGTTCCACCAATAATGATCGACTAGGGATAGTTTAGAATAGTATTATAATACTTATGGTTTTACTATCAAGTCATATACATGATGACATAAGCCTAATACAATTCATAGAATGTAAATCACATTACATAAACAATATACATGCATATTTAAAAGAATACCTCATAATATATTATTAATAAGTCAGAATGTTAATACAAAGTCACATATGAACATTGGCCTAGGGCATACTACTAACACCAAACAATGTTACTGGTTCAACAAACCTAGACAGAATTCCACTACACAATACTCTCTTGTCACATTCAACCAATTCTATGAACGATAACACCAAACCATCATCCCAATAACTATTCCACATCCAAATGAATCTTTTTACACATTCAAATATACAAAAATACATAAACTAACTAAGTAAAGTCCAAACCTTAAAATTGGCAAAGTAATTCTTTTAATGCTTTTCCTTTCCTTCCTCTTTGGCTTTGCTTGAATCATCAAGCGAAAATGATAGGATGAAGAAGGTGAAATGGAGAGGAGAAAAATCTGAAGTTAAGCTATCAAAGTGTCGTCCGTCTCCCCTCTCCATATGCTTTTTCATGAATTTTCTGGTCTTAGACCCATGTTTCAATCGGATTGGACCATATGTCACAATCCTATTAGACCATATGTTACAATCCCATTAGACCACGTGTTACAATTCTATTGGACCGTGTGTTAAAATTATATTGGACCATGTGTTACAATTCTATTTGACCATTTGTTAAAATTCTATTGGATGATGTGTAACAATTCTATCAGACCATGTGCGACAATTCTATTAGACACACATGCTTTAATCTTATTGGTCCATGAGTTAACGTTAGGAAAATTTCATATTAGTGCTTCTTCTTCCTTTAATTCCCACATTGGCCTATAATCTTATCAATTTATTTCATTCCCCTATTTCTTAAGTTTCTAATGACATAAATTTCATGCAATTTGGTTAATTAGATCGAGAGTTATACCCCAAAAACTACAGGTTGTTCGAAAACAAGGATTTCAGTTCCTTCATAAAAGTTTTAGACCTATGTCTCTAGTTTAATCTCCAAATAAAATTATCCAATTTATAGGTTTACTGGCCAAGATATGGCCAAATTACATAAATCTATTCAGTAGAACCTATCCATTCAGCGAGGTATATATCCAAAATCAACTAACTTCGGTCTTATCATGTAAGAGAAACTTAAAAATACATCCATTTTAACCAAAAACATCCCATTTACTTATGGAATACTTCTTTTATTACTTCCATCAAAATATACAAAAGGAATGTTGCCTTAATCTTTGTGTGAAGAGCAAGGCTCAAATGAGCTATTTATAGGCATCTCTAGATTGATGGCCAAGTTAAAATCCTAACGGAACTTAACTACCTAGATCACATCTTAATCTTATCATATTACATCACATTATCTAATTAGATGACATCCACATCTAAATAGGACTATATCTGATAAAATTTAGCTATATCATCACTAACAAGATAAAAGATAACATCTATCTAGGAATGATCCATCCATATCCATGAAGATCTCCACTATCTTCAAATGATCCTCCTATATGGTCTTTATCCTTTGGATTTTATATCTATCAGCCGTAATCTTATCCGTCACATCATTCATGATCTCTCTATGATCTCTATTCATTCATAATGAGTCATCCAAACCTAAAGCATGTCATAGCACACTGGTTCGATCCAATACTTACCCATGTCAAGTCCATTAGTCATGGTTCGTTCATTTTAGCATACACTAAGTCCTTAGTCCATAAATAACTAAAACTTAGCCAAGTTAACTCATACAAGGTCTGAAACTCTACCAAAATTTGCACCAGGCTTGATCTAACTTACTAAATTATCTTAGAACTATTGCATGCCAACGTCATGCATATGATCTAGCTAATCTTCCACCCAAGGCCCATTTCTAGCTAGCTGTGAAATGTCTGCATGTGTTAGGGGGCTAACACTAGCCTAAAACATGATAACATATATTTCTAACATGTCTTATATCATTAAAAAGTCAATTATATTATTATTTACATTTCAACCACTCACTCCGCTCTTTAAGACACATATCTTATTTTGGAAAAAAAAATTATGAACTTTTTCAATCACCCCACTTTATCCCTCATCTCTTACTTTTTTCAAACAAATTTTATAAAACAACATTCATAATTCAAAAAATGGGATAAGCATAGTTGAGGGGCAACAACAAGTAGTAATAAAGTGCAATAACAACTGGGGATCGCAGTATAGTAATCGACGATGGCGACGACAACATTAAGTTAGAAGAGGAGGTTTATGATTTTCAAAGCTGTTGGGAGAAAGGAATGGGCTGGATGAGATGGGAGTCTGAATTGTTTTTTAATTTAATCCTTCTTTTTTCAAAAATTTAAATTTTTACCTAGTATTCACACAAGTTGGTACTGATCGATATTGACTAGCATAATTAATACTGGTTAGTATAGTCATTATTATCTGGCATCTTTATCTGAAACAAAATTACTAATTTTTATATCATTTTTTATCAATATAAAGCATTCCGATCAGGATCATTACTATGGTACGATATTAAATTCTTTGTTCTGGATATAAGAAAAACAGGTAACTTTCATGGGATACAAGAGTATGTAATGTTTTGATTGTTTGAGCATCAATTTAAGAATTAAAAGTAACGAAACATTTTATTCCTTTTGTTATATAGATCAAATATTTTAATTAGTTTCTCTAAAATAACGATAAAATTGACCTTAATAGTTTCACTAAAATTGAATTTAAACTTAAATATTTTGATGCATTAAAAAATATAATGTTTCATAAATGTTTAATTTAAACTTCAACTTAATTTTTTATCAATGTTGTATTACAAAAGGTATATCTATATTTTTATGATTATTTTATTAAATGTATATTCTACACATAAAAATGTCTAAAAATAAAAAGATAAATCCTCTTTCGCTCTCTCTCTTTCTCTCCAACTTACTTACCATATCTCCATCATTACTCATATATCGAGTCAAACATCTTGATCTTTGGTAAGAAAGATGTTTGATCATTATGGAAAGATTGTTAATATTGTTAGGTCAATAATTTTATGAGATTGAACAACAATAATATCCAATGAAGTGTCTAAATGCTTATTTTTGTACCTTTAAATCAAGGTGTAAAATAAAATTAAAATGTAGACATGAAACAAAGAATAGTAATTGTAAGAATCATTTGCTCAAAAATAAAATTCAAATAAAAACTTGAAATTGAATAAAACAAAAGCATAAACAGTTGATTTTATTGCCTCAGAAAGCATACACCATTAGATTTTTTATCAACTAAGCCTTGCTAGTAAAAGATAAAACAAAACCTGTGAGCACAATTTTATGAACAAATGTAACAATAAAAATAAAAATTATGGCATTTGCAAAAAAACTCACATATCTCCATTTTTACAATATCCAATAGTAATACATACATAGCAATCATATAAAGAAACAAAAGATAAATTATATTAGTAAGAGAAAACCTCACTTTTTTTAGAAAAAACATAATCTGGTTGTACACATTTATAACTGATTAAAGGATGTTCTGAAAGGAGACTTAACAAAGTGTACAAAAAGAAAGAAGAGAGAAAGATGAGTGATGTTTGACGTGAATGATAAAAGAAAAGTAAGTTAAAGAGAGATAGTAGAGACAGAAGAAAAAGATTTTTTTTAGACTCACTTTTCATATAAAATATATTACTGGGACTTCAAATAATAACACTCACAGGATCAATGAAATCACTCAACCAATAATAAATTACTTAAACGATAACGATGACTAAAGGATAAATTGTTGACAGGATTTAATGCGAAAAACCCCTCTAGTGAAGCGGTGAAATAAAATTAAGGGACAAACTAAAAATAAATTCACTAAATCTAAAAATAGTTAAATATAAACATTAAGGTTTTGATCTAGTGACTCTAACTCAAGAACACCTTACAAAATAGCCATAACTTATCTCTCATCAAGCTCTCCCTAAAAAATGTTCAAGATTGAGTACAAATTGATATGTGTGAGTGTGTGTGTGTGTGTGTGTGTGTGTGTGTGTATACCCCAATACTACTTCCAATTATTCATAGAAATTAAACTTCAATAAAACTATAGTTGAAAAATGCTATTTGGACTCTACAACTCTTCTTCTATCATATTTTTTTGTCTCAGGTAACTTTTATCTCTTATCTAGCCTTTTAAATTTTGAAATAATAAGATTTTATACCACACACGATCTCCCACATGACCATGTGTGGTGAATGTGTTCTTTAAAAGCTTGATGTTACAAAGATACACAATCCTAAAGACTTAAATTATCAGTGGACACAATCGTGTTCACTGATATATGGGTGTGTTTGACTCCACATACATATGACCGTCCTTATGCGTCATCTTTCTACTTGTACATGGTAACAAAAGATTACATGTTTCTCCATACGGTTATCTCCTTCATTAACACGAGTGTATATATCCCAGATAATAGTTTTAACTTATCAGTTTCTACCTCAAATATGCTTGATCTTCTTCTTTTTAATCCACGAAGACAACTAACACTTCCAAAGCTTAGATTTATGATACTTAACAAAAAAATCTATAAAATGGGGCTAAACTAACTGATCCCTCTCTAACCTATTTCGAAAGAGAAATCGATCACCATATTAATCACTTAAAAGCCATCTTGGTAAGTTTACTACAAAGCTCAAGCTTATTCCTAAGAATCACCTTCATCAATATGTCGACACCATTCTTGTACAAAGAATCTATCTCCTTTTACATTATCTTAAGCCAAGAGTCATTTTCTTTAAGAGGTAGAATTTCTTGGAAATTCTTTGGCTCCCTGTTGACAGTGACTAGTGTCTGAACTAGGGTATCTCGTTGAATGCTTCTTCTCTCTATTTGACCTTCAAAGTTGGACTTTTTCCAACACTTATGAAGGCTGCTTCCTTTACTCTTGATGCTTATGAATTTCTTTTATATCTAGGGATGGCAAATATGGCCTAGCTCGACTTTGACCTCGGTTGACCCAACCAAAGATCAAGACTGCTTAGCCAGTCCCAACTCGTGTCTTGATGGAAAGATACAAAATGATGTCATTTTATGAAAAACAACGTCATTTTATCAAATGCTTTCAAAAATTTTGAGATCAGGTTGTGCGACCCAATGGGCCACGGACTACCCTGCCCATTGCCATCCTTATTTATATCATCCACAATATGTGGCTTATATAGCTCTTCTCCATTATATTGTATTTGATCATTATAATCATGTGTTAGCTCATATCATTTGCATTCTTCACTTACAAGTTGATTAATTATAGTATAAATATGAGAAGTATCTGTAGTACTGAAAAACCAATTAAAGAAAGTAGTCTTTTCTTCTTTGATGAGATCTAAACTATCCCATGCTTATGGAAGACTAAATCATTGTTTCAAACAACTTTATGCTTTTTTTGGGTAGTACAGCCTATAACCAAACTTTTCATCTTTGTATCTAACAAATATACAAGGAGTAATCTTTGAATTCAACTTTGATCTTTGCTCCTTTGGTATATGCTTAAAAGCTTTGCATTTGAATAACTTTATATGTGTATAAGTCAGATCCTTCCCTTTTCATTCTTTCTCTAGAACATCAAGATCTAAATGAACTAAAGGAGTTTTGTTGATCATAAAAACTACAATTGAAGCCATCTCACCCTAAAAGGACTTTGGTATGTTGGACTCCGTCTCCCTTTCCATCTTAACATGAAATGTTCTAAAGGTCTTAAACACTTAACTTTTTCAACACAAACACCCAGGTCTTGCGAGTAGCATCGTCAGTAAAAGTAACAAAGTTCTTCCTACCTCATAAGGACTCCTTCTCAATAGGACCACAAATATTGAAGTGATCTAGCTCTAACTTAATCTTCGTTTTAATGAATTTTTAAGGAAATACATTCGATGTTGCTTTCCAGTAATGTAACGATCACATTAGTTAAGAGAAAATTAAAATTTTTCAAGGATAAATGATTTTTCTACTAGCAATTTACTGCCTTACTCACTAACATATCCCAATCTCAAGTGTTAAAATTTTAGAGAAGTATTCCCCTCAATGGCATGTAGTTCTCTAATACATAGCTTTAAGTATATCATATATAAGGTGCACCACAATCCGCCATGAGTGACTGTTAATACTCCTTTAGATAGCTTCCATTTTCCATCGTTAAATGTATGTCAATATCCTTCTTATTCAAGCATATTAATAAAATAAATAAATAAAGGCACAAAATTGAAATGTATTGTACTATTCTCAAAGTTAACATGCACCCAACATTAGTTTAAATTCGGATGTCACTCATGTTGACTATGCTAGTGGAGCTCTAATTTTTCATGTTCATACTTCCAAAATCACCACTCTTATAACTTGTGAAGTATTCTCTCTTTGGAATATAGTAATAAGAAGCCATCAAACCAACAAGCAACTAGAAATCTGAGTGACTAATGTGGAGACACTCACTGGTCACAAATTAATAATAAGTCATCATTTATGCTTAAGGTTGTTGTAGTGCTATAATCATCTCCATCTTTTTGTTCGTCTTGTTTCTTTTAGTCTCTTTACCACTTATAGTAGAACTTTTTTATATGACAAGTTTGGTGCAATAGTGACACTTCCTGTTCTCCTTACTATCTCTAGACTTTAACATATTCTTATATTTGCCCAACCCTTCGGAACCTCTACTTTTGCTTCTTCCTTTATTCTCTACCATAAGAGCTTATACATCATTCACATTGATCTCCTTCTTCCTAATCTCTTAATTAAACATGCTCTCTTAATCTCATCCAAAGAAAGCACATCATCCAGAACGAAGTAACTGACAGTCACAACTAAAGTAACATAAACAAGACTTATAGGTTATAATCAAGGATGAACTTTAATATAGTCAAATTATTAATGATATTTTAAAAATTGTTGAGATGCTTCGACACTAGTTTCCCAATCTTTAATTTCAGGTTCACAAGCCTTTTATTGAAGGAATTCTTTTTGTGACTGGTCTTCCTCTCATAAAAACCCTCCAACTTCTTCTACAACTTGAAATCTTAGGATATGTGGTTCAATATACTGATATCAATCAATTATCTAATATCTTTTGCTTCATATTTTTCTACTCTTTTTCTATCATCTTCTCTAACTTAATTATATGGGACATTTTTTTCATACTTTTGCCTACATAGATTGAATCATGGATATCCTTGCAATTTGAGAGATTTTCCATCGTAGGTCTCCATACCGGGTAGTTAGTTGATGTCAACCAATAACAAACTACTTAAATGGTAAAGATAACTAAAGGATAAATTGCACACAAGATTATTGTGTAAAAAATAACAATAAATATACTAAATTCAAAATAGTAGGATGCAAGCATCAAAGTTCCTGGCTGTTGACTCTAACTTAAGAACACCTCATAAAACAATCACAGCTAATCTCTCTAAAGCACTTTCTTAAAAACTTTAGAATTTAGTGTGTGTGTGTGTGTGTGCCTGCAAGCACGCGCGCGCGTGTATGTGTGTACCAATACTATTCCCAATTAATACAAAAAGTTAAACTTCAACAAAATTGTGATTAAACAATGTTATTTGAACTTTAAAACTCTTCTTTTATCATGTGTTTTTTTCTTATGTAACTTTTGTAGCCTTTTAAACTTCAAAAGGATAAAATTTTATATGATACATCGTCACCCACAAAACCCTGTGCGAGAATCTTGTCCCTTAAAAATTCGATTTCATATAGATATATAGTCAATGGACACAACTATGTCCACCGTTGACATAGGTGTGTTTGTCCTCAAGCGTAGTCTTTTTGCTTATAATATAGAAGCTTACATATTCATTCATACAATCATGTCCACTATTAACATGGGCATGTGCAACTTAAACATAAACATATACTTCAAAAATAACTTCAACTCAGATTTACCTGATCTGCATTCATTTTAGTCCATCAAGACAACTAATATTTCCAAAGTCTAAATTTACTGGTTTTGACAAACAAACATTTATAAAATGAAGCTGGAGTTACAACAAAGTAAAAATTTAATAAGAGGTCAAAATGTCATAGATACTTTTTGCAACTTTTGTTTGTGTCTAAATGAATGTTTATGAAATATTAAACATATCAAAATATTTAAATTAAATTAATATAAAAATACAATTCAATTATTTTTACCCAAAATAAGGAGAATAAGAAGTAAGTAGTAGTTAATTTATTTGGTTTAAATGTTGCTGCAGCTAAAGCATGAGTAACAAAATATTATTACTTTAAAATATTGTAACATTTTGTTACTCATGCTTTTAACAATCAACGGACATGGAAATTTTAACAAAATATTGTAAGTTGAAATTTTTGATACATGATATATCACTTTAAAAATTTATTGGAACATGTCTGAAAACTAAAAGAAGTTTATTCCATATCCATTATAACGTACCATAATTTTTAATCCTAAGAATCTAAATAATTTTATTTTAGGTGAAATTAAAAATTAAAGAAGTTATGTAATATATTAACTTCAAAAGTATGAGACCTTTCTTAACTTGAATCATGTTCTTCATCTTTTTGAATGTTAAAGATAAAATTTGAACTTTATAAAGTTAACCGAGATTCTTTATTTTATTTTGTACATATAATTCGTGATTTTGTAGTAAAAACATAATATAATATTATATAAAAATAAAAATAGGAGTTATATACTTACTTTTGATAAAATAATTCAGAAAAGTATAGATATATATATAAATTAAGGAGTACAGCAAGCAAGAGTGTTTAGTTATTTCTATATGTTCTTTCCTTTTAATGATATTGAAATAAACTAACATGACCAAGATCTAGATGATGGCATTAATAATGAGCCTGAGGTCTTCAAAACTGACAGCACCATCTCCATCTCCATCCATGGAAGCAATAAGTTCCTGACAAACTTCCAAAGTCAGTCCCAATCCTTGGCTCTCTATAACTTCAAACAGTTCCTCTCCAGTGACAACCTCGTCACCATCACAATCAAGAGCATCAAATGCAGCTTTCAGAGAGCCTGCAAGTCCACTGAGTTCCATGTCCTTGGTGTTCAGTTCCAGGAACTCTTCTGTGCTCAGCAGGCCATCCTTGTTCTTGTCTCCCTGCTGCATCGTAGCCCTCACGTCTTCTTCACTGGCGTTATAGCCAAGTGAAGCCAATATGCCACCGAGCTCAGCAGCTGTAATTTGGCCATCATTATCCAAGTCAAAGGCTTTGAATGCTTCAACCAGGGCCAGAACTTGGGTCAATGCCTCGATTTCAGCTGAGACAGCCGGTTGAGCCATTGAGGCTTGAATGCTTGAAAATTTGTTTATGGACATTGGCTCAGGCCTAGTTCTTATAGATGGAAAGTAAGAGATTATACGCTTATCGTTTTGCGGTTCACTTCATTCGTGTCGACATAAAGTAGAAGGAAGAAAAAGAAGAATCTTATTCTTGGAAGATAATTTTGTTATTGATGGGAATTTGGAATTTGGGTTGTGCTGATTGTGGCGAATACTTTTGCAGATTAATGTTGAAGTTATCTTCTTCTGCTTATTGTGCTGATTGTGGCAAATACTTTTGCAGATTAATGTTGAAGTTATCTTCTTCTGCTTATTGTGCTGATTGTGACGAAAACTTTTGCAGATTAATGTTGAATCTTTTTTTTTCCCTTTATTTTCCTCTTCATTAAGTGGAGGTAAATAGCCACTTGTAGACTGACTAGGATTCCAGTCTCGTAGTGTTCAAATAAAAAATTGATAAACTTTATGAATAGCTTCTCCACATCTGGTCCCAACCATGCTCATTTTCACACTTAAGTTGATTCCATGCAAAGTGAATAGCGTTTTCCTTCTTCTATACGGTGACATGAATGAGTAGGACAGTGTTTTCATGTCTACTGGACCATTTCACATAGTAAACTCTACTTGGCTAACATTTCATAAGGCAAAGGTAATCCAAACCTTTTTGGAAGGAATTTAAAACTTAGGCTTTGTTTGGTTGGCATGGATTCTTGCTTAGGAGTGTAATATTTTTCCTAAAGTTTGTATTATTACGTTTGATTCATTTTTTTGAGTAGTTAGGAAAGTAAAAACTTTCTCAATCGAGAGAAAATAGTAGTACTTTATTTGGATTCTAAATTCTATCACCCCCTTGGTATTTAGATTACTTTCCTCAGGAATTTAATCTAAAAAATACACTAGCTAATTCAATCATTCCTTCTCTCTCAACTTTACGATATCTACAATAGCGTTCCCTAAACTTAATTCCATCTCCAAGCAGTTCCTCAAAAACCAACAATGAATGCTTTTTCCATGCTTTAACCACCCCAATTGACTGCACATTAACAGCAAGCTTACCATGACAACCCCATCTAGCTTAATCTCAAAATTCAACATCTCCTTGAATAGTTGCAAACCCAAACCAGGTTCCCCTTGCTGGGCATACCCATATAACATAGTAGTCCAAAGAATTGCATCTCTCCTGGGCATTTCATCAAACACCAGTCTAGCATAAAACACATAATCCAAAGTGACATACATAAACATTAGAGCTGACCCAATAAATAAACTCACATCGAAACCTGTTTTTACACACAACCCATATAGTGTAACTTGAATTTATATTACGAATATTAATAAAATATTTAATATTAATTACTTATTAATTACGAATATTAATAAAATATTCAATTTTTATTCAGTTTGTAGGGATATAATTAGAAACACAAGTTAAAATTAAATTACATTCCATGAAATACTGTTACATACCAAACACTATAATAAGAATCCACTCAACTTTCCTGTTAGAATCCTTATAAGTATCCAAACTTGTAAATATCTTTACTTTCCATAAATTTATTTTCCAAGTAATTAAATTCAAAATTCACTTTACTTTCCCACCAACCAAACGAGGCCTTAATGTTATCAAGTCAAGTGCTTAGTTACGTTTACTATATTAGTGATTTTAATTAGACAATTATTAAATACATTTTTTATAAAATTAAGGTTAAAAAAATAAAATTTGATCCGGATTAAATATAACAAAGAAGCTCAATAAAGGATCTAATTAAATAAGTTAAAAGTCCAGTAAGAAAACTGAGTCCTAATCAGTGTGAGCCGGTTATTTATTAGACCTGTGAAGGAGAAACCTAATAAGATTAAGTTAGTAAACGTTAAGTTTCTCTTACCCATTAAGAGGCTCATGCATTAAGAAAAACACAAAATATGTTAACAACATAAGGATATACAACTTCTATAAAGGTAAATTGAAAATTTCAATAGCTTGTTCGTAAGTCGAGGAGCCTGTTCATCGTTCAATGGATAGCAACACAAATATTTTTATGCATTTTCTCCGATAATAAAAGTTATGGTTGATCCTTAGTCCATTAAAGTTGGTGTTATTAATAACACATGGTATTAAAGCATTTTTGTGATTGTATGAATTTGAACAGAGATTTTCGAATTTCTCCTTAAGGAAATCAAATTTTGCTTATATAAATTGCATATTTGTTGTTTGAATTGATGTTCAATAAATGTTGCATGGAAAAACAAGTCAAAATGAACTTCGGGGTAATTTTCCAGTTAAATATCACCAGAATTTGGTAAAAGTCACCAAAAATATTGCCCAAAATTCCATTTTTCTGGCAACTAGAGGGAGATGTGATGAAGAAGCATGCAGTGCTTTTGGGGTGCGGTCAGCTATTGGTATGTGTGATATATGCACACCAAACAGATAGTGCATTCGGGAGCCAATCATCTGACCATGTCTAGTGCATGGGGAACACACGCTTAAGGTGGTTAGTGCATGCAATACATGCTCATGCAATCCCAACATATGGTAATGACATGACTTGATAAAATTAGCACACTATAGGAAAAAAAACTCAAAATTTCCAAATTTCACAAAATGGTCGTTCAAATTATTTAGGCTAGTTTTTATATTACTGTGAATTTATAAAGTAAGTTTTTAATTTTTATAGATTTATTACATTGGTAATATATTAGGTTTAACTTTACAAAATTAAAATAAAGTTATCAAAGCCATGATTGAGTGAATTTTCATGCATTTGACTTGAAATAAAAGAGATACATATGGTTTTGGTAGCTCATATGGTGCATTTATTGTTCACTATCTCACGATTATCAATCTAATTAAAATTTTCTTTATGATAAATTTTCAAATAAAGTTTGTAGATAATATTTTCAGCACTGATATATGATAATAAGTATTTAGATAATGATTTTGCGTTTTTTTAATGGTAAATTGTCACATATTTTATGCCCATATAGAATAATATAAGGATAACATACCAATGTGTCTCTTATACTAGTGGATCAATTTGTGTAGTCATCATAGTGGCCTTTCAACTAAGTATTTGAATTGATCTGCTTACAAGTTTAGGGATGTCTCTAGTTTTATATTTGGTTATTCTGCCTATAGATGTTGGCATTATATAATACTTTGAGATCTGCACAAAGACATTAGATGGAAGAAAGTCATTTCTTAAGTGATCTATTCGTGATAGAATAATAAAAGTTAATGGTGTGTACTTTGACCAATTTGATGCGAGGGTCTTATTTACATGTATTATATATTCATCCCACAAGTGTTTTATGATATATGTGGTAAGATGCTCAATATATATATTAATTTGTAGCTTTGAGTATTGATGTTATACTATATTTGTACTGATCATTATATTATCAGTTTTGCAGCCACCTTCTCTATATACAATAATAGTGTCATAATTAAAATCCTCATTGGTTTTAATTTTAAGAAATGGAAACAAGATGTGGATTTACGTTAGAGATGGCAGATCTCAACATGAACATGAATAAAGATAGGCCACCAATACCTACATTTATTAACTTAGAGGTTGAGAGAGCAACTTATGCAATCTGGGAAAGATTCAATAGGATGTGTTATTTGACATAAAGAGATCCATACTAGACCATTTGCTAAGTAGAATTCCGTAAATGAACATAGCAAAGGGTTTCCTCAGTAACATCTTACAAAGATATGAAGTATCTTCTAATTCTGAAATAGGCACTTTGTTAAAGGAATTATACTCTTTGAGATATAAGGAGTCAGGAGAGCGAGGGAGTATATAATTAGGATAGTCCACCTTCATACTAAGTTAAGGGCATCAATTATTTATATTCCTGATGCTTGTATAGTTCACTATGCTCCGAATACATTTCCATCAGAGTTTGATATTCTGGTTATCACATACAATTCTCATGATGAAGCTTGGTACATAAATGCACTAACCACCTATTGGGTTGCTAAAGAAGAGAAGTTGAAGAATACAATGCATACAGCCTTAATAATAACTAAAGGAAAGACAAATGTAAAGCCCTATAAATTGAAAGGTAAGAAACCTAAGTTTCCTCCACATATAGATATTGGTCAAGTTTTGGGAGATTTCATGTGGATCTTGTAAAGAGAATGAGTTTGAGGTGTCTTTTCTGTAAGAAGAAGGGATATAAGAAGTTGGAATGCTTGAAATATAAAACCTAGAAAGAAAGGCAAGAGCTATTAGATAACTCCTTAGCTTGTATGATATATAAATATAATCTTACTTTAGCCACACCAGGTTCTCGGTGGCTAGATAGTGGAGCATTTAATCATATTGCTTCCACAATTCATTGATGCATATAAAAGAGAAAGTCAAACAGGTAAAAGGAAAAACTAATGGTGGGAAATAAAAAAAGTTGATGTAATCTCTATAGGGGATGTTTGTTTAAACCTTAATATAGGGTTCAAGCTTAGGTTATATGACACTTTTTATATATCATCTTTCAGATGGAATTTTATCTCTATATCTGTTTCGATTAAAGAAGGTTATAGTTTTGTATTTCAAAATTTGGTTGTAAAGTTATATTTTAATACAAAACTTATTGGTACTACCTTGTTATCATATGGATTATAGAGAATATGTCTTATCCCTAATGAGATATATGCTTCTTTGAATATTGTCGAACAAGTGACAAGAAAGAGACTTTGATAAAGGAAAAGTCATACATATTGTGGCATAAAAGATTGAGTCATATTTCTAGAGATAGAGTTGAGAGGTTGGTCAAAGATGACATTCTCCCAACTTTAGATTATGATGATTTAGAAATATGCGTTGACTGTTATAGGAGTAAGTTGACTAAAATAAAGAAAAACGAAACAACTTGTACATTTGGCTTATTAGAACTCATACATACATATATATGTGTGTGTGTGGACCTTATACAGTTATATTGTACAATTAAAGATATTTATTGATATTTATTGATGACTATTCTCTTCATGGATATGTTTTCTTGCTTAAAGAAAAGTCTAAAGTTCTTAAGAACTTCAAGATCTTTAAGATTAAAGTTGAGAACCAATTAAGAAGGTCAATTAAGATTGTCAGGTTTAACCGTACAGGTGAATGTTGTGACAAACTTAGAGTTTCAAGATAAGAAATGGATCAGTTTGCCAAAATATTTAGAATCATATAGACTAATGGCTCAGTTTACTATGTCAAGTAGTCCTGAGCAAAATGGTGTAATTAAAAGGCTAAATTGCTCCTTAAAGGATATGATGAGGTCAATACAAAGCATGACTACTTGATTACCTTTAGGATGAAGTCATAAAGACTACGTTATATATACTTAATAGAGTCCCAAGTAAACCATTTAAAATGCCTTTTGAAATATGGAAGGGGTGGAAGCCTAGCCTCAATCATCTTCGTGTATGGGGATACTCTGCTAATGTATGTTTGTATAATCCTTATGAAGATAAGTGGCATTCTCATTCTACTCGTTGTTATATTGTTAGATATCCCAACCACTCTAAGGGATATAGATTTTATTGTAAAGATGGAGGAGCTAAAACAATGGAATCACATATGACTAACTTTCTGGAGCATAATGTTTATGATAAGGGTAGTCCATCTTATCTTGATAAGGGTGGTCATTCTCATCCTTCAAATGATAGAAGGATGGATACTATAATTATTTCATATCCATCACTCATACAGTCAAAAGTAATGGATCAAGATCTCAGTACCATACCAGTACATAGATAGGAACCTATATTTATGCGAACTGAGGTCTATAAGAGCATTGTGAACCAATTCAATTAAGAATATCCACTAGAGTGAGGAGATCTACCATCTCATCTAATTATATAGTCTATTTAGGTGAATAACTATTATATTGGACATGTAGCAGAACCAATTACTTTTACAAAAGTTATTTATGGACCTTATGCAAATTTGTGGTGGGATATAATGAGGTATAAAATGCAATCCATAAAGCATAATAAGATGTAGGAGCTTGTGGATTTACCTCATAACTGCAAACCTATCAACTGTAAATAGATTTACAAGACCAAAAACAAGTTTCAGGGTAAAGTTGAATAGTTTAACGCTTAGTTGGTTGCCAGATTATTTACTTAAAGAGAAGGGGTTGACTTTAACATTATCATTTCTCATATATCCTCTAAGGATGCATTTTGAGTTATTATGGCAATAATGACTCGTTATCAGATAGATGTCTACATCGCTTTTCTAAGTGAAGACCTTAGTAAAAAGGTCTATATTGAACAATCTGAAGGATTTCATAAACAAGACAAAGCTGACATGGTCTATAACCTGACAAAATATATATATGGTTTCAAACAAGCCTCCAAATAATGGTACCTTAAGTTTGACGAGGTTGTTATCTCATTTGACTTTATGAAAAATAAAGTTGAAAGATGCTTGTATTACAAGGTTAAAAGGAGTAAAGTTATCTTTTTAATTACTTTTATATGTGGATGATATCTTACTCACATCAAATGATTTGACCATGTTGCATTAGGTTAAGTAGCTTTTAACCAAGCATTTTAACATGAAAGACCTTGATGAGACATCTTTTGTCCTATGTATTCAGATTCATAGGATAAATCTTAACACTTGCGGGGTCTCTCAAAAAGAGCATACATTAAGCAAGTATTGCAAAGGTTTAATATAACTAATTGTAAACCTGTTGTAGTACCTATCTCTCATGTTAGCAGAATACCTTTGGCAAAATGTCTGAGGAATGATACAGAGAGAAAGACTATGAGAAATGTCCCTTATTCTATTGTGGTTGGTAAATATATGCTCAGGTGTGCGCTAAACTAAACATTGTATTTGTTGTTAAACTATTGGGTAGGTATTTGACTAACCCAAGAACAGATCACCCGAATGCAGTCGAACGAGATTTAAGATATCTAAAAGGTAACTAAGAATTATATATTGGCATTTGGGAAAGTTAACAATTTGAACCTTATTGGCTATACATATTTGAATTTTCCAGTTTTTGAATGACAAGAAGTCTATATTAGATTATATTTTATGTTATTAGATGGTGCAATATCATAAAAGAGTGTTTAACTTCCTTAACTATGCATGCAAAGTTTCACAGGTTGTTTGGCTTAGGAATTTGATTTTTGAGTTATCTATGTTTGATTCAAGTGTTAGATCCATTTAGTTAACAACAATAAGAACATCACAGGGTCTAAGCATTTGGAGGTCAAATATCTGACCATAAAGGAATTAATACGTAAAGGTGACATTAAGGTAGAGCATTTAGAGACTAAGTATATGCTTGTTGATCCTCTAACTAAAGGACTTTACCCAGTTATTTTTTAAAGATATGTGTATAGTATGGGTTTGCTGAAGTCCTTAGACACTGTTAGTTAGGTATCATTATATTTGCTCTTAATACATTTGTACAGATTTCATGTATTGTGACAATATATTTTTATACACATTGACGATCATGATTTTGTTCTCAGCCATACAATTTGTTGTATATTATTATAATACATGTGAAAGTTTGAAGATATATATGTCGATCTTAAGTATTTTAAAGATCATTAGGCATATATATATATAGATTAACCTTGAGTCTATATCATCAGGACATATACAGATAAATACATAAATCTATAGATTTGATAAGATATAGGGGGATATAAGTATTTAATCCCATAAGGTTTTCTCTATTGCGATTCAGCATTTAGAGAGAGAAAACAAATTTTTATGATGCAGTTTAGTATAAAGTTTAAAAAAATTGAGACCAACATACAAAAAGATGATACATCATTTTTTCATTCATGTTAGTGAGGTATTAGATATGCGCGATTATATTAAATCTGTATTACCTATGACATATGCATTCGATATTTTTTAGTATCAAAAGCCTTACGGGACTTAATGATGAAATTTTATTATCTTTGGATCAAATGTTTTAAATTGGTTAACCTTTACATTGATTTTTTAACCGCTTTTACTATATTTATTATTTTTTATGCGGATTAAAGATAATAAAGAAGTCTAATAAAAGATCTAGTTAAATGAGCTGAAGACCAGTAAAGAAAATGAGTCCTAATCACTATGGGTCAGTTATTTATTTGGTCTATGATGGAAAAGCCCAATAACATTACTATAAATAACTATTAAGGTCTTCTACTGTTCGCTTAAGTAAGTTGTGAACATTTAGTTTTTGGACTCATTAAGAGATCCGCGCATTCAGAAGGGTATACAAAGAGATTAACAACATAAGGATATACAACATTTATAATGATTGAGCGAAAGTTTTAGGAGTTTATTCGTACATTGAGGAGCTTATTCAAGTAGCTTAGCAACTTATTTATCATTCAATGGATAGCAAAAAATGTATTGTTTTAAATTTTCTCGGTTAAAACATGTTCATGATTGATCCTGAGTCTATAATTAAAGCTCGTGTTGTGACTAACATACTAAACACTTATACCTACTCTTCTTTTCTGTTCTAATCCTTGGTGGGTAATTATCAATCCAAAATTTCTCCATGAAGCTCAACAAATATGCAAATGGAAATGACGACAACACAAGTCAATACCTAATGGCTTCCTAAACACTTTGTTTGGCATGATAGAGAAGTATAGAATCCAATTTAATTACCGAATTCATTATGGCAGTTCTTTTATTTGGTTAGGTTTTTAATATGTTACGTTAATTCTAACAAATCTAAAACAGTATTGTTAAGTAGAAGTAATAATCGATCCAAAACAGGTCGGATATACTAATCTATAGATGTCATACTTTCCTGAAATTATGTTCAACATAGAAGTAAGATTTAAAAAATTAACTAATCTACAGATGTCATACTTCCATGAATTTATATTCGACATTAAAGTAAAATTTATAAAAATTAATCGAAACATAATTCAATTAATTACACTAAAATGACAGTAAAGAGCAATTATATTTTACCTGAAATGAAATATGATTTAGATGGAAACAAGTGGACAGTTTGGCTTCAGAAGGATTCTGAAGCATGGAGAAAATAAAGGGTCTTCTGAATTTTTCAGTTTTAAAGAGGCCAAGATAAGTGGATCCAGATCGTGAGACTTATCCAAGTCGAATCTAAACTAACATGATTTAGCATTTCCTTATCAACGAACAAGCATCAGGTCAGAGACGCTTGTCAATTTTCGCTTATCAATTAACCATCTCCCCTTGTTGCACTGCAAGATCCACATGATAGTTCCCTGACGAAAGACTTCAATTTCTTCTGAACGAAAAAAGACGATCAATTTGGGTATTACAAACTGCGCCATGATAACCAGAAATTTTTTTTTATAATAATCCAATAACAAGTAAGTAATAACACTTACACAAAAATTAGAACTTTTGTTTCTGCAATCCTCTTTGTTCGTCCCGTTGATCCATTTTGGACTGTAAGATTGATCGACTTCGCTATGTTCCTCCGATTCAATTGGCTCATAATTCCATTGCCTTTCTTTTCTGAGAAAGATCCTAAGAAATGAGGAGCGGATCCTTCTTGTTGCACGTGAAAATCTCCATTTCTGCACATAAAGACACTTCCGATCATTTCGACAATGCCTTGCATTTACATATGCATAATTGCATGGTGATTCAGATATTGGAAAGATCGAGAGATTGACTTACTCTGGACTTAGGCCTTGCGTTGTTCTCGGGACACTGCAGCTGTTGAACGGCGGCTTCTCTCAGCTCACGAGCGTAGGCTAGAAGCCGACTCCGGCGGTCATAACCGCGTTTGCCTGTATTGCTAGGGTTTCTGGGTAGTGGGCCAGGCTTATATTTGCAGGTAGGATCAGTTTTTGCCAGCGATTCCTCGTAGATGGTGACGAGAACTGGGTTCGTGCTGGTCCTTGCCCCTGCAATGTTATTCATTTGATGTATACTTGGTTTCTGGTCAGTTATTGATCTAAGATTTATGCAGAGAATAAGATGGTTGCAGTTGACTCAAATGTTGTTTTAAGTTCTTGTCTGCTTGTGTAACCATTCCATTCCATCTGTGGTTGGTGTCTAATATTTATGGTGTCTTCCTAATTAGAAGCATAGATACTAATGTATGAATTGCCTACAGGCCTCACGAGTTTTCAACTTGAACCAGGTTTTTGGGCTTCATTTGCAGTTTAATAAAACAGCCTCTACGCTATAGTATAGTAATAGTATTGGAGCAACTAAAATCTATCCATTATCCAAAAGTATTGGAGTCTCTGTATCTACGTTCAACCTCGCGCCCACTCTGATGTAATTTTCTGTTAATAAATGGCTTAAAATAAGCTACAATTTGTCTAGAATTTAGGCGGAAAGAGTCTCTCCACTGGTTAAAAATAAAGTTGTATATTATTAAACCTTCCCAAATTTCACGAATGAGTAGTGATAGAGTATTTCATATTGACTAAACATAAAAGTGTTAAAGAGTTTATAAATAGTAAAAGTCGACTATCCATATGAATAGTTCTAGTTATTTTGACAATAGTTGACCCAAACTCAATTCTTATTAATAAATTCTACACTCTGCTCATATTAAAAATTCTAATATGATATTTATCAGAACTAGTTTGATCCGAATTACTAATTTTTTGGTTGTTTGTCTGGATGTTCAGTTCCAACGGTCTGGTCCAGTTACCACTGTATTTATTTCAAATAACAGTTATATATCCAGTCCTAGTTACACTTAAGGGGGAGTGTTAGAGTATCTCATGTTGACTAAACATGAAAATATTAAAGGCTTTATAAGTGTTAAGAGTCAACTATTCAAATAACTAATTCTATTCATTTTGTCAATAGTTAACCCGAGTATAATTCTTGTTAGTAAACTCGACACTCTACCCATATTAAAAATTCTAATAAGCAGGATTCATAACAATTGTTGTTGTTGTTAGGACATGCATTTTAAAATTATGTTTTGTAAATTGTCAGCGTAAATAATAGTCCGTGTATTATAAGATTTTGTGGAAATTTATTGAACTACTAATAAGACTTGTATTGTTTATTTTGCAAATGAATAAGAAAATACAAAATCTTCATATGATATTAGAGCATTAGAAATTCTCCTTTCTCGATTTCTTGTTTTCTTTTGAGTTTCTTTTGCTAATTAAGTTGGTAGTTCCTTTGTGCATTGTACTGAGCATGAAGTGTTGAATTGGTTCGAGAGTCCTAATTCCAGTTCACAGAGGCAGTTTATCTAGGGTGATGTTCTTCTAATATTGCTTCTAATTATCCTCTTTTAAAAGAATAATACGGCAACCTGATTAATCTTCTTCAGTAAGCCATTGATGCCAATGCTACTGGTGCTCATATTAACACTATTTGAACTCAGATTCAACCTTCTGCTACTTACATTGGTGGGAATCTAAGAACCTTTTGTCTTGCTATTAAATCACTATCTACACATTGGATTATAGATAATGGAGCCATGATAATATAGCTAGTCACTTGAACTGTCTGTTTCTTATGAGCCTGCTAGCAAGAAAAGTAGCTTATATCAGTTTGTTATTACTGGCTTCTCAATTCAAAACAAGCATCTTTGTAACTCTGTTGCGTCTAAAAGTGATTTTCTTTGTATTATGTTACTTCAAATTCCATTGTAAAATTGAGGTTTGGCATTTTAGATTGGATCATTTGTCCATTCCATGTTTAAAACTCTTATATAGATTGAATCCTGATATATCTTAATCTAATAAAATTGTTTGCAACATTTGTCACTTTGCTAAATAAAAGAAGCTTTCATTTCCTCTTATTAAAGCTACTTTACTGATATTTTTCGTCTTATTCGCATTAATATTTAGGGTCTAGCAAGTATAGTTACTCTTTATTGTCATAGATTTTTCCCTCTAATTGTGGATGTTTCAGTCGTTCCACTTGAGTCTTTCTTTTAAGAACCAAAGATTGTAGCTTATTTTATTAATAGGATACCTTTGAAACAAAACTCCTTTTGAATTTCTTCAACATTTAAAAGTTTTATTCATTGTCTGGCTTTGCATCCATTGTTGATGTTCATATTAAAAAAGTTTAATTCTAGAGCTCTAAAGTGTGCTTTCTTGGTTACCCTTCTAATAACAAAGGTTTTTGGGTTATGATATTAATAATGGTAAAATTCTAACTTCTAGGAGTGTTTACTTTTACGAATATATCTTTTCTTATTCTCAGCAGTTATTTGGTGATATTAGTCACTCTATTGTGCTTTAAGTCTCACTATTGAATAAGGATGATAATTTGTACAAAATTTTTACATAAATTTGATTAGACTTAAAATAACCCTAACTTAAGCTCGTGCTGAAGCTCGAAAATGTTCTTGAAGGCTGTTAAGCATTAATGTTAATGTGATGCAATAAATACAGAGTTGCAAGCATTAAAATCTAGCAATACATATAGGGGCAAGTTGATTTTAGAAATGTTAATTTCGACTCGGCCCGTTTTTAGCCTAGATTGGGCGGATCATGGGCGGGCCACGAGTCAACTATGATCCGCCAGGCTCAGGCCGGACAAAACGGCATCGTTTTGTCCAAAACGACACCGTTTTGTATTTTTCATATTAAAAAAAGCCTTGCCCGCCCTTGGACAGTCAGGCCACGGGCCAATCACTGGCTTGTCGGCCCATCGGCGGGCCGGGCTATCCCGAGCCACGGGCTAGCCAACGGCCCACTATTTTTTAGACCGACCCGGCTCATTGACATCTATATTTGCCACCAAATTAACAATCTATAGGGTGAAAATGGGTCTTTAGAATTAAGCATGAGGTAGATGATAGCATTGAGAGATACAATGTCAAGCAAGGCGTACTAAAACTTGTGGTCTACCACTTGAAATATAAAGATTATCACACTAACTTACCAAATGCTACCACGACACCACATATCCTAGCCTCTGTCGTATCTTATAGCAGCCTCTCACACAAGCAAAGAACATTTTGTACTTCTGTTGATACAGTTTCAAAACTGAAAAGCTTCTTAAAGGTTGTCAAACGTCAATGTTAGTGTGAAGCAAAAGATGCAGAGTTACAAGCATTAAAATTTAGCAATACATAGGGGCTAGTTGATTTACAACCTGGTTCAGCCAGATTCTGACGAGGCTGCACGTTGTCGTTTGGATCCATGGAAACAACTGTTGAACGCGTGGATTCTGGCTTAAGGATTCCTGCAAAACAAAGAAGGCACGTC
>JANZXR010000002.1:5924998-5953554 GCA_027575705.1 Erythroxylum echinodendron | reverse complement strand
AATGGGCCAAGGAGAACGCGGACTGGTCCTGGGCTTGGAATAGCCAATAGGTATGAGACTGATCTTTGAAGGTTGGATCGACCGGCCTGTGAATCATTACGACTGAGCTCGGGCCCAGTACGACCGACCCGACCACAACCTAATAAACAATCCAATGGGTGCAAATAGGTATTTAGAGTTAAGCACAAGGTAGATAATAACATTGAAAGATATAATGTCAGGCTATAGCCCAACGACTTTACTCAACAGGTAGATAATAACATTGAAAGGTATAATGTCAGGCTAGTAGCCCAACGACTTTACTCAACAACATAGCATAGATTACCGGGAGACCTTATCTCCATCATTGAAGATGACAAATGTTAGAACTTTATTAGCACTTCTATTCACCAATAGCATCCTCATCAGCTTGATGCTAAGGCATTATAATGACTTAAATGAAGAGGTTTATACGTAATAGGAATGGCAATGAATGAGTGGCTTGGTCGATCTCGTTAATTTTTTAAAATAATTTTTTAAATTAAAAATTATCCTTTTTTCAATTAAGTCTAAGTTTAGATTGTTCAAATTCAAATTTGTTATAAACTTAACTCTTTTAATAAAAAGATGTTTTATTTAAAAAAAGTTCAATTTTAAATTAAGTTAGGCCGATTTAACTGTTAAACAAAATTATTAAAAACACCTTAATTTATACTTACGACTCATCTCATAGTCATCTCTCTACGTAAATGCTACTTAACTTTTTATTTCTCTTTTTTTTTTTTGACGATGACTTAACTTTATTTCTCTACGTATAGTTAAAATCTCTGTATAGCCTTAAACAGGCAAGCATACGGTGGAAGTCACATCTCACAACAACACTACCTCAAGGCTTTACACAAGCTCAATTAGATCCTTCTTTGTTAGTAAAACCTGGTTCTTCACACATCATTGCTTCGCTCACTTATGTAGATGACATTATTTTAGCTAGCAACTCAATGGTTGAAATTGATTTTGTAAAGCAGTTTCTTCGTTCAACTTTCACAATCAAGGATGTTTTTCAGATCTTGTGCTATGTTAACAATAGGCACGGACCTCTTCATTCCATCATCATCAGCTCTACAACTCAAAAAGTTTTTCTGATAGTGATTAGACTCCACGCCCAAACACCAAAAAATCAATTTCAGTTGCTACATTTTTCTGAGTGATTCCTTAATTTCCATGGAAAGCAAAGAATGGAAGATTCGGAAGCAAAACGTAACGGGCATACTATAAATTCAATTGATTCTAACATATATGTTACATCAAATACCGTATATACATGAAGAAAATAGTATTCTGTATTTGCTAATTTTTACAAACACACAGCTCTCACCCCTTGTTTCCACAATCCTCCCCACGATGAATCAATTCTAAAAAACCTAAAATCTTGAGATCTTTTCTTTTTTTTTTTTTTTTGTCTGACCAGCAGACATTTTGAATCTTAAGAACTGTTTGCTCTGTACAGCAGATTTCTCAAAAGAGGCAGGGCCTTCGGTATTAAACACCGTCAAAGGTAGCTCCCCGTGCAAATTTCTTTGCATGTGATTGACCAAAGCCATTACAGGTAAAACTACCGGAACTGCCTCACTGGGAGTGGAGATAATAAATGGTCCAATACAGTTCACCGAGGACCAACCTGTTCACAAGACGAAAGATAATCTTTGACAGGTCAAAGTGAGTAATAACGGAAGAAGGAAGAGCAGAACTGGCAGAACTATCCCAATACGGAAATAGAAATAATCCTTCCCAATGAAACGTCTCTAGAACTTTTCACCAAACATTTTAGGCAAAAAATCCTATGAGATACGCAATTACCGATTTAATGCATGCAATAGATGTTTGACTGGAAAACTATAGGTACAGAGGCTTCAAGCATCTTTAGGAACAAAACGTCCACGTCACCCAATAACTAAAGCAAACACCTCACCGACAGGGCAGTATAAATACAGAAGTTGAACTTCTAGTATCCAACATTTTGACATTCAGAAAGTAAGATTACCCAATCCGCTGACCCAAGCTAAGATTTTAAGATCGCCGTCCTGTATAAGGAGAAGCTGAACCCAAGGATGTTGGCAATGGCCTCTTGACAAATGGATGATTTAAAAGTTGACCTGCAGTAGGGCGATTATCCGGATTAACCTGCAAACATTGCATAATAAAATCCCTTGCGTCGCCGGAGAGTGAATCAGGAACATGAGGAGGTACACCTTTGCCAATGCTATACAAAGCTTGCATTTGCTGAGTCACAGAAAGAAAATAAACTATTAAATGCCACAAACAGATATAGCAAGATCATTTCTTGTAGCTGATTGCGGAGCAATGTGCCAAATTCAATCAAATACCAACCAGAATAGGGATATGCGATTAGAAAAGGTTACAGGTTCCAACTATTCATGATTGTAGCCAAAGCATATATGTCATAATGAAAACCAAAAGGTATCAGAAAAGCTCACTTGAATGAGAATAAAGTCCTATGATGAATCATTACTAGAATAATGTTCATTCAAAATTGTTCCACTTCATTCTGTTTTGCGGACCAGAAATATATAAAGGCAATCCAGGAAACAAATTGAGCAAACAATACCATAAAGTAGTAACCTCAATTAATGTTTTAATTGAATTCGAGTTATCTGAGATTAATTTACTATCCCGATGGTAAAATGTAATGCAGATTGTCCAAGCTCACCACAATGAGGTTTAGAATAAAAGACAAAAAGTATTACTTACACACCAAATGCGAGTATGGAATCACAATGAAGCTTAGAATAAAAGACAAAAAGTTGGTACTTACACACTCCAAATGCGAGTATGGAATCTCACGGGTTAGCATCTCCAGAACTGTACACCCAAGACTCCATATATCAGCAGGAAGTCCATAACCTTGGTTTTTACGGTTGACAACCTGCATCACAATATTTTTAGAAAAAATTATCAGAACATCTTTTATCAATCAAATAGTCAAGAAAGCAAAATTTAAAGAAAACCATTTTACAAATTCTAAAAGACATAGGAACAATGTGTGAACGACTTAGAATTAATAGAACAGACTACATATTATAAAACCCATCAAATTACAATTGAAACATGTACTCAATTTTCTCATATGTAGCTGATGTTTCTAACAAGAGGTTCTAGATAGAAATCTCAATGGATATCTTAAGAAGATAATGCCAAACACAAAGGTTTAATAGGAGGTTAAAAGACCTGAAAACATTAATGGCAAAATTTGTTCAATGCTCATTTATATGCTTTATATTTCAGTTCAAATTTTATCCTCTTACAACCTCCGCAATTCTTACATATGGCTTCATAAAGTTAATTTCACACAAACATATATCAAAATAATTGTAGCATGTTGTTGTTCTTCACTCAACTGACTGGTACTGCAGGAGAATAGATGTGTCAGGAAAAGATAAAGAAAAGCATATAGAAGCGGCTTAAATTGAAGCCAAAATTATCTCTACAAATTTTATGTAAATAAATTTCTCTTAAGTCAAAAGGCATAGACAAAAACCTCAGGTGCCATCCAGAATGCCGTCCCCTTGCAAGATTTAACATCATTTAATTTGGTTGCCTGAAAATGAAAAGGATGCAAGCAAGAGAAGAAATTAATACTTTTAGAAGTCCAAAGGAAGCGAGGATATAGTCAAAATGAACAGAAACGTTACCTTTGCCAATCCAAAATCTGCAAGTTTCACAGATCCATTTGAATCAACTAAAATATTTGCACATTTGATATCCCTTGAATTCAAAGAAAGTTCAATGAGGACAAGCGTACTACACATAATATTGCTACAATTCACTTAACGTTTATATGTTTGCTTAGAACATGAGGCATAGGAAATAATGGAAGCATGTAAATCATACATATTCCAAAATTCAACAAATAAAGAGCAACAGAACAAATAAATTTCAACCAAAAACAAAATAAGGAAAATTGTTAGACCATTCGAACAACAAATGACATTGAATCCACCCATTACCTGTAAACAAATAAATTTCAACCAAAAACAAAATAAGGAAGATTGTTAGACCATGCGAACAACAAATGACATTGAATCCACCCATTACCTGTGAACAACATCACGATCATGAAGATACTTCAAACCTTGCAATATCTGTCTTGTGTATGCACAAACATGGGAATCCAGAAAATGATATTTGTGATAGACACCTAGAAGGGAACCTTGAGTTACAAGCTCAAGGAAGATATACAGATTTGATTCATCCTGCACAAATCAATTCAAGAAAAATGTTAAAAACCGTACTCTCACATGTGCTGAACTGATGAAGGAATTTCCAATAACAATTAGGAAACAGTTTAACTTCTAAAGCATCATAGGAAGAAAATAATAATAATAAGAGTAGATGCAAATATAAAACTCAATTGAGGTTGCAACAGTCATACATCTTAAGAAAGGAAACAGTACCTTGTCTGTGCCATAATATTGAACTATATTTTCATGTTCAAACTGACTTAATAGAGCAATTTCCTGAAAAAAAAAACACAGATTCTATGAGAAAAGAGAAGTCGCCACAAGAGAACCAATAACTGTAAAATAATCAGGTTATGAAAACAACAAAGAAACCCTACCTGCTCAAGTTGGAAAATACTTTGTCTTCCTTGAGAACCTTGATCAAGTAAAGAAACTTCTTTGACAGCAAAAAAGAATCCATCACTGCATGAACCAGTAAAGCATAATTAGCATGCCAGAAAAGGAAAGTCCAGAACCCAATTGAAAGAGGAAGTACCATAGATTATGATTTATTTCTTTCCAAGTGAAAGAATAAATGCTGACTGATTAAGACTCCCCAGTATACATAACTGAAGAAGACATTTACAGTTCAACAAGACAAGCAAGTATTTGTTTAAAATTTGAGATCAGGGAACTAATAGAAATGCTCTATTTGAGATCAATCCATCCAATTTTGCTCAAGCCCTTCCTAGCCTAAGAACCACCAAGTGAAGTAATTACACCGATAATTTATAACTCCAGCCCTGATATCTTGGCCTGCAGACTCTAACAAGGGACACTTTCTTTAAAATTTCATCAATCAAAACTTTTGATATTCAAGATAAAAGTTATAAAAGATGTATGTTTTCAGTTGTACCAAAGGAGAAAAAAGAAAGTTTCAGAAGACAAGGAGCCATCCAGGGAAAAACTGCCTTCGGCACAGAGAAAGAGATGGCAAACCAAGAAGGACAAGCCATAAATTGACACCGTTTCACTTTTAACTTTAAATATTTTTCACTGCGGCTGTCCAGAGCTGCCGATTGAATCTTTCATTCAAGTACATGTTTATAAGGTCTATAGAAGAACAACATTGAACAAGGACGAAATGTATGCAAAACTAATATTGTTTCAAATCATAACCTAGCGCGTTTCTTACTCAGTTCCACCTAAAATCTAAACACCAGGAAAAAAGTCATCCCCAACTAGTTAGACCCCAAAAAATGGAAAAGCATCATATTTGGCGACACGTGGATTCCCTTTTAAAGCAATTTCCAGGTACACTGGCGTTCAGATTCGAGAACTTCAACTTCATCTATCAGAAACCTGACTGAATCCCCAGAGGTACTATAAAATTTAATATCATATTGAAACAGATCCACAACCACACAGAGGACAAAAGAAAATGTGCAGATCCGATTCTAATATTGAAACAGGTCAGAAGTTAACACCAAATTTACTATAATTGATAATAATTAAACTAGTTAACAATAACAGATATCACTAGTTAAGCACTTACTCAGCAATTCCTTCATACACCGATCCAAACGATCCTTGTCCCAAAGGCTTACCCTTTTGCCAAGACGTAATAATTCTTCTAAACCGAACATTTGGAGAAATGATCGACATTGGTTCCGTGGTAGTGCTAGAACAATCGTCTTCATTCGAGGTCGTAAACGAACACGACGCCGACAAAACGGCGATTTCCCCTATCCGCAACAAATTCTCATCTTCCTCTCTCTTACAAACACTCGAAACAATTCCTCCCTCTTCTTTTTCTTCTTTTTCTTCTTCCTCTTCCTTCTCTTCCTTTTTTTCTACCCCTTCATCGTCAGTCAACCCTATGTAAGTCATTTCGCAACAGTGTTCCTCGCTTTCAGGCGCGAAATTCCTAAGTATCTCCCAAGTAGAACACGCATGGTCTACAACTGGTAGGTTCATTGACGGTGGCGGTTTCAACAGAGGTGGCCGAACGCCTTTTATACCTCCTGCGACATTCAAGCGCGCGTGAAATTCAGTTGACTCGGTTTGCTCCTCCCGAATTAACTCAGTGGCATCGTCGATTTGAGCGCTGCGTAAACTATCGGCAACCAATTCATGCTCCTCTTCTTCATCCAAGTGAGTCTTATCTTCCCCTCTCTTAACACCATAAGAACAGAGCAGTTTGGAACGAGGTAAAATATCGGAGATTGATCGCATCTTCATGGCTTCCCACGCGGCAGGCGGAATAGCGAAATCGTCAGGGCCGGAGAGGCCCAAACTCTGGCAGATAAGGTCGAACTCGCCTTCGGTTCCTTCTACACGGAAGCTGGTCCGTTCCGGAAAATCGAGGGACCGCGTGACCAGAGACTGAGAGGTAGAGTCTTCGAGAGACGAAGAAGACGAAGCCGCCTCGTAATCAATATGCTTGGCTGCATTGATCCGGGCAAGCCTTGGCCTCCGACGATCTTTGCGATCCATGAGACCGGTTTTTCTAAAGAATCGCGGTATGTGATACATGGGTAGCCAAATCCATCTAACCTAACCGGAAATACAAAATTGAAAGAAAAGTAGAAACTGCCAGAAGCTTCTTATTCTTCAACATCATCTTCTTGTTATTCTGATTCTGATTCTGATTATGGTTGTTTGGCTGACTTGATCTGGGGAGTCGTCGTAGGGGTCGAAACTCGAAAGCAAGACAGCTGGTGCGTGTGAGAGAGAAAATCAACGAGAGAGTGTGTGTGGAAAACCTTGCGAAAAGAACAAATGGTAAAAGCCGTCTGTAGAACGCGGTGACACGTGGCGGGGAAAAAGGGTAGGAGTCGGAAGGATTCGTTTGTTTCTACGTTTAAGCATATTCCTGCTGGACACATACCGTACTCCCCGGTTTTGGTTTTATTTTCTGTAGGTTTGTTCTTTATTCGCCTAAATTATTTATTTTATAGGCTGCACTGAGCATGTAAATTTACGCACATTGTAATTTATCTACAGGAACGTACTTACTTGTGTAACTATCTCAGGCGACTATAAGTCAATGAAATTTACTATTTTTCAGGCTGTTCATTGTAAAGACGTGCATGTTTCCGCACGCCTCTTTTTCAGAAGAGAAATATCTGATGGAAAAAAACTATTTATTTAATTTTTATAAGTCCAATTTATTAGATAGATTGATATTTATAAAATAAAATAGGTATAAAATAATAAGAATGCGAACATCTATTTATTCAATTTCTATAAAGTATTAATTATATTTATCAAATAGATAGATGATTATAAAATAAAATAGGCATAAAATAATAATAACTGCTGATCCGTTCATTCCAATGCTGTAAGCAAATTGACGTCAACGTCTCGCTATGCACTGAGCATTACCTTTTTTTTTTGGGTTCTTTTTTTGAGAAATGTAGTAGGCATTACGCTTTTAATGTGCCAAAAGGTGACGTATTTGCTTACGTACCGCAAAATCATGCCATGTATCTAACATTCCCATTGTTTCGGGTTGCTGAAGAGAAATAGACTATTTAATCAAATTTTATTATAATTATGTCAAAAAGCTTGAATCAAAACTTCAAGACTCAGATTTGGTAAGGCATAATGATGGTAGGTTCAATTATTCCAGTAAACCTGAGCTCATATTCGGTCAAACTATGCCCGTATTTAGACATATGCCTTGTTTTATTAAAATAAATTACGAACTCATCTTATATTCTTTTTATAAAAAAACTATAATTCTTGCAATAACAATAATAACAATTTAATAAAATTTTAGCTAAAATATGAAGTTAAAAAATTTAAAAATACGTAATTTTATTTTTAACTAATAAAAAAGATTATTTTTGAATGACTCACGGGAAAGAAAAAGGTAATAATAATAATATATAAATAGTAAACATAAAAAATAATAAAAACAATAAAATAAACAAATAATAATATTAAAATAAAATATATATAATACAATAAATGAATAAATACTTAATAAATAATATTTGCAATCTTTATATGCATTAAATCATATTAAGTAAATATATAATAACTTTACATCAAAGACTTGTTTTTTAAGAAGTCCTTAATAGTTTACAATTGATCTCAATAAGTTAAATCAATTTTTAAAAATATAAATATTTTAATATTTTAATTTTAAATTAAATTCAATCCAAGACTTTTTTGTCGCCCGTATAATTTTGAATTCCAAATTTTTGTGGTTGTAATACAAGATCAATTTAACTTGTCCATTCCATTATTGTCTGAGATTACATCAATGTTTGACATATTTCAAGCCAAACTAATCGTATATGAGCTTGATATTATGAAACCCTCGCAAGGTTGATTCATGATTGAGGCTTGATTTAAGAAAGTAGTCATGAATGATAACATGATAAAATTAACATATTGAAATAATAAGTAATTATTTTTAATAATTATTTATTTATTTGAGATTATTATTTTGGTAATTCTTGAAACGTGAAAGTAAATGTTTAATAAATTCGTTTGTTGTTTCTGAAAAGGAATAAAATAACTAAAAAGTTTATTAATTTAATAAACTATTAATTTTGTATAAATAATTTAAAATATATTATTAGATATATAAATTTAAAATTATAAATAATAAAATATTAAATTAAAATAAAATGAAAAAATTTAGTAAATAAAATATTTCATAAAAAATATATTATTAGTTATATAAATTCAAATTATAAATAATTAAATATTAAATTTAAATAAAAATTATTAATTAAATAATTAAATTTTTCATAAAATATATATTATCAATCATATAAATTTAAATTATGAATATTAAATTATTAAATTAAAATAAAAAATATATAAATACGATGTTCAGAGTATAATAGAAAATAATAATTATAAGAAAATTATTAATAAAAAGTATAATTTTTATTACAAAAGTAATTTTCCACCACAACCTTCTTTTTATTTATCTATTTTTACTGTAACACTACACTTTTCTCTAACTTCCAATTATTTACCTACAGATTTAAATATGTGATTATATTTAAAAATTACAGTAAATAAATATTTATCTCTGCTGCATAACAGATTCAAACACAAACTAAACCGAGCTGTTATGGAGTTTATTTCAAATCTACAGGCGCTGTTTCGCTCATTATAATACTGTACAACGTGAGGTGATGATTTTGTATCCTAACACAAACAATAAAGAGTACTTTTAACCATGGCATTCGAACTCTTGCACTTTTATCTCGTAAATCGTTAAAATAAGTCTGTGATAAGTATCCTTATCTATACTTTAAGCATTTGATACAACAGGAAATTATATTTAAATAATCTATTAATAGAAAATTCACGCCCATATTAACATTAAAAGTCTGATAAAAAAGGATAACCCTTATTTTCAAGAAATTGTTTATTTGATGCGGGGTAAATGGTAATTTACATACAACTTGACGTCCTTTTTGAAGACAAGTGGCCGAAACATGGGAACACACAAAGCGATTGATTTTCCTATTTATTCGAACAAATAAAAATTATAAGTTACGTGGTCAAATAAGCAAATTTCTTAATTAACAAGTTATATTTAGATTCAAAGCTAAAAACCCAAACCCCATCCCATCTAGAAAGAGCAAGTGACAGGGCTAGTTAGTGTGTACTCGACTATTTACTTAAAATCTCAATTAACAATACCCACTTATCTATAAGTCCATTACTATATGAAATACACGTGCAAATCTGAGAAATAATTTCAATAGAAGGTGGACCACTGTATCCTATGCGTATAACTTATAAGCCTCTACTAGACCTAATAGGATTCTATGAACTCCTCCAGTGGAAGAGACCAATTGGAAGTAGAATTGGAAGATATTTTTTGAAATTTATTTAAGTAAGAGGAAATAAAGAAAAGAAAGAGTGTTGTTCGTACGTTTCGTTTTCCAGGTATCCAAAACTAACAGAAGCTACGCCTCCTCTCTCATTTGTCTGCTGTGTGTCTCTCTCTTTCTCTCTCTGTGTTCGCATAAAAAATCAAAAACCCTAATTTGTCTTCCTCTAAAGAACTCAAACGCCCACATCCTCACCCACATTAGCCTTGCTTCTTCTCTCCGTGTTCTCGTCCCTCGTTAACACTCAGAGATACACTCTGTTTGGTTGCACGCATTCCTTATTAGGGATTGAGATTATAGTACCACTCCTTGGCGGTTACCTTTTTGGGCTTTGTTAGCCTTTCTTCTTTCCCGTCAATCGTGGTGTTCTAGGGTTAATTATCTGCATCGCTTCTATTGCTCCTTCTGTCCTCGTGCTATCTGTTATTGGTCTCGATCCTGTTCTTCTATTTCTCTTGTTACACTTTGCAGTTTTCTTGTTTCGCCTTTTCAATTTTGAAGTTGTTGGTTTTTGCAAACCCTAGAACATTGGAGTTTAGGTTTATACGCGTTTGTTTAGGTCCTAGGGTTTCTAATTCCGAGCATTGTTTTCTTTTTCTTCCCCATTGGGGCTTATTTTAGGGTTTGCCATCTTTCTGAATTGTCGGGTTTGATTGGTGTGAACTCTTGTCTAAGAATATCAGTCTTCCCTTCTCGTTGCTGCATATTTTCGTCCCTCTGACGTTCTGCATATTGAGTTATTTCTGTCGGAGATGGAGGTCTTTTGAGTGTCTTTGTTGTTTAATCTGCAAATCCATCTTTTAATTAAAGATGGAGGCGTAGAAAGAGGAAGGGAGAGACCTAAAGAGGCTATCGATTGATATTATCTCGTTATTTGCATTTCTTTTGTAGTTCGTCTGGGAATTTACCCTGGGCTTTAATTTCTACTTCAATATAATCAATTTAAGGAGAATATAAGGCCTGCTAAATATACAAAACCCTATTAATCAGCTACACTTTTCCTTGTTTAGCTTCCTGACTTCTTAATATTTGGATGGGTAATTGAAGACTCGTTGATTGGTACAATTTTGGACTTAGATTGGTCGATTTTGGGGGAAAGAAACTAGTTATACTGGAATAATCGTTCAGTAGGAGTGTTGAAGAAGGCAGGAGAAGTGCACTGCTCTTCTTTTGAAATCTGATGATGTACAGTGCTCATCCTTATGGAAAAAGGTGAACCCACTTTCGTACCCGAATGGTTGAGAAGTACTGGAAATGTTTTGGGGAGTGGCAGTTCAGCCCAACACTATTCTTCTGCTTCAAATCACTCAGGTAAATCCAATTTCATTACACTCTCGATACGTTCTTTTAATTGCTTGTTATTGAAGTTGTTTCTGGCATGCCAAATTTAATTGTTGTGGATGATAATGTTGTTTCTATTGTTATATAGATGTCTCTTCATCAACGCATCCAACTAGAAGTAGGAATTCTAAGACTATAAGTGAGTTTAATTCTACTCGTTCAGCTTTTGTTGATCGAACATCTCCTTCTAATTCAAAGAGAAGTTCTAGTAACGGGCCTGCAAAGCATGCATACAGTAATTTTAGTAGAAGTTACCGTGATAAGGATCGGGATAGAGACAAAGAAAGGTCAAGCTTTGCAGATTCCTGGGACCGTGGTGGTTCTGAGCCCTTGGGAAGCTTGGGAAGCATTTTAACCTCTAGGAATGAGAAGGATACATTGCGACGTACAGTTTCAATGGTGTCCCGGAAGCAGAGTGATGTCTTGCCCCGAAGAGTTGGAGTGGACTTGAAAAATTGTAGTGGGAACCATGCTAATGGAAATGGATTGATTTCTGGTACTGTGCGTAGTGGTAGTATTCCAAAGGTAGTTTTTGAAAAAGATTTTCCATCTCTTGGAAGTGAAGAGAAACAAGGGTTGCCTGAAATAGGAAGGGTTTCTTCTCCTGGATTGTCCACTGTTGTTCAGAGCTTGCCTGTTACCTGTTCTGCCTTAATAAATGGAGAAGGATGGACGTCAGCATTGGCTGAGGCTCCCACTTTGATTGGAAACAGCAGTACAATTTCCTTACCAGTTCAACATACTGCTGCTCTATCTGCATCTGTTTCTACAGCTACATTTGGAGCTCCAACTGCAGTGACTGGTCTTAACATGGCTGAAGCTTTGACTCAAGCTCCATCAAAAACCCGTGCTGCTCCACAGGTGATTGATTAAGATTTGGACTTGGTCTCATTTTCTTATAATTTGCATTGTTTATAGTTGCAGTTCTATGTTATGATTTAACCAAGTGTTCTCTCGGCTATGTACGGCTGCGATTGAACTAATGGGATTTCTCTTCTGTGTATAGCTATCTGTCCAAACACAAAGGCGTGAGGAATGGGCTATTAAACAATCAAGGCAATTAATACCAGTGACACCTTCAATGAACAAGAGTTCGGTATGGTTTCTGTGTTTTGTATATGTCGGACTTTTTCTTTATTGATTTTTTAATGTTGATCCATCAGTGTCCTGGCAATTACTGCCATACTTATCTTAAGTTGGAATATGAGTTGTCAAGATATAACTGTCCTGTTCTATGTTGCAAATTGATCTACAGATGTTACAATTCGTAAATTTCCATAAACTATGCTTTCTGGTTTAAATGTTAACTAATAGAGTGTTTTTAATAGTGCCACCTTTATCAAATATACATGTTGCACCATTATAATTGGTGTCAATTTTTTCGCACCGCACTTGTCCATTGCGATGTCTGTCCTAATTTGTTTGCTGTCAGTCAGCCAATTCCTAAGTTCATAGGATGGTAGGATCCTTCAGGCCTTTCTACTTTTCTTTTGTGTAGACATATCAACTTCAAATGTAGTGAATGTATTGGATGGGTTTTATTCGTCACTTAACTGATGCTGTTTAAAATTGAAAAATAACTGATGCTGTTTAAAATTGAAAAATAATGGCTGTTAATGCTGATTAAAAGTGAATGTAACTGCATTTATTGCTGGATAGATATTACACTTCCCCAGTTTCTTTTACACCGTTTGTGTTCTGTTTTTGGTGATTGAGTGAATCTTTTGTCTGGTATTGATGGACACATTCAAGTATTGTAAGGTCGTTGTGTTCTCTTTTCCTATTTCTTTTCTTCTAGTTTTATGTTTAATAGGATGCTTGGTTATATTTATTGTTCAGAATGCTTCTTACATGGCTCTCCAGCCACAATATTTACAAATTTGTTAAGAAACTGATCACATGTATTTACTGTTTTGTTGGACACACTTTTACATTGTCATCTGTTATGGACTTAATTAATGAGATTCCGAAATTAGTTTTCTTCCCTCATGCCTATTAATATTGAAATGGTTTTCTTTCCTTTATTCTGTTTCTTTTTGCTTCTAGGTTTTTGGTTTTTCACACATGTTCATTAATTAGGGTCCTTTAAGGTACCTCAAGAGGTCTCATTGTCTTACAGTATGTTGTCAGACTTTCACTGACTTAATATAATCCTTGTAGCTTATTTGAGAGAGTTTAATAAATGCTTTGGTGAGATGGGACAATGGAGCTCTTCCACACATGCATGAAATTTGAAAACTATGTAGATTTGTAATGTAGGTCTCACCGTGAACATATATATGTTACACAAAAATGCCAGCTCATTTTACTGGGAGAATATTCTTGTAATCAAAATCTGTTATTGGGAAGTCTGTTGTGGATGGGTTTTTATCTCTGTTTGGATAGTTTTATTTGGAATTGGAATTCAATTACTGTGTTAAGAGAATTATGGTTTGTCTAATGACATTGGAGACCGACAAAATATTAACATAGTGGAAGAGAGACCTATTCCTCCTGGAGGTTGACTTTGTTGTGACAGTTAAACATTTTGTCTGCTTGTGTCAAGTCTATGTTTTCATCTTTGATTGGTGTCCTCTGTGCTTTCCTTTTCTTGGGAGTTAGAACGTGATATTGCAATTCCAAGGTCCACTTGAGTTTGAATTTCCATCTTTAATTCTCCTTTTGCAAATATCTTGTTGAAATTCCTATCAGTAACTTGCCTGCCCATTTGTTCTCCTTGCCAATAGATCAGTTATGATATATGATGCAAAAGAGCTTAAAGTATATGAAGAAATAAAAGAGGAAGAATTAGTCAACTTCAAGTCTTAATTTAGTGGGATGAGGATTGAGAATTGATAACAAAAGATAAGAGCTGAAATTTAGATTTTGTTAGGATATTTTATTAGATAAGAAGTTGTAGCCTTATGTTATTCTATTTTAGATATGCTATCCTAGTTGTATAAGACTTGTAGAATTCCTATTATAATAGGATTTAAATTAGAACTCTTTTCCTACTAGAATAAGAGTTCTAAAATTCTATATATATTTGTGTATTCAGCTCTTCATCAATAACAAAAAATCTGGAATTTTTTTTACAAACTTGAGTTTTCAACTAGAATGTGTGATGCTTTCCTTTAAGAGTGATTCTTAGACCCTAGGAGTAATTCCTAGTTTCCTACTATCCATTCTTTGTGTTCTTTACTAAATTCCAGCAAACCTAACCCAAATTCCAGCCCTCTTAAACCTACATTCCAGCCATCTCACACCTATATTTCACCCATATTGAACCTGTATTCCTAAACCTAAATTTCCAGCAATCAAACCTTAAATTTCCAGCCATACAAAATCTGAAATTTCAGTATTCCTAGTTAAAATTCAGCCTTGAAGTTGATATTCCAGCGGCCTAATATCAACTATATTTCTAATTTTGTGATTCTTAGCTCCTAGTTAATAATTTTTCTATTTTTCCTACATCAACATATTATGATTTCTACATGTTTTCTTGTTGGTCTGATAAAATTTAATCTGAATTTCTTTTTTCTTTTCAGGTTCTTATTTCTGACAAGTCAAAGCCTAAAATAGTCAACAAGGCTGCTGAGATGAATATGGCTACTAAGAATTTGCAACAGCAACCAACTTTATTGCACACCGGGGGCCATATCAAATCTGATGCACCAAAAACATCTCATGGAAAACTTTTTGTTCTCAAACCAGGGTGGGAGAATGGTGTTACCGCTTCTCCCAAGGATGTTGCTACTCCAACAAACAACAACACCAGACCAGCAAATGGCCAACTTCCTACACCTGCAGTTGCAACTGCTCCTCCAAAGAGCCCAAAAAACCCAAAGCATATTACTGGGGATCGCAAGGCTGGTAACCTGAGCTTGATCTCAGCACTCAATGTGGAAAAGAGACCCCATCAAGGTCAGAGTCGAAGTGACTTTTTCAATCATCTAAAGAAGAAAACCTCAATGAATGCATCTACAGTGATCCCAGAAACTGTTTCACCTTCCTCAAAGGAGAAGTCTTATGATGTAGATAAGGCAGGAATTGATGCTCCTCCAAGTCCTCAGTCTATTCAAAATGGTGCTGAGTTGAACAGTAATGGTTCTGACTTTGAAGAGATTCAAAAACTTCCTGAAGCAGATGTTGCATTTCTTCGTTCTCTTGGATGGGAGGAAACTTCTGGTGAAGATGAGGGTCTTACAGAGGAGGAGATACAATCATTCTTTCAGCAGGTCAATAGGCTTTTCATTTCTTCGATCTCATTTTGATTTTGGTGATTGTTGAACTAGCCTATATATTTTTGTTGATTTGATTTGTCATCAGGGTACTTCGTTTTTTATTAGAAGTCTGTAGTAACAGCTTATATCTGCTTCTTGCTTACATTTTGTGTCTCTCTTTTCATTTTGCAGCACTTGTCATCTGCAAAATTGAAACTGTGCGATGGTATGCTACAGAAGTTGCTTGAAAGTTATGCAAAAATTAGTTCTGGTGGAGTATCTTCTGAGTTGAGCTCTGGGGACTCTGGATCAGCAATCTGATACTCTTTTTGGGCAGGGCTATTAGCTGAAGAAATCCTGATTTTTTTTCCTTTCAGGCAGAAGTTTAGTCATTTTCTTTCTTTTTTGGGAGAGCCGAAATGGTGCATGTTGAAGGGAAGGGGTTCGGTTAATTAGGTTGGAAGTCTGCATTTTGCAAATAGAGAAATAAGTTACAGGTGCCTCAATCATTGCCTGCTCCGTGGAAGGAGAATTTTTAAGGTTGGTCAGGGCAGACCTACGTTTGGGGCTACTTTGCCCATAGTGGAAGATGCAGGGGAAACTGCATCTTTGGAGCTTATTTTGGTCCCTTTCATGTTCCCCCCCTTTTTTCCTCATTTAAAGAGGGTTTGATTCTACAGTAAAAAAATGCTTATGATGTTTTCAACAGTTTTACGGGAAAAAAAATGAAAAGGAAATCAGAAGTATCATTTAAATTTTTTTTTCTGTTGGTTCCATATTTGTCATTGGGTGGCTATGAGTTTGTTTCTGATTTGTGAAATCTGATCTTTAGCCAGTTTTTGATTTGATGGTCAATAAAAGATGAGAAATAAAAGCATTCTTCAGCCATCTGTGGCGTCAACTGCTGTGCCTTGCTTACAACTTTTCTTTTTCCTAAGGCCCAAAATATATTCATTTGTATATGGTAAAGGGGTATGATGACTACAATTGCAAATCCAACTTTTTTCGTGGTATGAGTGTGATATATATATATATATCCTTAGCATGGCAATATTTCAATTTCATTTCCTCTGTTTTCTTAAAGAAACTGTCAACACTTCATGCTTACGAAGAAGATGGACAAGAAGCAATCAGCAAATACTCGGTCTGTGTTTTACGCTTTTATATGTAAGGGTCTTGGCCTTTCTTTTTGTTTATTAGAAGGAAACTTGAATTAGCTTCAAAGCATGATACGATGGAAATGGTGCAAACGAACTTAAAAGTATGGAAGCACAAATAAAAAAAACTGTAGTAATCATTGGAGGTCTTGTGAAAGGGAGGAGACTAAAAAGCAATGGCAGATGAATGGAAGCCAAATGAGCTAGATGATAAGCAACAAAATTCCCGTTTCTTTTAATAAAACAGGCAGAGAATGACAAGAATTTTGTATCCGATGGCAGTCACTCTTCAAAATAGCCTTTTGGAATATTAGTTATAAAGCCCCCAAATTGTAACTTGCACCTATGCATTTCACTCATTTCGAAGCTGTAAATACCACATTTCCTTCCCAATTTTGTACTACAATACCAAAACCAATACCATAAAACCTTGATGAGGCTTATCTATGAAGAGGAAGGTCGATTAGAATTAGAAAGAGTCACTCAGTTCTCGGTTCTCATCCTGTCAAGTACAGAGCTAATCGATTACTTGCTTGACTTTATATCTGGAGTGGGACATTTGTTGCTTTAAAGGTAAATATGCATTTCTGGAACTCCAGATTCTCCATAAGAGAGTCATAAAAACAGAAGTAACATCAAGGTCTGTATAAGTCGTTCCTCATAATAGAGAAGAAACAAGGCTAGATATATGACAGGAGATATCATATCGTAGTACTGAAGTTTTTCATAAAAGCTGAGGTCAGTAACACTTGCAAAACATATGATTAAAAGTTTTCTCTTACAATCTGCAAAGGAAACAAATGACATCGATTTACATACCTCTAAACCTCAACCTATGTTTAGCAGGAAGAGTGAACAAATCATCCATAGAAAATGTCTGATCTTTTGATGGGATATCTAAACTCCAAGATTTCGTCTAACTAGATAAGATCATTTGTTCTTAACCAATTCTTATTTTGTTTCATCTCATCTTATCTACATATTTCTGTCTATCCTTTTTAAATGTGTGGATAAAGTAGATTGAAACAAATTAAGAATTAGTTAAATTTGACTGTGAAATTATGAATTTTCACGTCAGTCAATTTTTATGACATTTGTGATAGATAAAATTAGATCAACTTCTTAAACAAGAAAGTGAGATCTTATAATTATTGTCCCATTCCAGAAATTCACCAATCTGATTTTCCAAGGTCTTGACACAGTTAAAAACATCCCAACAAGGGCATGACGAGGACCGACTGACGAAAGTTATTCATCTCCTTTAATGGCTTGCATAAGAATAACATGGTTGTTAAAATGTCATGGCTGTCATTCCATAATCATTCTCTTGTCTTTGTCATGTTCAAATTCGTCCAAATACAGCTGATTGCCCCATTCCTTCAAATGGACTTTGTGTTTACCACTCTAGACATAAGAAATGGTATCAATAAAGGACCAGGTATCATAATCTGAACAAAACACCAAAACGACGTGGTTTGACGAGTAAAAACTTAAAAACCTAGAAAAACTTATCTGCTTAGGCGCCATCTCTCCACCCCCCCCGAGCCGAGTCCCCGACTGCCATCTCTCCGTCTCTGCCCTGATTCTCTTCCCAGTGGCCTCCAGGTTGGTTGTTTGTTCATTCTAAAATCCTTAGTTGTCTTAACTGATTTTGCTGAAGGCCTCTTCTCTGCATCCCTAAAGCCTGTTGCTATCGCTGCTGTCGTTCGCCGATTGGTTTCACTAGCTGGATAGTTAACGACTTCATTCTTCCTTTTATAATGTTTCTGAGATTTTTCATAGCCTCTGAGTCACACAAATTGATTCTCTTAGCTAACATCCCTTGTTTCTTCCTCTGTTTTCTTGTGGTTTATATCTGTTTATCATTGGCTTTTTATTCACTCAAGTTGATTCCGTCGGCTTTAAGTGTTTCTTCCTACGTTAAATGTCAGATTAGTTCTTTGTCACCCGGAATTGTCTAGTGTGATAATTACTCGTAAAGTGAAATGGGGGATAAAATGTTTGGGAATTTTAGAGGGTGAGATCCGTACTAGAAGAAGAGAGCTGTAAATAATCGCACTGTAATACGGTGACGATTTTGGGAAATTGTAGTAGCTTGTACTCCAAGTAATCCACCTTGTGCAACAAAATCCATAATTACACATTACTCTGGCATAAATTTGATTTGCTGAAGTGAGCTTGTAAATGCTTGGAAAGAATATGAAATTGAGAAGATTAACCTGTATCAGATGCAAGGAACAGATATACAGACATAGAATCGTGGGCCTGGGATGTTTGATATGATGATTGAGAGTAATTTATATGTAGCTTGGCTTAAAGGAAAGGTGATACAGAGTCAGGATCTCACTTTCTACAACCCTTTAAAAAATGACACTTTCCAGTAAATGGCGGGAACAGCTACACAATGCACAAACTTCTATGGTTTGTACTTCCTTGAATAAAAGCTAATCTGATAACAATGTTAGCATATAATGACAATGTTTTGAGTTGAAGTAACAATAATGTCTTTCTGTGTGCTTCTTCTTAATTGAAACTCAGGTTTAAAATTCAATCTTTATTTGCGTTGTATTGGCTTGTTGCCATTTTTTTTTTCCCTGTGATTGGCAAGTCACCATGCTCCTAGTATTCAGATTGCCCAGATAGCTATTTCTCTTCTAAGCAAGTAACTGTTCTTTTGAGGGTAATTGACGGTGATTGGAACATTTTGATTCTATTTTAGATAAATTCAGCATTTTTGGTGTGGATGAAGGGTCCTCAATATGTAGTTTGCTTCTTTTTCTCTATATTCATTTTCAGGCCTAGTTCAGCCCCATCGGACTTGGTATTACGATTTTGTGTTCTAAAGAAAAATATTAAAGCTATACAGGAAGAGCATTTATCCTAACTGTGGAAGCCCATCAAATACATTTGGAGAGAGCAAAGAACAATCTCGAGAAACCCATAGAAAAATCTCCTTCCACTGCATGAATAAGAAAGATACAGTTTCTCTTGTCTTTATTTTTGTAGCTTGTGATAAGATAGAAGTCAAGATTGATTGAAACCAGAGCCTCAGATCCTACACCTAATGTTTACTTCCTGACCTGGCTTGTTGCCATCCTTACCCATCTCCTGTGCTTCTCCTTCTCTTGATTGCCCTATACCCATCTTCCTTCTCTCTGTTGCCTGTTCTCTTCCCTAATCCTCTTCCCAATTGCCTGTAGGTCTTGGTAATATTATATGCATTCTAATTCAAGAACCTTTCATTCGTGTCACAGGACATAATTTCATTGACCAATAAGCAATTCTTTTGACAAGAAGCATGGCCCGACTTTTGTAGTTCATGTTTTTGCTTGATGTTTTATGAGAACACTTCTTTTCTTGGCTTGTTTCTGTAATGGGGATATACCTGAAGAATCAGTGTTCACCATATAGGGAACAAATATTGATTACCGATGCAATTAAAATCTGGTTGCATTGTTCACTTTGCCCAACATTTCACAATCCTTATAATGAGTAATCTAATGCTTTATTGCACTTCAGTTCATGAATGTTGATATCACCGTCAATGTTTTATGAAGCCAACCTTATTTGTCATCAAAGTTTTGATTTTATTTTCACTGTACTAAATACTTTCTCATTTCAGTGAATAAAACCTTTATTGTACTTGGTTGCATGATGCAGAATTTGGAATCGGAGTTGGCAGTAAGTGTTGCTTCTCTTCTTCGGTAACGTGTTGTGTTGTCAATTGAAACTAGGAGATTAAAGCAGCAGTTAGTCAGATTGCAGCAGGAAAAGTTGATTACAGAGAGTGAGTGATTATTTGGATTTCTGTAAGACAGTTCTTGAATATTTATAAATGGGTTTTGGAGAGCAGTTTATTCAACATTAAGCAAAATTTCTGGAGTTTTTTTTAGTATTTATAAAATTTCTGAGTGTGATTATTTGTCCCATGTTTTTTGTCAAGAGTAGAAGGTCTTTTTCTTCTTCTAACATGAGTGGATTAGTAATTTGACCTTATCTGTTTTACTCTCAGCATCGCTTGATTGTCGCCTATCTGTAGTGTAAAGTGACCTTTGTGTTTGTTACTTTACACAAGAAGTTTATTGAACAAGAACTAGAGAAATAACATCCCATATTATTGAAATTTTATGGTGGTGGGGCTATTCGTATTTGGAATTGAAGTGTTCTGTTTTTATACCATTTAAATATTCCATTTAATCCTTGGTGCTGCTGATTTAATAATTAATTGATGTTAGTTTTGTTTTACAATTTTCAAATCTCTTTTATTTGTCAACTCATATTTCATTGCTTATTGGTCAATGAATTATTTCATATATGATAACATGTTTCCTTTCATGTCTTAGGTGTCCTTTCTGCTAGGAATCTTCCCAATTTTTGTTGCATGTATATATTGGAGTTCTTAAAGTATAAAAAATCACCATCTCCTCCCAAAGTGAGTTTCTTTCATGTTCCGAGGGAATTGGACTTAAATTTAGTCTTTAACTGATGCTGTTTTTAGATACTATTATATATGAGCACCTTATACACTTCTTGAAAAGAAAAAGAAGAAAAATTTTTTGGTTTATTCAGCTAATTCTTTTGAGACATTGGTAGCAAATTTGTTAAAATCATTTTATCACAATGCTAGTCGTGATAAAATGATAATGCAATGGACTTGTAGTTTGTTGGCAGAAGCTGAAATCCATGATAACATGGTTCTTTATCTCACAATCTTGCTTTTGGAGGTGAAAACAGCGAAGCTAGAAGCCAATTTGGATTTGATGGTGGCTGTCAACGCTTGTTTGACCGAGCCACACCTAACAAGGATGGCCATGTGTCTGATGAAAAGTGTTGAATACAGTGGTCAAAGATTTAATTATTGCCTATTGTATACCTACCATGCTTTCCCCTTTTTTGGGAATATTGTATGCTTTGTACTCCTATTACAATATATTTAAAAATCAAAGGAATTGGTGTCGTAATTTTATGATGTTTTTGGAAACTATATTAACCTAAATTTTGTCCGATATGTCCTGTTATGCTTTGACCATTTAGCTCTATCCATCACATCAAATGTCTTGGGTACATGGATTTCCAATTCGGGTATTGGGTATTGTGTAAAGCCTCATCAAGACCCGAATTAGAAGAACGAATCAATATGTTATTTATTTAGTTTTCTCTTCCCTCTCTATTTGATTTAACATTTTACCGTTGTTCAGTAGTGGCTGCATAACTGTCCAATGTTTGGTATGCGAGGATCTGGTGGATTGCTTACTGGTATCAGTCATCATGTCCTGGAGAAATTATCGGTAAGGATTTCTTATGTGACTAGCTGATTTTTGGATTTAGGTTTTAACGAAGCCTTCATTATGTGTTGCCCACATTTTTCTCTCTTGCAATTTGAGTTTTGTGTCTTTTTACTCTGTTTTGTTTGCTGTTTAATCATAGTAGGAAAGTTGATCAAGTCAAGTGTTTGTTGTTGAATTTATTCTCAGTTCAGTGATTTGTGGATTTGTTTTTATGGTTCTGATGGACTTAAATTGTTCTTTTGGTTCTGTTCAATTGCTTGTTTTGAGTTTCTCTTGTTTCATTTGCTTTTTTTGGCATCTTTTGAGTATGTTTATGACATCAACAATTACATGAAGGTGACCAAATCAGACATTCTGTTGCTGCTCTTTAGTGGTAGCTACATAGCTAGTGAGGATTATTCTTGAGGCATCATGTGAAATTTGTGCTATTCCTGAGCTGTAATTTTGGTCTCCCTAGTTTTTAAACCCAATTTGTTTTGTTGCTAATGCTTGTCTTGAAAATGATGTTTATCCTTTATTTGGTGATGGAGACCCGATACCTACTTTCATAATGTAAGCCTCAACAGTTTTAAGTTGTTTCCTTTTGAGTTAACTTGTTCTTAACTGATTGCTCATGTTTTAAATCAACAATTGCATCAATGTCAAAAGGACATTGTTTTGTCTACAATGCTTTTAGCAAGAAACTTGCTATTGTTTCATGCTACAAATCACTGCTAAAAAAATTTATTTTTTTTTTTTTTAAAAAGAACCTTGCTATTGTTTCTAATGTATTTGATTTCCAGCTCTACTGTTCTGTTTATCCTCCCTTTAAATATTTATGAAACCGTTGAATTATGCTGATATGAGTGTAGGTTCTGGTTTCTTACCTGAAGTTGAGACATTTCAACTTCTTGATTTAATTGTATTGTCAAAGCATATTTATGAAAATTGGCATTCTCTGTTTTTGTCACAGCTCCGCTGCCAGCGTGTGCAATGTTTTCGGGTTGGTAACACCGATATCCCAGACAACAAGAGAATAGAGGTTGCACTTCAGCACATCCATGGAGTTGGGCGTAGAAGGGCTCACCAAATCATCTCAGAACTGGGCATAGGGAACCGATTGACCAAGGATTTAACGGGAGTAGAACTCAATTCGCTGAGGGAGGAAGTCTCTAAGTACCTCACTGGAGGAGATTTAGTAAGCTTTCAATGTCTAATCAACTATACTTTCATATGAATTACACCAATTAACTGCTTGTCGATTTCCTCTATTGCAGAGGCGGTGTGTAGATGGTGATGTAAAGAAGTTGGCAGACATTCGGAGCTATCGAGGATTTAGGCATGCATGCATGTTACCATGCAGAGGACAACGTACGAAAACCAATGCACGAACTATGAAAGGTAATCGAGTTACATTAGAGCAAATATGACTGTTTTTCACTTAGTTTGATGGATTGAATATCATCCCTACTAGGAATTGAATTGCATGCATTCTTCCTTGCGTAATGCGGTGATGCAATAATTTTGCTTAGCCATATTCAGCTGCAACTTCTTTTAAGATATTAGTTGCAGGGGAATTATGTGTGCTGATTAACTCTTCATGTTCGCTTTTCAACAATAATTGTTCAGAGCACAAAAGGCGTGATAAAGGTATCTTGACAAGAAGTCAGAATCTTGCTGAGTGGATGGAGAAACGTCAAGAGAGGGATCAAGAAAAATGATCTCCCCTATTACTGAGATTTGAAGCACAAGTAGCTTGTAGCTCTGAAAGTTACAGGTCAGGTCTTGCTGTGGTGAAAACGTTCAAATGACCCTTAAATTAGGATCTATCTATTGTCAAAATTTCCATTGCAATAAATATTTGAATAGGAACTTTTTATTTTCATGAACACTGAGCAACGTTGCTATAAACGCGAACATGCATGGATTGTGATGAAGTATGTTTACGAGCTTTTGATCTCAAAATTTTGCTCTAAACGTTGTAGCAGTGTTTTGAGTCTTGGCTTTCCGGATTAAAGTGTAGAGTTACTGTTTCAAGGAGACATATACAAGTTTTGTAGGTAGAGTAAGCAGATCGGACAATTCATGCCACAACAATTTGAACCAGAGACGTCCAGAAAGCAGCTATCCATAAATTAGAAATGCTTTTATTTAAATACTGTTTGTTAATTTCAATTAATATAATTACAATCTTTTTCTTTTATACTAATTTAATGCATATTACTTATTTGATTAAATTTTATTAACAAAATAAAATATTTTTATTTGATTAAGTATATTCTAATTCAGTCATAAGTACACTTGATAATTAATAAATTATAAATCAATCAATTAAGTATTTGTGATAAAGGTTGACCCCATGTTAGATCCTTATAAATTATTTTAAGTTATTATTATATCAGACGATTAATCAATAAGTTGGGCTATCGGCCCAGAAGATGCTATAGTAAGTTATGGTTTTATGGGTTCCCACTTCCCAGCTCTCTGACAAATAGAGGATAAGAGCAATTCACCGTGGAGCTGTTTGGTTACCCAGAAACCGTAGGAAACTGAAGGAGAAAATATGGCACAAGCATTAGCGATGCCAGTGGCTTCTTCACTCTCCGTGATATTCAACGCACACAAATGTAATCCTTTGTATAACACCGTCTCACTCCCAATCTCGAATCCTCCTAAGGTAAATCCACTTTATCATTCAACATTTTGTAGAGACATGATACTCGGGATTTTGTTTTAATGTACTATTTCCCTCGAAAATGATGGACAAGATACTGGGTAACTGGGATGGGATTGAAAATATGCTTTTTATTCACTGAGATATCCCATGAAAGAGCTCATTTGGTTTTGATGAGAGGTTTTTCGATAGTGAGCGCGTGGGTTAAACCAATTGCGTGTTGTAAATTGTTACTTTTGGAGCTGGTGAATGAGTGAATGAGCTACGATGACATACAAATTTTATTCTTTTGGAGAATTAATGTTTATCTTCAGGTTCATGGCCTCAGCATCAAGTGTGCTCGTGTGGGTGGAGTGGAGATACCTAATAACAAGCGAGTGGAGTTCTCTCTTCAGTACATTCATGGCGTTGGCCGGTCCAGAGCTCGCAAAATCCTCGCTGACCTCAACATGGAAAACAAAATCACCAAGGATTTGTCTGAGGAGGAACTTGTGACTCTGCGTGATGAAGTGTCTAAATACATGATTGAAGGAGATTTGGTTTGCTTTTACTTATTTATCTCTTAATGTTTGAATGAATGCATTTCGAGTCTATGAGCGAGTTCATTTTTCCATTATTTCAGAGACGGTTCAATGCTCTCAACATTAGAAGGTTGAAAGAAATCCAGTGCTATAGAGGGATAAGGCACATCCAAGGCTTGCCTTGCAGGGGACAGCGCACCAAGAACAACTGCCGAACCTTGAAGGGAAAGAGAGTTGCCATCGCAGGAAAGAAGAAAGCTCGTTAAGCAGGTTGATCAATTTGTTTAATATCGTTCGTCTTTATTTCAGATGTGACTTTAATTTACCAAAGATATGATCACCTAGCAGTATTAAGTTGGATACATGAGCAATTTAATCTTAGGTGCTCTGGATGCACAAGACTTTTTATTGCTTGCGAAAATCTTAGGTCCCTGTCAAAATCTCAGCATATATGTAGAGCCTGAAGATATTTGTATGTCAGACTACTCTTATTTTGATCGGATGCTTTCGACACTGAATGTGGATAATTGCATAATTATGCTGAATCCCTAATGTGTGTTCATCGGGCATATCAGATTGGCTCAAAGCTGTTGATGGTCCCATTTCACTGACAAGTCCATTGAAATGGAGCTGTGTAAATTGATTAAGGATGCTCTCTCTCATTCTGTTTGTATGCTTATTTTCTAGCTGCTACTGTGGACGCTGTTGTATTGAACCATTGGTTCCGACTATTTTCGGAATTTGTTCATATTATGTTGAGGGAAGCTGTTTCCTTTTATAAAGTCAAAAAAAATAGATAGGACACAGCTCAACTGAGAATGCCAGGGAATGGCTTAAAGCTTCTCAATGAAGTTCGTCAGATTGAGCCGACGAAGGCAGGCAGGCAAGTAGGTGTGGCCTCAAGACTAATACCATTTAGCGTCAATCAACTTAAACAGATATTGCCCAATGCATGCCAGCTTATAAAGATTTTGATCAACATAAGTTGTTTTGATAAGATCATATTGAATTTTTATTAGACAGTGAAGAGGAAAATCTCATAAAATGAAAAAAAAAACTCTTAATTAGTTTATATTCTGATTGATTTTTTAAAAATTACGCGAATAATAAACCTTTCATAAACATGAAATAAGTAAGAACTAAAGTCTTTAAAGGAAAGGCCATTTATATCATTATTTAAGTAAAAAAATATTTAGATAACTTTGAAATGTTAGTCTTTTTATATATAGAAATTGGACTAAAATTAAACATTTAATCCTACCAGTCTATTGCCTATCTCACCTTGAAATTGATGTCAATTAGCTTATGAAATTTAGGCTTAGTTTGGGGAAGCGGTGGCGGTTGATAACCTGTTATAATCAACCTGTTGAAATGATAAGTATTTATGTGTTTGAGATTGTTATTTTGGCAACTGCTAAAACGTGAAAATAGGTGTTTGGCAAGTGATGTTGCGGTTCCTGAAAAGAGATAAAATGACTAAAAAGTCCATTGATTTAATAAACTATTAATTGTTGTATAAATAATTAAAAAATATATTATTAGTCATATAAATTTAAAATTATTAATATTAAATTAAAATAAGAAAATATAAATATAATACTTCATAAAAACATATTATTAGTCATATAAATTCAAATTATAAATATTAAATTATTAAATTAAAATAAGAAAAATATAAATAAAATAAATTTAATAAATAAAAATGATAATTTAAATAACAATTTCATGGTATATCATTGGGATATTTCATAAATTTAGGTACCTTTAATATTATATAATTAAAAATATAAATAGCAAAATATTAAATTAAAATAAAGAAAATAAAAATTGGCAATAAAATATTTGATAAATTATAATTGTTCATATTAATGTAAACGCAAATGAAATTAGACATTCATTATGCTCATAGTAATAACAGCACGAATATTAGCCATTTCATCTACTTGATCAAAAGAACAAATATCATCATGTATTACATCATTTTCATCGCATAAATTAAACTCTACATCCACGTCATACTTTTTGAAATGAGGATCATCTTGAGAATGATAACGGATACAGTTGTGAAGTGCCATAGTCGAGACCACAATTTTCACTTGCTTATCAAATAGATATCCCGGCATTGTTTCAAGTATGTGCCACTTCTTCTTCCATACGCCAAAGGTCCTTTCAATCACGCTCCTCAATGATGAATGAATATAATTAAAAGTCTCCTCTGGTCCACTTGGTGCACTGACCCGACAAAATTCTGAGAGGTGATACCTTTGGTTTCTATAAGGGCCTAAATAACCATTTCTATTTGGATATCCGGCATTCACTAAGTAATATTTACCTGTAATATGTAATGCATATTAGAGGTATACAAAGAAGAAATGTTTTAAAGGAATGAACTTAAAGTCATGTATACATAGTAATCATATAAATTATCGGCATATGTATAACTTTTACCTTGGGGAGGTTTTGGAAATTTTACGCAATGTGAATTAAGGGCATTATTGAATATGCGAGCATCATGTGCAGACTCTTCCCAACCAGCCCAAACAAATGTAAATAGCATTTCAAAATTGCATACAGCCATTACATTTTGAGTAGGTTGGCCTTTTCATCCAATGTAAGGTACTTGTAGTGAAGGTGGTAGAGTTGCCTTTACATTAGTTCCATCGATAGCACCAATGCAATTCTGAATATATAAGAAAAAAAAGTATGTGCAAAAATGTTAGTTAAAATTTTTCATAAATATAAACTCTATAAAATTGAAAAGAATTTACCTTAAAGTGAGGCCAGTAGCGAGAGTCATTTTTTATCTTGAAAGCAAATATTTTGAATTCTGGATCAGGTGGTTTTATAATGTCTATGGCCATGGTGGCTACGATATCCAATACAGATGCAAATTCCTAAAGACAGTCTCACCAGAATGTTGAAAAGTTTCTTGAACATTTCTATTACTTATTCCATGTCTGAGTGTATATAAGAATATCCCTAATAACTCCATAAGACTGATATCCCTGGAGCCTTTAAAATTATATTTAAGTTGCAGCTCATGACATAACATCATAAATATTCTTTTATCCATCCTAAACATATTCAAACACCTTCGCTCATTGCCACCTAGGATTTCATTAATTTTTCCACTTCCAGAATAAGGAGAAACCATACATGGTTTCTTACGCATATGTCGATTATACCAATCTATAATTATGTAACTGGCTGCACTTAAAATTTCATCATATTCAAATTCTTCATCAGAATCACTTTGATATACCATACCTGCAACGATGAATACTACATATTATGATAATATCCATAA
>JANZXR010000002.1:5908561-5924898 GCA_027575705.1 Erythroxylum echinodendron | reverse complement strand
GTGAGGACTGGGAAGTTCTGATGCAAAGATTACCAAACCTTTTCCCAGCCACAATTTCTAAGTTTTCTTCTACTCATTTTAGACGTTGATTTTCTCGGCATTCACACAAATAAATCACAAGCTAAAATACACATATTTATATGTAGCTATCAAATAATAGGCACACTATTTAAGCTTTGTCCCTTTCTTATTCATTTGTGGTTTTATGGGTTTTTGTCTTCTTCTCCATATGAAAACAAATATGTTCTGATTTCAAGAACAAAAAGTTATAAATGCCTTTTATGGGTTTTTTCATAAACAATTGTTTTATTTGTGTGGTTGATTCGGTGTCTGGATATCTTCTTTCTCTATATCAATATAGTGCAGATAACGAAAAAAGTTGCAGAGTTTGAGTAGTTATATTTCTCACCTTGTGGTTGAGAACGCCGATGACAAAGAGGGACAGAAAGTGATGTATCAAAAACTTCACAACATTCTGGGAAACTTGACGAGGCTTTGTCTCTGTCTCGCCTTTCCAAGATCATTCTGCCAGTTTTATTAAAGAAGATGGACGGGATTTAAGGAAGAAGAAAAGAAGAGTTTACCTGGATGAGGAGTCCGAGAAACACAGGAGTCGGCCTTAACAGGAGCGTTAAATTAAGCTTAAGGGTATAACGTAAATTAGTAATTATAATAAGGTTATTAATGGAAAAAAAATTTCACTGCATAAGCACTTTTTTACCGCAACTCTCTTTTTGCTTATCAATTTCTGGGGTAGTATCGCAGTTTTCTCCAACCTCTGGTTGTCGCCCGCAGATCCAAACACATGACTGCTTTTGAAAACTGCGGTGGATAGGCACTTATCCCCACCACATCGCAGATCCAAACGCACCCTTAAGATGGTAATGAGCGGCTCATGAGTTTAGATTTAAGTATTTTCAATAGATCAACTTATAGGTCAGACTTAGGCTAACTTGAGATCTAACTATTTTAAACAAAACGACATTATGTTTTTTAAAAGAGTTTGGTCTCAAGTAAGCCTAGGCTTAGGTAACTTAGGCTTGGATCTAATTAAAAAATTGATAATTTACGCTTTTAATTTTTAAAAATATATATTTTTTAAAATTGACATTATCCATTATCATCCTAATGTAATTCCACGAATGCAAAGCAGACGTGCTTGGCATTAGTATCACTTACTTTTCAGTGTTATTTGTTACTACAGTTTCTTTTGGACACAAGCACAATCAATACGACATTAACACAAACCATGTAGGTACCATGTTGTCTAATTCTTAATTTTTCTCCGACTTTCTCCGATTTTTAGTATTTTTAGTACTTGATTTGAACTATTTGCAATCTGTTCAAGCCCTTCTTTATGTGTTTAGTATATTGTACTTTTAACAATATATAAAAAAGTGACCAAGTGCTGTAAGCAGGATCAAGGTGACACTAAATAGATCAGGGAAGGATATTAGAAGCTTAGGGAGAGCTTGTCATGCCAAAAGGGCCAATGACTAATGCTAAGGCAAAGAGACTTAAGGACGCTCTTTACACATATGTGAGCTTCTATTTGGAGAGGGTGGAGAGTTCCAAGCTTATTGAATGAGAGTTTAGTAGGTTACAGTCCAAATTAATTCACTTAACCCGAATTCTTAGATCGGGCACACTTGATGTTTGAAGACATGAAGACTTGGTTAAATGGGACTTGGGCTATTTAATTCACTTAAGCCCAAGAGCAATTTCTTTCTTATTATTTTTTTGAACCTTTATTTTATTTTGGGCTTCCGTATATTTTAACCCAACTTTTTATTAATTGACTTGGGGATAAATAGGCTCGTTAGGGTTAAAAACAAGAGATTTTGATATTCTTATTATTGTAGCCGTCAGCTTTGGTGAGGAACTATCTTCTTGCTTTCGTTTCACTAAGAATCTAATTCTACTTATCAATTGTTCAATTGTGACGTGTTATTTGGTTCCATTCTTTGGATTGATTGATCATCGGAATTGTTTGGAACAAGTTTCTAATAGGTGTTGTAGAGATTACCCTTGCGTATCCAATTAGCTGAGGTTTTTTAAGGATAAATTCTGTTCATTTTAATTTCTTCACAGCCAAATTCAATCCTCTAAAGAAAACCACCAAAAATTTCATTCATCCGACTTAACCCTTCCGCGATGTACATTACCAAGAATGCATCTTATTCGTCTATAAAAACTTAATTTTTTCTTACATTTTCGTGATTAATTCTTGCAAAACTATTCTTATAAAGGATAACAAGTACTTGTATTAGTGTAAGCAGATCTCGATCATTATCTTCTTTAAAAGGATTTTCCTCGAGTCACTACTTTAACTCGTACGCAAACCATGTCGTATTTTCTTGAAATATATATCTATAAGCCCTTATAACAAACAAATAACTTCAATAAGCAAAGAGGTGCTAAATTTGCCAGTGGAAATAGAAACATCTTTGTCCAAAAATATAAGTAGTTACTATGGTGCTGGAACTTATAATCTTATTACTTTCGAATTAAAGTATTGAATCTCTTACTCTTCTATCCATTCTAAAGTTTCATTTCATTGTGCACTAGTATCCTTTTCTCACTTTCCTCTTCTATCCCTTTTCTTTTTCTTAAGCACTCACTTGTTTTTCGCTCATCATACACTCTTTAGTTATCCTCGTATGCTTCCCATGATTTGAGATGTGTCAATATAATACCTTAAAGAGTTTATAGTCTTGTATCTATCATGGATAACTTTGATAAACTTTCACGCACGTCCCAAGAGATGAATGCAACTGTTGTGCAAATAGATGCCAATCCCATCAACTTGTTGATTATCTTTATAACACTTCTCGCCGATTTGGTCTTTCCCGCAACGGGCATACTTTGTACAACCACAGCATAGTAATGTGAAAAGTGCAATTGACGTCGAATATAAAAAAGATCCATGTCATTTTCTTCGTCGTCGCCAGGAATGGTAAAAAAGGATGCAAACGTAACAGTTGCAAGGAGCTCGTGGCCATGGTGACCCAGTTGGTTGCGTTATTAATTCCTTCTTTGAGGAGTCGTTTAAGCTGTTCGGCAGTGTCATTCACGTTTTTGTCGATCTTTTGGTTAGCCAGATATGGACTTCTTTCATGATTAGTGTCACAGTGTTTTGAAGCTCATCTCGTGGCCGGTTAAGTTCATTTGCTCTCACAATGATTTCAACTCTTGTGAAGTTGTAATGCCGAGAAGTGTTCGGAGAGACAGAAATGATATGTCGTCTAGGTGGTAAAGATCTACGTGGCTGCAACGTCCACCTTGTACTGGACCTCTAGATTTCGGCCTATAAACTTTTTCAGTGTACTCACCGGCCCAGCCCACAAAACCACCATAAGTCAACGAAAATGAACCAACATTGGACTCGTCAAACAATTTGGACTTTTGCAATTTGGTCCAGTGCTAATAAAACCCGGCTTTGTTGATCAAAAATCTGCATTGAAGTGTTCGGTTAACTAAGTAGTGAATGAAACTGATCAGCTTCCTTTCTCGACCCCCAGAAGCTTGAATGTTAATTCCACCACTATACACGATGATGTGCGAGTAATGGTCACAGACTTCACTATCTTTCACTCATTATGGAATCAAGTTCCACGTTCTATGGGACCAAAATGAGGGTCCCAAGTCTCAAGTAAGCTGGTGAACCGAACATTAATTGCCTTTGGTCACTCTCTCCTTTTCAATACAATGAACTCCATGTCCCCCCTTCTAACCAAGTTGCCTTACTTGTTTTGAATTTAGAAGCTAAGCAAGTATCCTTTAGGAAGTCGAGACAACATTATAAGGATAGAAATCGCAGGTTGAAAAATCATATGTTTATTAAATGGTTTAATTAATGAAAATGAGACAGACACTAAAAGAAATAAATTGTTGGGGAATATGTGTCTCCTCCAATGGAACCTCATGTTGGGAGTGATTTAGACTTGTCCTAAACCGATGGCGAAACATGGTTTCTTGCACCCCCCACCTTCACAATACATACTTTCCTATCCATTTCCTCACATTTCACTGCCCACCAACTATTGTTTAGTTTTCAAATGTTAGGTTAACCCATAATTGCTTCCTTTCCCATGATTAAATTTCCATACTTTTCGTAAAGGTTTGAAAATGTCCTTAGTGGAGAAAATTTTAGAATAGAGAGAAATAGAGACTTACTTAACACCATAAGCACATTTTTTTAATATTCTTTTCAATAAAGTCACACAACCTTAATCAAAGCCAAACTGTCTTTCCTTGACAAGTTTGATCTCACCCAATGTTAAAAAGCAAACACGGAAATCGACTTTTTGGTTGTGCAATTTCCCATGAAAGTTAAGGTTAGATGGCTCAATTTGAAAAGAAGTGCAAATCTTAATTATGTAAAACACTAGATAGACACCTACCTGTCCTTAATAGCTTAGGACACCATAATGAACCCTTTTTCAACACTAGATTAAATGTCTAATGTATAAATGTATGAGGAGCAGAAAACATCCCTGGTGGTGTACAAAAGGTCTTTTGATTAGTATTGGGAATGTGTTTGTCCCCCTCCTAACAAGCCTCGTGTTGGGCATGATTGTGGCTCTTGGCCCACATATGCCCAAAACCACAGTTTAAGAATTTGGAACTCGTAGAGCACATAGGTCCTTGTCAGTGGACGTGCAATTATATATGTTAGCTTAGGTCGAGAAAATAAAATGTAATGGAATGTTAGGTGGGTTTCTCATTTTGTAATAATAACTAATGTTTTAAAAAATTTATAATGACTAATGTTGATCTAAGCATGGATATGCCTCGAACAAGTGAGACAATGTTTGTGTTTGGCTTGCTAAGATCTGCCATCTGCATCCACATGAAATGTCTCAATCTTTACTTATTGGGTCCTTGCCACTTCACAAATAAATTTGGTTCGATCTGTCGCTCCATGTCTTGAAAGGTAAAAGGTGGCACATAAGAAGAATTAAGGATTGTAACTACTAATGTATAAATTGTGCTAGCTTCTAAGTTAACCATATCATATCCTCGATAAGGTCATTCCTATGTGTATCAGCGATTGGTCGATCGCCTAAAATTGACGTATATGATGTATTAGAAGTCAAGAGTTAACAATTTAGCGACTTAAACCATCGGTAGTTCAATGTCTAATCTCCGAGGGCATCAAGATTCCAGATAAGAAGTTAAGTCGATCTGTGATTTGAAGATTTTATATTGTAATGATGTTGAATCAGAAAAGAAATATCGCGGGGCAGCCTTTGTTGGGGGAGTTGGTAAGCCAGGGACCAACATCACCTTAATTTGCTACTTCTGAAAAGACCAATAACACCGACTATGTGCTAGAGATACCTATATGATGAAACAGATCTAAGCAGAGACACACAAGATTAAGGTATGGACAATTACCGCATAGCAGCAAACAGAAACTAAAAGTGAGTTTGTGGTTTAGCCTAAAACAGCAGAAGCAATAATGCAAGTCTTGCAGCCTTATCGGGTATATTATTGAATGATGGGTCTCATGTAACTTTCGGACTCGCCAGAGAATTGGGTCCTTCGTATTTTAACTCTGCTCCTAAAAAAGGCAAGATTGATAATAAAAAAGTAGTTAATTTTTTTCTTCTATGAACCGTTTCAAATCAAAGTCGAATGAACAATTGCCAGATGAGTTGAAGGCCAGTTGATGAGCCCTTTACATACAACAGTTTCGTAAATAACGTTACAATGCATCTTTTGTTCTGGTCTAGTTGGACCAAGGACCAGGAACAAGTAAGAACTGTAGCCGAATAATAGGACAAATTGAGATGGTTATGAATTGGGTACAATGTGAGAAGGAAATACACGTCTGCACTGCCACAGCCGGCGAGAGTGTCTGAATTAACAAAGACAAGAGAGTACAATTGTATTAAATTGTTGCTAACTTCAGCTTTTTGAATGGTCCCTCCCCCAACACAAAGCCCATCAAAACAGCCCTAAGGAAAGGATTTCTAGAGCTGTGAAAAAAATCCATAGATTACCATTCTCGTACACTATTATGATTAATGCTTTTTCTGCCACCCAATTACTTCTTTCAAGTCGCCTAAGCAACATGCCCGTCTTCCTCCTTCTGCACCTACTACTATTATGTATGCTGTAGCAGCTTTTAGCTCTGTCACTTACACGTCAGTTTCGAGGGCCGTGCGTCACGTTGGATCCAGATTTTTGGTTTTCTTTTGATTCTAAGGAAATTTTTTGATGTATAAGAAAATTCAGTAAATATATGTGGAAAAGATTCTAAGTGAGTGACTTGGTCCCAGAAAGATCGCTGTGAAACAGACTAGTGCTGAGCAATCAGACAGTGGAAGATCCCAAAAGAAGACCCACCACCACCACCACGAGGAGTATAACAAAAAGAGAGACGATCTCTAAGGTGGAAGTAGGGTCAAATAATGGCTTGGTTCCGACGAGACAACCCTCTCTTTTGACCATGTTGGCATTGCCCACTCAGTCTAATCAGGTTGCTGAAGACATGTGTCCCCGCCACGTGGTACAGGATCTACGGTATGTATTTGTGCATATAAGTCTCGAATTTGATTGTTTTTAAGTCAACTTCACAACCACAAGACGAGTATAGTAGAACATAAGAGTTAAAAAAAATGGAGATATACAAAGCTAGGAGGGAGAAGAGGGAGCATCTTTCACTGCTTTTTATGTATTTGACTCCTCTAGCCAGTCAGTCGGTCATCCTGCCCAATGACCCTCCCTTACCTTTCACTGCAAAAGGCAAAGGCCCCTGGCCCCGGTGACCCCATATTTCTATACTCCTTCCACAGAGTGCCCATTTCTACACAACAGATCAGAAAATGAGTTAAAAGAGAGAGTGCATTCAAAGGTCCCATGGAATGGGACCTTACACTTTTTTTCTTTTCCCCCTTACTATCTCACGTAAAAAATATTTTCACCAAATTCCATAAAACGTCCCCCCCTCTCTCTCTCTCTCTAAGCTGCTGTACACTTTCTTATTCCAACTCATCCTTCACTCCCAGTTTTGAATCTTCTTTCTGGGAAGTGATTTCCCTCTTCCCTATATCCTATTTGTCAAATTCACAATGCCCTTCACCACAAAAATTTCTAAATTGCTAATAATTAATTAAACAAAAAAAGAAAAAGGAAGAATCCCAACTCCTTGATCCCCATGAATGTACAGATCCGCTTCAGAGCTATGGCTGATTTTCAAAATTCAGCCACCCGCACGCCAGCCGTGGAAAACAATTTCCGACCACCTCCTAAGTGGCTGTCAACCCTGACCCTGAACTTTTTTCGCCCATCTCAGAACCAGGAACGACATTGTTCCCCGTATTTTTGGCCTCAATTGCATCGATCATTTTGATGCAACAGCGTGGGACGTAACTTGCAACTTTAATTCTCACTGTCACCGGTCTTCTATAAATATTCTTCCGATAAAATCACGGAACCTTTTAGAGTAGAGTATTGGATCCACTGCGGAGATAGAGGTAGGGTCAACTTGCAAGGATTTGTAGGCATGCTCCAACTTCTTGCTGATATCATAGTCTTGTAAGATATCAATGATTCCAAAGTAAAGGACTACTTCATAGATATCACCAGAAGGGGTCAAATGGCTATACTGATCAAAATCACTCCTCCTTGACATCCTCTCTGCTCTTGCAGGCATGTTTGCCCCTAACCTTATCAGAGGCTTCCTGCAAGGAAACAATAGGAAAGGGCCCAAAATATGTATCAGCTAAAAAAAAAAAAAAAGGTCTAGCTTCCTTGCTGTAAAATGACAAAGAATACACAACAACTATCCTCAAGTTTTGGATTTCTACTTTGTAAAATTATTGTCATGGGCAGGGGTGAGGTGGGGCGGAAAAAGAAGATGATCACAGAATTGAAAACCTAGCCAATGATAAACCAATAATGAGTAAAGCAAGGTTGAATGTGATGAAGGCGCAGCAGGACCAACCTGCATGTGCCCCACAAACAACTGTTGCCTACTGAACTCACCCGCCATACAACCATATAAAACACAAGCCACCAATCATTCCATTAGACACGATCATATGCAATCAAATTATTTTCCATAATAGCAAGCACAACAATCAACCACAAGATGTGTTAGGAGAGAAGATCTTAGGAGAGAAGATGAGATCATACCTGCCAGCAAGAATTCGATCCATGTCTTGTAACTCTGCTTCAAGGAAGCGACATCCTCGCATAAATTTCTCATTTTGATAGGAATCCTTTCTCCCTGCAAAAGGCAAAAAATATAATTAGATCGCATGTTGCAGAAACTAATAAACTTAATAATAATAAAGAAACTGACTACAAAACTTGCAGCCCTCTTAGGGAGATATCTGACTAATTACCAGTCCGCAAAAGGAATGGCGACAATCCCATTTTTTCATATGTATTGTCATCACGGAAGTGGAGACCAACCAGAAGACTGTAATCCATGATTCTCTCAGCTTCCAAAAATTCACAATCTTGATCAAGTTGTCTGTCAAATAAATTACAGACATGTTAGAACAAATTCATGTAGATCCAACTGAAAAGCCTGACAGGATAAAAGCCATACAGCAAAACCATAAGGGATTCTTGTAACTTACTTGATGAGCTCCCGATACCAATTTTGCTGGACACGGAAGACAAAATTGAGATCCAGATCCTTGAGAGTAGTTGTTTCATCAATCTCACCCTCAGGCTTATCTGTGGTACGACCATAGGAGGAGCCTTTCAAGTCAAATCTTCTGTGTATTCTGTATTCGGAGCAGAACAAATTGCCCATAACAATGAAACGAGTCTGGTTCGAGAAAACAAAAGATACAATCAAAGACATGGAATAAAATCCAGTTCATAGAGTTATATGAAATTGAGCCTTGTACATACCTTCTGCCCACCGATTGGCTTGACGCAATGTACGCCAAAGAATTTTGTCAAGAGAGTTTTTTCATACCGACAAACATGTTTATAATAACTTGGAAGCATCCTAATCAGCACCTATGTACAGAAGGAAAAACTTCAGAAGCAATATTGTTGTGCCAAAACTATGTAATAACTAGAAGTATGGTGGAAGCCAGGCAACAGTAATTTACCAATTGCTACAAAAGCACTACTGATTAGAATAGCTCCTTAACAAACTTCAAACTAAACAAAATTGAGAAGTCAATAATTTGGCAACTAACCTTAACTTCTGACTTCTTTACTGTTTTGATCATGAATCTATCATCTTGAGTAAGATAAAAGAAACTGCCACTCTTCCCTGGGGAAGAAAGTTCTCTGAGGGCATCGTTTCCACAGATAGCTAGCATGTAATCAGCTGTGTCAACTTGGAATAGGTCCCTTAAATGCCTGATATGTTGAGGAAAAAAGGAAGGAAATAAGAGGGCATTGCATCCCATATATTAAATTAAGAAGTGGGAAATTTAATAATTCCCAAACAAAACAATACAGAAAAATGAAACCACAACTCATATCCCATCACATTAAACGTGAAGAGTAGTAAGGAGATAAATACTATAAACTTGAATCACATTCAAAGGATTGTAACTCAGAAAATATAGTACCTGAACACCAGGGGACAATAATCCTTCCACCGAAATTCAACAGACTGATGAGGAGGTGTAATTTTTGATCCTTCAGGCGGAAACCTCGTCCAAAACTTCTCCTTGGGATCAAAATCACTAGGTTTCAGTTCCCTCATGATCTGGGCATGTTTTCCAACAGAGTGCCTAGCGACAGGTTACCAGAATTGAAACTTAGACCCCTGTTCCAAAAATAGCGCAGAACTATACAAGAACAAAAACACTTCAACCATGCTATCAAAGAATATCCAAATATATGGCTGAAAAGAGACAATTACCGTATGCCCAATTGCAAATTGAGCATCAAATCATAGTTCTTGTGTCCCTTCGAAATAGTCTGACCAGGTTTCTTCACCTCCCCACCATTAAAACAACAAGCCCCTCTCCTAAACTGCTTAAGACCATCTCGATCCAACCCTTCCCTGTAAATTTTTGAGGCTTCAACATTATCAATAATGTCACAAGTAATGTCACCCGCCTCGCCATCACTCTCCCAGATACAAATCCTCGGAAAATTCATAGTACTCCCTCTAGCCCCATCAACAGAAGACCTCTTCCTCGGCGTTCCCGCACTCAGAACCAAATCACCCTCATTACCCTTGAAACAGAGTTCCTTTACGTTACCAGGACAAAAGGTTCCATTCAACTGCTGAATCTTCATATCCTTGTTATTACTCCAATTACCAGTATAAAAACTCCCATCAGACCATGTATATAACCCACTTCCCTTGGGCACTCCATTTTCCCATTGACCTTCGAACCTATTCCCATTCGTCCAAACCAAAATCCCTCTACCCGAAATAACGCCGTTTTTCCACTCTCCTATATACTCATTCCCATTTTTCCAAACATATCTCCCATGTCCATCTTGAAGATTCTTCTTCCAATACCCTTCATAAAAATCTCCATTTGCATACCGTTTTTGCCCGTATCCGTGTTTCCGATCGGAGCTCCAGGTCCCTCGATACGTGTCACCGTCGGATCCGATAAAAGTACCGAATCCTTCCATTCGACCCGCCTTGAATTCCCCTTCAAAAGTCGCGCCCGAGGGCCACGAGAACTTCCCTTTTCCGGAAGCCTTTCCCCTTCTCCACTCTCCCTCGTACATGCAACCGTCGGTCCACAAATATTTTCCCGATCCGTGAGGCGTGTTGCTCGAGAAAGCTCCGATGTAGAGATCGCCGTTTGGGAGAAGCTTCTCTACGATTACGGTGGTAGCGCTACTGCTAGTAGTGGCGATTGCGGGGACATCGCCAGAGCCGGGAACGGTGACGGCAGTCGTCGGCGTTACTCTCCGGTTAGCTGATGAGGATCGGGTTCGGTTAGGCAATACAGGTGGCGGAGGAGAAGGCTGTTTAGCTATCTCTTTCCCTGCCAACAAAACGACTACCGTATCATCTTCTCCGGACCTCTTCTTCTTGGTGCAGGAAACTAAATCGTTTGGCTCATCCACGAGCATTTTTCTCTCATAAAGTAACTTAGTCTCTCCTTTCTCACTTCAACAACTTTCTCCGTCTATCTCTCCTCCTTGTTACTTCAGCTCGTCGGAGTTTTACTTATTCCGTGGACTTCTTCCGGCAGCGACGAAGGAGACGAGCATTTCCCAGCGGCCGGTAGATTAGCCAGTGGTTTTCATACACTCTCTCTCTAGAAATTTTCTTCTCGTCTCTCTATCGCTTTCTCTTTAGGAGTGCTTTGTGTTTGGGGAGGAAACAGGCAGGAATCTTTACTTACATACACAATACAAACCACAGCATACAGAGAGAGAGAGAGAGAGAGAGGGGGGGAGAAAAAAACAAAGTTAACTAATCCTGAGAAAAACCGTGAGAAAATATTTAAAAATAAGTCAAAATTCAAAAGGAAAAAAGCAAGACATAGTTATAGAAAGAGAGAGAGACGGGGCATGAGAGTAATGAGCCGGCTTTTGCCTGGGGAACAGTTGATAGGCTGCGATGCGGGTACAAAACATACAACGCGCACGCACCCCACACAGATTGACCAGCTCAGCATTTTCTTTTATTACTTATTATTATTATTTTTCCTGTACGCTATCTTACAGTAAAAGGTAAAATCGTCTACTACCTGATAGGATAATAGAAGGATAAATCACGATTTAATTTTACTTAATTTTTTAAAATAAAAGTCTTGTATCCTATACGCATAAAGAGCCACTACATTGGATGTGAGCTAACACTATCTTGTTTTAATCGATAGGTGACCAGGATCTCCAAAGATTATTTCTTGGTACGTAACAAGAAATTCCTGGTTATTTAATTAGGTGCTTTGAAAATGTTTACCAACAAATACTATTTGATTGTGAAAGCATGACTGACCCGTGTTACCAATTTGTCGCGTGACCCACTTGGAGGCCCAGTTCAATTTATTGGGTTTATTCTTTTTGGTTAATTTAAAAATTATGTGACAATAGAGTTTATTTTCATTTATATAATAAAAAATTAATATCATACTAATATTGACATAACACTTAATTAAAAGGAAGTTACTACCACAAATTTAAGAATATGTCATTCTCAATCCCTTTGATTGGATGAGAAAAATGGTTTAGTTGCCTTTCTTTGCACCAGAGAGAAATCAATTTACAGTTCTGGTAATGATTCCGTCCTTGATTATTCTTCTTCAAGTGGAAGGAGTATATATAAAGTAGGTATCAATTGATCGTGCCCATTTTAGCTATGAGATTTAACTTCCGATTGCCCTAGGAAGAAACAAAAAGGGCATTATTTAAATAGACAATTACCGTATCACAACAATCTTATGGCTCTCATCTTCTCACCTTATTCTATACGCAACAAAGTCTCTGACAATCTTATGGCTCTCATCTTCTCACCTTATTCTTTATGCAACAAAGTCTCTGTTTCTCCTTAAAAAAAAAATTATATGCTAAAAATTGTCTTTACCTATTAAAATTGTAAAAGTCGATGTACATGTGTACATGATTTTTATTTTACGAAGGCCTGAAAAGAGTTATAATATATACAACTTTTACTTTATATTTTTACAAAAAAATATTTTTATAATTTAAATATGTGATTTTACGATTACAAAGTAACAATTTGGCCAATTACTCTAAAGTATACCATAAAAAATGCATTGGGCTTAATTGAGTGAAAGTTTAGATGTTTTATATAAAAACACAAACACTTTTATACTTTGATACGAACATGGTATTTCAAAGTTAATTTAATTTTCAATCGAGTTTAAGTTTAAAATATTTAAATAAATTTGATTGAATTTAACATATTTAAAATAAAAAAGAGTATATATTTAAAATTCAGTTAAATTAAAATTTTATAATACTTGAACTTAATTCGAGATATTATCATGTAATTAAAACTTGGTACGAGTGCTTAAACAAAAAGGAACAAAAACGTTCTCGTTTTGCCATAAAGTAAAATTGTGCACGAGAGAATCGCGTGCAGAGACATAGTCACGACAACAGCGAGAGAAACTTGAAACGTCCCGTGTCTCTGTTGAACTGGCAATGCACGATTGTTAATAAATACCAAATTGATTTCGGGCGATACACTTTCGTGAACCGTCTAAATTCAAGGTCTATGGCCATAAGGCATGTCAACGAACACCAGCCATTTACTTCGCTACCATGTAATCTTTATTACTACGTGCCACTTCAATGGAAGTAATCCAGCCAGGTGTGTGTATATATATATATTGCTTATTTTTCTTGCCTTGTTGTATTTCCCTACTTTGGAATTTTAAGGTTACAGCTGTTCTATGCCTCTCTGGTGACCTAATACATTGGAAGATGGAAAGCTGAGGTTTGTGATAAATCAGCCACTTGCTTATTTCTAGATAAGGCTGGCACCTAGGAACCTAGAGAAGATCCAAAAGGATTGAGGAAGATTGGGAGATATTTACGATAAACACCTACGAAACAAGTTCCTTTCTGGGATTTCCTCGCTAAGTACGTAACCATCAATTACTGTGTCAAATGTCATGAATTTGATCTTGTATCTCTGCCTGGGCAGGTCGTTTGTCACTTAGCTATTGTTTCCAAGAGAATATCGAAGCAAGAACACGCAGACGTGGAAGATGATATTATGTTATAGATCCCTTGCCGAATGAGACATAATTATAAGCTGGCAATCGTTGGTTTTGTAATAATCTATGCAAGATACCGTATTGTTAGCCATTGCTCTCGACGTCCGATTATCCTTTTCGTTATCTCAAGTCCAGAACGGACATTACGGATCTTAGGAATTACCATACATGAATTATTCTCACACAAAATTATAACCTATGGACATACGATACGTTACATGTATTGGTCTCTTGGAAAAGTAATATCGTACATTACATGACACACTTGTTTCGCGTTTGGTCACCTGTTCACCGGTAAAAGAGATGGACGGTCGGACTGAACCTACCCTCTGTTCCATTTAACACAAGAAGACGAGCTATTAGATGCGATTCAGAACTAAAACCCCGTCTTTATAATACTACGTACGTGCCATATTCTTTGACTTGTAAATCTAAACCGAGTTCACGAAAATGACATTTGATAAATCTTGAGTTCTTATTTAACAATGTTATCTCCGGTTTGTCAATAACATAGGTTACTGAATGCTTATTGATTTCTAACTAATTAATTAACCAACCGTATTAGTTGGTTGCTGTTTGTACCGATGCATGATACGTTTGATAGAAGACCAATTGTATTAAATACCCTAAGTCCATACCATGTACGCTTCAATTTCTCATCGCATCAATTTTATATAGAAATCATTATCATCCTTGGTTGATTCCTTAAACTAATGAGCGAATCAAATATTATCTCAAATCGTCATTATCAACCCTAACTTGATAACCTTCCACAGGTATTCTCTTGGTTGGGAGACTTTGATATTGTATTTGAATGGAAATAAAAATTTAAATTTAGTAAGAGGTGAAGCCAAACGGTCGCTTTTACAGTTGGAATGGAGTGGCCTGAGCTGGCACTATGGCGGGACCCTTTCTTCCACCTTTGGGATGTCTTTTTCAAACAGTAAGACGTGCGAGGCTGTCTGCCACCTCAATTGTTCTTCGCGGACATCATCGTCACCCAAGTCCCTCCACGTGTGTTTCGCTGCAGTGCTCACGTGTTCATTTGCGATTTGATTAAATGGTTGCCACTCACACGTTGCACGAACCAATGGCGGCTAGTCTTTCTTACTTGGTAAAAATATTGAGATTTTGCATCACATAAACCATTTTGAACTTGAGGGTGATAAGAACATATTAAAATGATAGAGAAAGAAACATGAGAATCATGATCCAATCACGTAAAAAGATTAATACTGAAGGCAGACGATAGTATCTACATAAGAGTATTCAGTCAACTTCAATTTTTTGTAAAGTATCAATTTAATAATTGCAAAACATATCATTGATAACGACAAAATATTGTAAATAATGAGTTACGAAAGATAAATAGACAATTGATAAGGATCTAACTAATACGCATCTAAGAGTATTAGAATGCAAATCTTTTAAGCATATACCAAAGGAGAAGAGATCGAAATTGAATTTGAGGACTACTCCTTATGTATTTATTGGATATAGTAACAAAAATTTTGGCTATGGACTTTATGACTCAAAAAACGCAGAAGTGTTTGGAAGTATAGATATAGTCTTCTATAAGTATAAGTATGAGATGGTTGTTGATCTCATTCAATAAGACAAGATTATTTTTAATAGTTTATCTTTCAACAATGAAGATACTACCCATATTCTCACTTTCGTTAATTAGCCTATAAATGAAGAAGAAGAGTACCAACTAACACAAGATGATAATGATAAAGGGCAATCCGATGGTATCGAGTCACGTGAGACTTATTGTATAGGTGGTGTCGAAGAGGCTCATGAGCATCTTGAGTAAGGAGAGCAATTGCTTAAGTATTGAAAGATGTCAAACTTTAAAGGTTAACTAAAGTGAAGAGATCTTTGACAAGATACCCTAGTTCGGAGTATATCCTAATCATTACTAAGGGAGAGTTGGAGAACTCAAAGATAAAGACTCTCGGCTTAAGGCAACACAAGAGGAGATGGATTCATCATATAATAATGGTGATAACATTTTAACAACGGTGATTATTGGGAGCAGGCTTGAGCTTTGTAGTAAGCTCACCATGATGACTTTTAAGTGAATATTAGGGTAATATATTTCTCCTTCAAAATAGGCGAGAAGGAGAGATATTATTGTATATTCAGCCCCATATTATGGTTGTTAGCTTGTCAAAAAACCTTTAAATATGAACTTTGGAAGTGTTAACTGTCTTTATAAACTAAAAAGAATGAAGTTTAGGCGTATTTGAGGCAAAAACCAATGAGTTAAAGTAGATTTTAGAGGACATGTTCGTGTCCAGGAGGTACACACTTGTGTTAATGGTGAACAAAATTGTTTGCATAACTTACAAGCTTATGTAACCGTGTGGAATGTAATCGTGTGGAAGTTGAAGGGTGATGCTTCAAGATCAAACATGCCCATGTAGAGTCAGACACGACCGTAGTTGCTGATTGTGTAACTCACTGTGAGTGTGTATTTCTAACATCAAGTTTTGAAGATTAAAGTTTAGATATAGTCATTGTGCACAGTCGTGTGCGAAATAAAATCTTAGCGTTTAAGATTTAAAGTACTAGTTTATGTCCTTGCAGCCAATCATTTGGATATAAATTGATGTATGACATTATTATTTAATTAATAAAAGCATTATTTATCTTTGTGTATTGAGTTAATTACATTTGATA
>JANZXR010000002.1:5893184-5905180 GCA_027575705.1 Erythroxylum echinodendron | reverse complement strand
ATAAGTAGAAAGAGAATTGCGGTAGAAATTTTACTTTCCAATAATAACCTTTTGATAATTATTATTTTCCATTATACCATCAGCTAGTATTTTCTTATTTATAATTTGAATTTACATGATTAATAATATATTTTTATGAACTATTTTATTTACTAAATTTATTTTATTTATATTTTTCTTAATTTAATTTAATATTTTATTATATAAATTTTAAAATTTATATGACTAATAATATATTTTTTAATTATTTACACAACAATTAACATTTTATTAAATCAATGAGCTTTTAAGTCATTTTATCTCTTTTCAGCAATCGTAACCGCACTTGTCAAACATATATTTTCATGTTTTAGCAATTACCAAAACAGTAATCCCAAACACATAAGTACTTATTGAGAATAAGTACATTTTAGTAGGTTGATTTTAACCGATTATCAACTGCTACCAAACCAAGCCAAAATGTGATTGATTAGGTCAATAGTTATATTAGTATTTTGTATCATAATGATATTATAATGATAATGAAATTTTTTACTCTTGTTTAATTATTATATGATGTATTTTGCAAATAATTATTCAAAATATATTGTATTTTATAAGTAATTAATCAAATTTATTTTTCAGTGAACTATAAAATAATTATTTTTTATGACAACGTAAATTTAAAGAATTAAAAAAATGTTTCAGCTAATAATAGTATTAATAAATAAAAAAGATAATTATTAACGAAATTAAATATAAAAACTCTAATATATGATTTTGATAATAATATTTTTCATAAAAATAATATATTCATAATATTTCGATAATATTTTAATTATCTTTTATTTTTAACATCCGTTAATATTAAAAATTTAGAATTATTTAAAATACATTATAAATAATCTTATGGACTTCTTAATTACTGATTGCCAAACAAGATTTTATTGTCAAAGTTTTAAAGATCTCCCAACGTTAAACCCACCTGGGGCTGTCATGCTCCTCGAGGGAGAGGCTGTCTTTCGCTGTTAAGAGTACTTCTGGCATTGCCCAGAAGCTCAGGTGTGGCTGCTTATGGTCCCCAGTTCAGTCACCAAGATGCTCTTCACAACTATCAGACTTATGAAGGAATTTATCTTGTCTCCAACATGAAATGAAAATTTGACAACTCACGAAGGTCACTCTCGTGTATGTAACCATGTATGTTAAAAGTTATAATTTTGTACAATATATTCTCTGGCAGATGAGTTTCCTTCTTATCCATGATTACCAAGATCTCCATCACTACCACTCTTATGACCGATCCCAACTTTTTTCAGAACCCTGCAAAGAGAAAAGTAAGAGCTAGCTTTCACTTGCTGCATGTAATTTGGTTATGAAAGTTGAATACTTTACGCCAGGCATGTGAAAACTCTTACAACGGTATAAGTTGAATACTTATGCTGAGTTTCCCATTTTGACTCTTTTCTATTTTATGCTTATTTTAGTTATGTCATTATCGAGACTGTTAAAATGAAATCATCATTGTTAACCTTCGGTATCTAATTTTGTGATTAAATTAAAAAAGAGGAAGTCAAAGATGGATATTTGACAGGGAGTGAGCTAATAACAAGCAAGCAAAGCACGTATCATAAATGGCAAACAGGAAAGCACAAATAGCTGAGTTGAGTATAACATGAATGCCTCCATTTGTCCTTTTCAACTCTTGCCCCAAGATCCCAATTTAGCTTCTCATATTGCAGGAGTTTAGTGAGTCAGTTGTTGTTATCGTGTAAAATAAAGTTCTAAGCTTGGTACATAGGCTAGTCAAGTTACAAGCGATTTAAAGGTTCATTTTCCTCCAACAATGCATAATAAAATTGTAAAGTTGAGTTACCTTGAAGGGAAGATATCTGTGTATAATGTTTATGCAAGTTAAAATTTTGGAAAAGGACAGGTAAAAGCGATTAAGACACTTGTCATTCATTGGCACATCCGGCACAAGGACCTGTTGCTTATGTCTAGTCGATTCTTTGCCAAGTTTCTTTGTGTTCTTGCCAAACATGGCAATTACTCTTTTCTTTAGTCCGATGGAAACCTAAAAACAAGAAGGGAAGTTTTTCCATCCTCTGCCATCGTCTTGGCTTCCATCGTTTTTTATCCCATCTTCTAGTGTTTGCTCTTAAGTCGACTAAAACACAAAAGAAGTTCATCTTCAAAGGGTCAAAACAATCAACCGACCAAGTAGTAGTAGCACGCTGTGCTGTGTCAGGAAACGAGACGTTGCCACAGTGACATTTGGATACGTGATTATCGTTTAAACAGCAAACTGTGATATGATGTAAGAGAGCCCTCAGGAAGGCATGAGAATGACATACCAAAAAACATGAAAACTTTCATCTTTTCTTTCGCGGGTGAAGCAAGTCTGTTTGAACTACTCGAAAGTTGCGACCTTTGACCCTAAAAAAATCATCACCGGGGCTACTTTGCTAAGCTGGCAGTCTCTGGAGAATGGAGATCTAGTTGATTGAACGGTCAAGATTTAGTTGATTGTGTGTACAATGCTTACTGGGAAAAATGGGAATTGAATTGAAGTGTCAGTCACTATCAGCCATCTATCAATCTATCAGGCATAGAAACAGAGAGAGAACTGTGATCTGGTATGTGAGAGTGAAAATAAATCCAGATATTGTCATTTCATGACCAAGATTGAGATAGTTAGAGATGGTTTATAGGTCTGATTTCAGAACCTAGATCTAGAAAGCAAGACCTGTATATGCATGAAGTTCGATGGGCCTCTAAAACAACATATTATCCACAAGACAAAATGAGTGTGAGAATGTACCTACTTACTGTTGGAAGCTGCAATTGCACGCCATTAAGGCATTTAGGCTCGAGTTAGAATCACAGCCTTAACACAAAATCTGAAAATAAAAGAATCTAAAATCCAAAAGTAGTCTGAAATCGCTTGAAAGTGAGAGCTTATTTGAAAATTTTCAGGCCAGTCCTCTCTTTCATTTATCCTGTAAAGATTCCGATTTCAATTGTCACCATTTTCTCCCGTTCCTCTCTTCAGACTATTCTACGCCTCTCAGCCTCCAACTCAAAGGTTAATGGATATCACTCATGTGAAGAACATAGAAAGCAACTGAAAAAAAAATTAATCAATTTTTATTAACTGAATGTCAGTTTACTACTTACAGCTCATGGCCATGGGGTGCATGAATCTTGTCCAACTCAGTCGGAGATGTAAGCCGCCTAATGTGCCCAAAAAAATGTTGAAACGAAAAAATTGGAGCAACTAACAGCAAAGGAAAGCCTAAATGAACTTATTTTATCAATCTAAGTTTGTATCCAGAGGGACTTGGCCGAATACATCAGGACATGAATCCCAGCTTCCCCTTTCTCTAGCTTCCCAATATCCACCGATATACCGATAGCTATCACTTCCTTCATCCTTAGTGAACCAGTTTGGCTTCCAGCCCCTCTCCTGCATTTTCCGTGCCTGAATCCAAATCATAAAAACAAAAATACGATAGTTACAGGCATGAAATCAACAGATGAGACAGGAAAATTAGCCAGTCAAGAGGCTAACTAATATTATTAGAAAGTGAAAAACACAATCAATTGCTTGAAAATGCATATTACCTGGCGCTGTCGCTGCTCCAGTCGCAATTTCTCTGAATTTGCTAGTTCAAACCTTCCATCTTCTAGGTATCTCTGATCAGGTCTAATCCTTGAATCTGTAGGTGGCAACTTTTCCTGTATATAAGAATTACAGCAGACATAATCCCAATTAACTACAAAAGTGTTGAGGCAAACAAAACCGTATGTCGAATCTCTTGTCCAAATCAAGTGAGAGGTCATTAGGTTAGTTTAAGTATTCATAGGGTATCTTTTATTCGATATCCTAAATTAAGGTTTAATAGTTGCTAGATGGTAGATAGAACGAGTTATCGCTGCAAACCTTGAGATATTATTACAGAAAGGGATGAAAAAAAATCTATTAATGCAAACAAAAATAAGAACGTGAAATCAAGCACCTTAAGCCCAGGGGTCAGCTCATTCAGCGTTATGGCAAAACGTGTCAGGTTATATCTGGTAGGAAATTTTGGAGGCTTGCTTCGTTTCCAGAGCATATGAGCATCTTTTAAAGACTCAAATCCTTTTCCTTTCACAGAACAATCACCATTTACGTAGTGCATGCTCTCATCCCATTTTCCAAAGAGAGTTGCAACACTTTTACCACTGCTATCATGAACTATTCCATGTACCTGACAAATGTTTCCGAAAAGATCAACTTATGGAAATTAAATTTTTATACATCTAGCACAGCACATTCTTCAGTCAAGGAAAGTAAAACGGGAACCAAAAAGCGGCAGAAGAGCAAACTATAATTAGAGAAAAGTGAAAGCAAACCTGATGAGGGTTTCGGTCTATGATAGATTGCTCCTTGAATTTCAGTTTGCATGAAAAGTCACGATTTCCCGATATACGCATTGTACCATAGTGATCACAGTACAGTTTTCCCAATATGAGATTGTATATTGATGTCGTAACCTGATATGAAAAGAGCAATTTATGACAGGAGTATTCAAAGGAAACGAAGTAGGCGCTAATCATTTGTCCATAGCATATATGTGTTATACATATTTATGGTCCTACCTTGCTCCATTTGAAAACCTCTCCATCATCAAACTCCAAAGTCAAAACACCAACAGGGTCAAGCTGAATTGATCGCCCCCAAAATTTACTCTTCAGATTGCTATCACCCCAAAATTTCCATCCTGTACCCTCACAATGACATGCAACGATCATGGGATGATGACTGACCTGACAAAAATTGTTGACAGGAATATATTTACTCAATGGAAAGGCAGGTGAATCAAAATTCAAAGTAATAATTATGCAATGCTCTCACTACATAAACTTCCTACTTATCACAAATCCTGAACCAAAATCATGTCATACTTGGGCCTAAGAATACCCCAATACCTTAGAATCTTCTTAGTCCATCAGATGGTACATAAAACAAAAAAGAAAAAAACTCAGATGAAATATACACGGTTGCACATTCAACACTTGGAAAGAAGTGGCGAACGGTCAGATTACCCTCATAAACGAGATCTTCATGAAATCGACACTATTATTGAGCTGGAAATTGGCACAGATGCACACCATATTCACAAAGGCTAGTATGGGGGTCGTTAACAGTGGGATTTAAGGAGTAAATGTCAAACCTTCTCTGAGAAAAACCTGAGTCCTTTGTCTGGATAATCAGCCTCATATGTTTCCCCTAACAATGGATTAAATGGCTTGCAAATTCTCCCCTCAGTTGAAGCATATCCAGAAACAGCAAAAGCAGCCACATTAAGAATCCTCATTAGATGATTGCCCTGGGAAATAGAAGGAACATAAAAAATGTGTTCTGCAAAGTAGCCTGACTCCCATGCCTCAAAACACTCCTTTCCCCAAGAAGAAGAAGACAAGAACTGAAAGTATCTGACCTGGTCAATGGATCTTAAACTAGCAATTAAATGACCTCTCTATTCAAAACCAAAGCTCCCACTATCCCTAGCCCAACACACAAACAGACACATTCTCCCTTTCTCCCACCACTGCGAGAATCAATCAAAAAATTCTATAGACCTGTATTACAAATGCAACAAAGAGTTGAAAGGGCTTTTATGTAGTTGTTTGAAATAACCAATTTTTTTTAGCTTTTCTAATGACCTGGAAAAACTTTGACATTCTATAGAGTTTGCAGAGTACAACAAGCTGAATAGTTAATGTTGTAATGCAAGACAACAAAAAGAAAAACAGTGAAAATAGCCAAACACCAGAAGTTTCTTGTCAGGAGCCCAGAACTCACCCTTTTTCCCCACTCATATGCCCGGTCAAGGAGATATGAGTATTCTAAATCTTCAAAGCATTTCTGTAACGAAGACAGAGGTTCATTGAAGTAAACAGGAAGACAAACTTTTATAAGGTCCTTTCCAACATTATCCTTTATCATCGACCATAGACTGACCCCTTTTTCTCTCTCAACTGGATCAGGCAATTTCTTACGCCGCTTAACATATGGATAATTTGCCCCAACAGCTCTAATAGAAGGATCAACGTCATCCTCTGATTCAACTGCACGAAGACCGTCATCATCTGAAGAGAAAGATGATGTCCTAAAATCTGACCCATTACTTTTGAAAGAACCTGAAGATAGAAAGTCTCGAGTATCAAAGAAGGTATTTTCATCATCATCTGTTTCTTCCTCAGCAGCATCAACCCTCTCATTATCATCTTCAGATTCAGTGACACTTCCCTCTGGAAAATTTGCACAAAACATTGTGAAAAAAAGAAAATGTAAGAGCAAAAGCTAAATCATTGGTAACCTCAAGTTACTCTTGGGGAAAATCAACACATAGTAACGTTCAGTGTCAGGATCAGTTCGTACTAGACATCAGAACCATCACAATTAACTGTGACAACTGCCTTCACAAAAGAAACTGTCTAAAATTTGAAGTCATTTTTGTCATCACAAATAACACTTACCAATCTATAAGTTGGTCAACTTAAATATAGTCAAGAAAAATCACCTTGTATTGGCAACAATATAGAAATATCAAATTCATAGTGGCTAATAAAATCAAAACTGGAATTTAAATTTTCATTGCATAACTCACCGCTAAACTTTTCTTGTCTTAAAGTAGAAGAAACTCCTTGATCATTTAACTGTCTTTGGCTCTCATCTACCACAGTGTTCTCAAGGTCAACCTTTTCTGTCTACACAGTACAATACAAATGTCAATTACATAACCGAACAAAGGAACTTGAAATGGCCTTGTATTGGATAAGAGGAGACACAGAAAAGAAAACAAGTCTGCTTTATATGTGTATACAATCTATTGATTAAAGACTAAATTACAACAGATTACAGACTTCAGTTCTAAAATAGAAAAGATAAAGAATGCCAGAAATACGATCCTTCATAATTCTATTATGTCATTATCTCAAATATTTAGGGAATGAAAGTCAAATATCACGCAAAGTTCTTTTGTTTAGCATTACTAATTTCCAACATTATCTATCCATGAGGAATGAGAATGCATGCAAAATCACTGACCACCTGTGATGTAATGCTGCTGCATCTAAGCATTAGATGAAAATAGAGGTTTACTTGAAGAAAGCATTAACTCAAGAATATTGGGGGGAAAAAAATCTACAGAGCACTGAAGACACTCTGAGTCAATTGAAATACATTTTACAGCTTCAATAACAAGCCGATTATGAAATTCGCTACCATCACTAAAAGTTGTCAGGCAATCAGATTAGATATAAATAATGTTCCACTCTCACAGAGGCCATCATTTTTCAACACCAAGCAAATAAATGCGCATTACCATTTACACATTTTTTGTTGCCAGTCTGAAAAACCAATCTACAATTATATGTTATTGTTCATTGTCGTTAGTTTTAGAACATAGTGGTCTCACATATTTTTCTTGATTATACAATTTGATCAAAATGTGCAGAATTTTGCAGAGCTTAAAAGAAAATGAATAGCATTTCTTAATGTAAGCAACCATCTCTATGTCATTTGAAAAAGATTGTAGCAAGGAAAATCAACTGCAAATAAGCCCCAGGAAGATAAATGTCACAGTTTTGTGTTTGCACGCAGGCAGCAGAAGAACCAAAAAAAAGCCAAAAGAAAAGATTCAATGCATCAGCCTCTTCTACATTTAACTATAACTACTGATCAAGCACTAGGTGGTAGACAAAATTTTGACAAAATGCGATTGTATTTGAAGATGATACAACTTTTTGATGTTTATGAGGAGGCCCTTCTCACAACCAAACTTATATACCGAAAATCATGGAAAACATCAAAAATGCTAGCAAAACTTCCCCACCTTCCACAAGTTATTTAGAAATATTTAAATTCTATCTTCTAAAAAGAAAGGCAAGGAAATTTATCAGATCTGTCAGTAAGAGAAACTGAAGAAACAGAAGAATTCTGAATTTGAATGGCACTTTGTTTTCTAGTACCCATTACATGTACCTCTAATTGCCGCAGTGTATCAATGAGAAGCCATTGCTTCTGCTTGAGCAGCACAATCTGGTTCTGAAGGGATGTAAACTCATTCCTCATGATAAGCTCGCAATCCTGGATTGCAGCTTCTTTCACACCCTCTTCTTGAAGCCTCTGCCTCAATTTCTCAGTTGAGGCAGCCACATTGTCTAAAGGAGCCATCAACTCACTGTTGGACATTCGCGGAAACATGTCCTTCACTGCCTGCAAGGCCTCCACCCAACTGATACGATCCTCGCGTGTCTCTGCTCTCAAATGGAGCCTCTTTGTCCCAGTGAATATCGAGAATCTCTTGTCATCGGATCTACTTTCACGGATTGAAGATACCTATAAACATCAGTCGTAACAAAATCTTTTGTCAGGTATGAGTTGATTTCCCATTAATGTTACATGAAAAATGTCAGAAATGCAAAAACAAATACCAAAAGTGCATTTCCTAGCAAACAGAATTGCTAATTAATAGCAATAAAGAAACTAGATCGTTAGAAATCTATTTCATAGAATTAAATGTGGAAGAATAATTACTTGCTAATCAAAATTTCCATAAAAAAATCAGGAATTCAACATAATCATCAGAGGAAGTCAAAGTATCCATCGAAAATGTTTCCAATGAAATGACGGAGATTAAAAAAATAAGTCATCAAAACAAACAGGGAATCCATAACAAAAAGAGAGTTTATAGTTAAAAGTAAGTTAAAGGAGATTTTTACATACCTTGAGATGAATTTCCCCAAATGGCTTGCGCTTCAAAGGGGAGGTGGCAGATTTAGTCCTGGAAATCCTTCTCATAGACTCCTCACCGATGACTTTGGATCCTTTTTCAGTCACCTGATTAACGACGATCTTATCAGGTCCATGAACCTTATAGTACGACAAAACACCGTCCTGCAAAACAAACCATCTCGGCCTCCAACCTTTACCGTAATTCACCCACTTATACAGTATACCAGAGATCCCACTCCCTACGATGTCGTTTATCCTAACGTCCACTTGCGGCTCGCGGCCGGACCCCATGCCAGACGCTCCCAAAACGCGCTGACTCATTCGATTATTGCCGTTATAGTCGTTGCCGTTAGCATGATGATGATTGTGATTAGTTGATAAAAAGACGTTCTCTTGGGATAAACTCGAGGTCGATCGGGCATTCGGGTCGGATCTGGAGGTGATTGCCATAGAAATGTCCGGTATTTGCTTCGCCGGGGAGTGATCGGATACGGTGGAGATGCAGCAGAACGGATGCATGGGATAGGCGTCTCAGCGAGCGAGGCACGGAAGATGGAAGACAACGGCGGCAAAGCGGCGGCGCATAGCGGCTGATGAGTAATCGAGAAGTTTCCTTTTCATGTAATTTTGATATTTGATATTATTTGGAGCGAGAATAATAAAGCCTTAAATTATCAGTTAGCGAGAGAAAACCGGTTTAAGAAAAACAGAGAGAGAGATGAAATGCGAGAAGGTCGGAAGAGAAAGGAAAAGGAGAAGGCGTGACCGGTGAGAGAACGAATACCCGGTTGGTCTCTATTCGACTTTTGAAAATATTCAACCTAATTTTTCTTTTCTTTTATTATTTTATAATCCATTCCGGGCAGTTTAAATATGAATCGGTTAGTTGGGTCGGAGTTATGACTTACGACTCCTCCTCTCTCGGTCCCGTATGGCAAGATTCGGGTTATCACGAGCACCGTGATTCTGACACGTAGATCGGTTTAACGTTTGGTCCATCCATCACATCTGTTGCCATAGCGGTTTGAGTATTTGATTTTATAGTTATCAACGATTTTTATATAATTATCATGCCAATTCCCAAGGTCAAGCCAATTTGGCACCTTGAAAAGCTCGTAGCAAACAAAGGAAGAGCGTATATGCTATATATTATTCGGATTTTTAAAAAATTATCTAAAAGAAAAAGCTGACGTGGCGTAGCGAGACAATCGGGAGGTCCTGATCGAACGAACGTGTATACTATATAAGAAAGTGGGAGTATGAACACTGTGCAACTCTTCGTAACGTAAGGTGTTAGAAGCGGATTAGTCCGTCGAGATCGAATTGTCCGTGTCACCGTTGGAATGAATATATCCCTTACACTGCCACGCGTCGCTGCCATCGTAGTTTGTGATTTTGCCATTTTGGTAACGTATGTTATCGTAATCAGTGCGAGCATCCGTTCCCCGTTAGGACGGGGGGTGTCAGAAAGATCGAGAAACCAATGACATATTTGCTGACGTGGCATTTTAATCCTCAATAAATAATTTATTTTGTTCCTTATTTTAGCAGTAGTCCTCTGTTTTTTTTTCTTTTTCAGTTTCTCACTTTCGTCTCCAAAATTAATATAGATTGCAGCTCCAATTAAACCATAGGGAGTTAGTCTTAATCATCTCAATAATGACATAACAATACCAGGAGGCATTGGATTGGAGACCCAATGGCCCCAAAAGCCTCCAAAGAATATCCACTTTATGCTAATTGACAACATTGTTTCAAGCAATAATCACAAAAATAATTAGGAGCATTTGGAATCTTCTCGGTCCAAGATCCCAAGATTTCCTTTTGACCAAACTAATTATTGCTCCATTTGTCTCGTCATGTTTTAGTATGCAATATATTATAGACTATTTCTTTAAATTTCATAATTTCTTTTAAAACTAATATATAAATATTAAACATTGAACATTTTTATTTACATGTTATTTTGTAAACTTAACATATTATTTAACAACAATAACAATATTCAATACAAATTCTGAAATACAAAATTTATAAAAGTTGGTAACACACAACTTTATTTTTAGTTAATAAAAAGATTTTAAAGAGACGTCGTTATCTTGATTTTATGTGGTTTAGGCTTAGCCTATATTAGATGGTATTGAACAAAAGATATGGGTTCACCCTAGCTGCTTTGCTTAGACTTGTCATAAAAGAGCTAACGTTATTTTACTAACTTTGACTCTAATTTACCGACTTTTACTTAAAAAAATCAATTTGATTCTTATTTGGTGTCTTATTAATATGCTAGTTTTTTTTTTGGGTTATCTTTTGAGTGTTTTCATTTTAGAAACTTTATTCGTTTTCACATCGACTTTCAGGTCTAATTTGATTTTGAATGTTTTTTATAAGTCGAATGAAAGTGGCAATTCAAGCCACCAGAATGAGTCAGCCACTTTTGGACTTTTCAATTAACTGCCAAAATGATTTGTTTAAATTTTTCGATTATGGAATTTAGGAAGAGAAAGAGTTGAATTATAATAACAAATTCAGATTAAAAAAGTGATACATTCCTTTGAAAAGTAAAAGGAAAACATATGGCTTACATGCTTTTGTTTTTTTGTACGTATCGTCACTAATCACGCAACCCAACAGGCCTCTTTCTAAAATAACCAAAGAAAGGACCACGTTTATTTAATTGTTTGAAGTAATCAATGTGGACTTCTTCAAGACGTCTCTTCTCTTCTCTTCTCTTGTGTTCCGGGGGAATTGAAGGAGCACGTCACTTTCTGGTGGGGGCCTCGCACTGGGCGTTAAGGTGTACCAAAGTGCAGTGGATCACGGACGAGAAAAGTCTTTTGACCAAACCACAGTCAAAAGCTGAACAGTGATGCTGACATGGACAACACGTGGCTGTCTTTCTCAACGGTATCGGAACGCGGACGACCTCGTGAACTGAGATGGAAGCTGCCACGCGTACGTAATGTCGGCAGCAATAGAATGTGGTCGCCTTTTCCGTGCTTTACAGTTGTACATTAGCTAACAAGATCAGCACCGTCCAAAAGTCTCACCGCACTTGATCACTCACCGTTTAGGTAAAAGTAATATTTTAGAAATCCAATATTTAACTAATACAATCAGAAATTTAAAATTTAAAAATTAACGCTTAAAAATTTCAAATAAGTTAAAAGTTGTTTTTAAAAAATGAAAATTTTATTTAATAATCTCTTTTTAATAAAATTTTCATTTT
>JANZXR010000002.1:5820289-5893084 GCA_027575705.1 Erythroxylum echinodendron | reverse complement strand
AAGTTAAAAGTTTATTTTAAAAAATGAAAATTTTATTAAAAAGAGATTATTAAATAAAATTTTCATTTTTTAAAAACAACTTTTAACTTATTTGAAAATTTTAAGCGTTAATTTTTAAAATTTAAATTTTATTAAATAAAATTTAATTAAATAATTTTAGATTATAAAATTTTATTAATTTATAAAAATCTTTTAATTAATAAATTAATTTTTAATAATAAATATTATTAAAATAAGTCAAATATAAACTACTGATATAAATTTTTTACGTCAAATAAATAAAAACAAATAATAAGTTTTTTAATTATTAGATAAGAGTTATTTCGCTAACGAATTAAATCAGATGTGAGGATCATCACACCGGATTCGGGATCTCCTCTTTAAAGAACTGAGTGAAATTAAACTGTGATTTATTCCTCTATCACTCTATTTAGTCAAAATGTGAGGATATTTGGAGTAGACGGTTTCACCTTTTTGAATGAAAGATGTGAGGATCATCTGGTTAAAGGAGTGGAGGAGGGATCAGATATAACGGCGCCACGTAATTGTGTAAGTGAACCCTAAGTTTGGCGTAGGATAATGTGTTTTGTTGTCCCTCCTCTCTCTCTCTCTCTCTCTCTTTAAGAAACAAAAATATCACGAGTCTATTTTAAGCAAGTCAAATCTTTCTTTATCAAATCTTATTTTATTAAATATCATTTATATATTTATGTAAATTTATATATTTATGTAAAATTTATATAAATATATAAATAAAATTTAATAGAATATAATGTAAATATCATAATCTAATCAGGAGATCTTAGGGGCGCTTTTAAGATAAGATAAATAAGATATTGTAGGTATTTCTTGTGAGCAATAACTTGTGCTTATGAGATATACAAAAAGAATATGATTTTATTTGTATTGATTTCTTTTCTATTCTCTACTTTAAATTTAAATTTAAATTATAACATAACTGTAATGATTGTATTTAATAAAAATAATTATCCTTAATTCTCATCATAAAGATATATGATAAAATTTTATTAAAATATCCATCCCAACTCTAATCATAAAAATGTAGGACAGATTTTTATTTAAAACAATTTTTTTATTTTTTTGTATAAAATGAATGAGTGCAAATAGATTGAATTCCTTTTCAATATTTTAGAAACTTAGCCGGAAGTTAAATCGGTAAGATAAGAGATTTAAAGTTTAAAAGATTCAATCATTACTGTCATAAAATCGGATAAAGATTGAATAAAATTAAAGAATTTGAAATATGATTAAAAGAAAATGTCTTTACCTATCGCAAATTATAGAATTTAATTTAAAAATTATTAAATAAGAATTAATTGATTTATTTTGATTTATAAAAATTTATTAATTATTAAAATGTGACTGATTAATTAATAAATTGATCAAATTTTAATAACAAAAATAATTAAGATAAATTGAACCAAAAAGTTAAACAATTCAAGATTTTATCTTTAAGTAGTCGAACAGGTTGAATTTTTTAATCATTACTTTTAATCGTAAATGTTAACACTGAGTTTTTAAATTTGTACAATTGGAAAGATTAGTTTAAAAGTGTCATTACGTAAACAAAACGTGTTATAAATACTCTTGCCCCTGGCATCCCTTTAAAGTTAGTGGTGATGGTATATATTCACATGCCATTAGTATTGATTTGATGTTAGAGGATGATACATACTGTAAGCTGACAGCATATGTACACCCCAATACCGTTCCAAAACACAACAAAAAATGTATTTTCTCTTGGAATAGTCTTACGATTAATGATTGTTTAAGAACTGAGTACTAGTCGGAGATGATGCTTGCTCGAGTGTATGTTCCCTAACTATTCCTGCATCAGAAGTTTTCCTTGAAAGTGGAACGAGCATCACCGTCCATGTAACCCATCACATACCTATGTTGGTTAATTTCACATGTTTTGACCCCATCTACATTTTTTCTGTTTGATTACTAGCTAGGTGAGTGTCACTTGATTGTTAAGAAAGTCAATTATTATTCTTAATTGCAAGCATGTTACATTAGAGGAAGCGAGAGTCCTCTCCTCCTTAAAATTGGTAAGAAGGGTCGATTAGACCGTAAGTGAGATGAGAAAGTAGGAATTGCATACAGTGATTGTCACGGTAACAGAACAGAAAGCAAGCAACAGTTAAAGGGTTTAACGTAAGATCTGTTCCATGGTATATATAATAAGGAGAAACAAGAAAGCAGGAATGATGAGAAACTGTGGTTTTAAGACTGCACTGTTGAATTTTCGTTCTTGGTCCACCAAACTCGTGTTGGCCATGTGAAGTTGTGACCATTCGAGGCTTTGTCTTTTAACTCCCGTCGTAATTATTCCTTTCCTTGCTTTGCTTGAGCTTGTCGCAAGAGAAGGTTATCTTTTGCTGCTTTAAGTAAATGTGAACATACTGCGAAACTTCATTTGTTGAGAGGAGCAGGAAGGAAATGGAAATTGCTAAAGAATCCAATCACGTACAGTTTGGAAAGTGTCACGTCTAGTCTCCCTAGGAAATTTATTCTGAGTTCATTGAATTTTCCTGGAAAACGCTTGTAAGACTAAGGATTATTCTATTTTCATTTTTGTCCTTTCAATCCTTCAAATTTTTGCTTCCTACCTCTTTTTTTTTTTTTCCCCCCTTTGTACAATGCATTGAAGTTTTATTTTGAACATGCAATATATCATTAGTAAGACCGAGTTTTGTTCACTCTAGGAAGGGAACAAAGAAACAGTTGACACCAAGTGGAACAACTTGCTTGTCCTCCTGTATGTGATCCATATCCATTGAAGCTACGTGTTTCTCCTTCCGTGTGTGACCAACATACCATTGATGTATCATTGTCACTTTAAAAGGATATCATGATTATTGATCACTTGGAGGAATAGCAGTACCAGAAATCCGCAGGACATTTTTGTTGAGACAATTAAGGGTTCATTTTGTTCGGTCACAACGTAAAACAGTGGGCTTGACACTAACGTAGCTTAATAATTTGGGATTATATTATTACAACATCGAGTCGAGAGTTCATTTTTTCTCTTGAACCTAATATGATCACATAAGCGACACAACTCATGCAAAAGAAGAGAGGTGGAGAAAAGCTGCAATTTGGACTTTGCTTACTACACTCGGAGAAGCTTAAACTTGGGAAAATGGAACCTTTTAAGCTTTCCCAACTGACAAAGAAACAGAACAAGTTGAACTTTCTTTTCCGTTGTTCTTTTGCAACCTTTTTTGAGTGATGAGGAAACCGCAACATGATTCCACGTTGTGATGGAGACAACATCTGCAACTTACCCCAATAATTGAAGCAACCACCAATCACCCACCATCTCAGACCCTTTTGCTCTAGGCTTAATACGATGGTAGGGGTCTCTTGTCTCTTTTTACTTCCAGGTAGAGACCAGAACAGAACTGGACAGGATAGGACAGAACAGATGCTGCACAAATGCAACGAAACAGAACATTGAAAATGAAAAACATAAACGTCCCACAATCGTAGGGACGTAGGTGTTTCTGAGCGTTAAAAGGCAACCCATATCCAGATTCCATAGCCAATCATAGCCTTGGCAAAAGAAAGAATTCTCTACACTGCTTGTTTAAAACCACAGAGACTGAGACAACACGGCAATGAGAACTCATAAAGACCTCGTTATTTTGACACATGGGTCTCAATAGGGCCTGATCGGTCCAGCTAGCCTAACTGCTAACTAGTCTGTCTCCCCATTGTCCCCCTTGGTACAACCTTACCGTATGACTTTTATTGCTGTCGATTTGTACCATTCTGAGTTCTGCAATAAAAAATAAAAAGAAGAAACAGAACTTGCAGCAAACAATGGACTAACAATTACTATGTTGCTTGCCCATCCACAAATAGAAAATTCTGTACAAAATTTTCAAAAGACGTCATATGAAACAAAATATGAACTTGTAAGTTCAAAGAATTTGATAAACGAAGACAATTTCCGTATACAATCGACTATCTCATTCAAATAAGATTAATAGAAAACAAAAAAACATGTATTGATTAGCTTAAACAAGTGCCTTGAGAAAGACCAGAAGTATACATCCAATGTAATTCCCAGAGTTAGAAACATGCCGCTGGCGAACTTTCTTCAATCAAGCTTCCTTCTCACTAGTCCTTTGAAGAAGTCAAAACTGCAGCCATATCAGAAAAATCTGTGACTGGTTACGGTAGGAGGATATACAGGTTCAGGTCCTTACATGAGAACTGAGGAATAAATTGCTGGGACTAATACAAGTGTGAGCAATGAAGAGCAACGTACATTTCACTTTGCCGATTAGCAAGCATGATCAAGATGACTTGATATGGACAATGCACCAAAGTTCACAAATTAGGATTGAGTTTCTTTACGATGGAATGTTCCTTTTAAACTAGTACGCATTGCAGGATTACTGAATAGTCGTCAAACTTTTTACCAAGTTAATATTATTCCATAACCAATGCTCGAGGGATATCCACAAAACTCAATTTACTAGGTAACCAGATTAAGCACCTCTTTGGTCATCACATTCTTTTAGCATTTAATGCAATTTCTCAATGTAAGGCAATCTACTTAAAGGCAAGATGTACTCCATTACAAATGTTAATTTGATGACCACAATTTATGCATATTCCAATAAGCCACATATTCTCTACATTCAATTTGAATCAGACACAATATTGTATATTTTTGTGGAGAAATAACTACTCTACCTATTGCCATCAGGATGAAGCTCACACATTTGACCGTCATCACCAAAAGCTAGCAAATACCCCGAGGATGTCAAACCCTGGAAATAAACCAAATTTGAACATTTACGAGAATTTATCCAAGTAGCAGAAACATTATAAAACTTCCATGTTACTGTGCCGCTCGATGTAATATTGAGTCTGAATAGATGTTTAAGTTTCAGTTGACCATTTTGTACAATAATCAAAATGCTAACTACAATATAGGCTTGAGCTTTTGGTTAAGGGTGTTTCTACAAAAGTAAAAGCAAGGGTAGTCTGACTACAAAGGGATAATGTGACAACTTAGTTTCCAAATATGTGCACAATCACATTTGCATGTAGTAGCTCAGTTTGGAACTCCTAAGTGTGCCATACCTGAATGGTCACCACATTCTCTACAGATTGATCTCCATTGTTTTCCTGTATGATGACTCGCTGCCCACTAAATGCACAGACAAAGATAAATGACACTTAATCAAGGAGGGACACTACAAATCCACCAAACTACTTAAGCTCATCACTGCATTTGTTAGGACAAGCCAATTTGCAGAATTCGCAATATCAAAACCAACAACCATTAACAAGAAACATTTATGAAAGAAGAAAGTAACCAAAATACAAATACCACCTGTGTAGCCATGTTTTGTAATACAGATCCTCAAGAGTTTGAAAGCCTGGAACATAATACAGCAAAACAACTTTATATTACGCTAAAGCAAGTTCAGCAATATGTGGAAAAATATATCACATTCTAAGTGAAACTAGGCCCATAAACAAGTTCATCTGATGCAAACTGTGTGCCAAAATTTTCCAGACAAGTCTCGCCTAACTTTAAGATTTTGCAACTTTGCTCATGTCACGTTCTAAGTGAAACTAGGCCCATAAACAAGTTCATTTGATGCAAACTGTGTGCCAAAATTTTCCAGACAAGTCTCGCCTAACTTTAAGATTTTGCAACTTTGCTCATGTATCCAGAAGGGCTTCGTCTTGTTGGTAGCTTAATTATAATTAATACATGATTCATGAGCAAAGTAGCTAGCTAGTTCCAGTTTTACTTTGGATAATTGTAGAACTGAAGAATCTCTCCATTCCTTTCCAAGCTGCCAAAATAGGAGATGGGAACAGACCAAACATATTATTACGATCAAGCTATTTCAAGTTGGAAGTGACAGTATATTACAACAAAAGTGTATAAGAAAAATCCCAAACAGTAAAGCCTTGGGTCAATAAAAGAAACTATGACCTCAAAGATGTAAGCACACACCATTAAGAAATCTAAAACTAAGTATTCTAGTATTAAGTTTGCATGAGCAAGTAAATTGATAAATGAGCTTAACAGATTCTGTTATATTTGATCCTGCAAGTTCATCTAAGAGGTGGGATTATAATACAACAAAAGGTTGCAATAGGAATCCTGAACAGTAAAGCACTGGACAAACAAATGAAAAATATGACATCAAAGATGAACCAAACACTAAAAGGAAATTTAAAATAAAGTATTTGACTATTGATTTTGCATGAGAAAGTAAATCAATAAATGAGCTTAACCAGTAGATCTTCATGGAAACTTTCATGACCTACTCTTCCATTTATTTATGATAATGACTAATAACCATTAAGAAAAGCCCAAGGATGTTTCTTCAACCATATAATTTCCTTCCAGTTATGAGGTTTATCAGGATCGAACTAGAAAATTGCAACTCTTCCATCAATATGAGATGACATTCTAATTGCATCCAATCAACATTGAAATTTATGGGAGTCAAAGGATTAAATTTTAAGGAACTTTCCTACAAGAGAATGATCATTAGAACGGTAAAAACGTCAAAAATGCCTTTTCCATAATTGTAAATGATAGGCCACCTTGATTTATAAAGAGATCATAAAGTTTTTCAAATTTGTTGAAAAAAGCAGCAAGAACGTCTTCTCTTCTAAGTTGAAAATCAGAAGTGGACAATTTTCTCAGCACTTCATTCAAGCATGTTGTTGGCTTCTCATTGTTAACATTCAATCCAATGCCTACAAAAATAGACAAGTATACCAAAAGACTTATTACACATACAGAAACACAGATATAGATACTCGAAACAAAAGTGTATAGCACACAAAAGAGAGTCTACCAGCGCTGACATTGAACTTCTTCAATTTATATGTTGAGGTGCATAAGATGCCTCCAACTTTAAGGCCATTTAGGTATAGATCATTTGGCCATTTTATTTTAACATCAAGATACGGTAAACCCTGAAATAGATGTTCAAAATGGCATATTAATGTCTATATTTCATGGAAGTAACAAACAGGTGTGAGTGATGGTGGTGAAAATGCCAGCAAAAAGGAAAAATACACCTCAACCTCTAACATGACGTCTTACAATCTCCAAATATGATTTTTCATCTAAGCTAGCTGCCTAGACAATATGTTGACAATAAATACTCTTTTCTAGATGAAGTACAATCATGCACTGAGCACTAAAATTTACAAAATTTCCTTTCTGTGACACTTAGCCTTTGCATTACAATACAACATGGAATAACATATTTATGTAGTGTCACATTTACATTACAATACAACATGGAATAACATATTTATGTAGTGTCACACTTTATCTGACCTTACAGTTACCAGTATTCTTAATTCTTTAATTTGTGATTTAAGAGCACATACTATAGCCGAGAATTCAGTAAGTCTAGTTTTTCAAGTCATTATGCTGAATTCAATATCAGATAAAAGGAAGTGTCCTACATATTCGAAGAAAGTGTGGGCCTTTTACGTTCCTTCAACAGAGATGCAAACCGCTTTCCTCCATACGACTATCATGAAATGATCAATAAGCACAAACCTCTTTATTGCAGACATCGTTTATTGCCTCTGTAACAGCGAGAGATACTACATATTGCAACAATGGCACAATTCTCCCGTCCTCCATTTGAACAGTAAATGAAAACAATAGGCAACCAATTGGAGATTCCCACACATTTTTCGACCTGCCTATACGATCAAACAACAATAGTAGAACTTAATATCAAACATTTACACAAGGAGATCAAAGTCCACAAGCATTACAAACCTCTTCCTTTATATTGGATATCGGCAACACAAACTGCGCCGATTGGAAGCTCTTTAAAATTGCTGCCACATAATATACAAGTGCTCAATTTTAAGCATCTACGCAGCATCTACACAACTGTAGAAAGATTAGACTTTGGGTGATGCTTACTGGGTAACCACATCGTGAGTTGAGGTCAACCTAGGCGACCAAATGAAAAACCTACCGAATTGATTAGTTGAGAGAGAGTTCATGAACAATTCTACATTGAAAGACTTATGCTCACAAGTTTTATCAACTTCTGATTGCAAAAGCACGGAAAGTTCTCCATTGTCGGGGAGTTTAAGAGTTCCGTTGTTCTTCAAAGAACGAGCAATTTCATTCTCCGCACATGACTTTCCACACAACACCAGCTTACAAGCTGAACTACTATCCATTGCTAAATCAATAAACAAGATGCGAAAGCTATCAGACTTTCAGTCAAAACTAACTACAAACTGCTATTTTACGCTTTCCACTCTTTTTTCTTGTCAACCAAACACAAACCTGCTGCGGGTAGATATCGAGAGAGACTATAAGCTCTTTGGCTTCCAGAAGTGAGGTGTCCTAGAAAACAATACGACAGCGTACCAAGAGGAGATGTAACGATACGCAAGGAAGGTGGCATAAGATGAAAGAGCTCTTTGTCTACCTCTTTGTGACGGGGAGGCCGAGGCAAATTACAGGTACCAAGGAGTAAGGAGCTTGAGGTTTTTCGTCACAGACGCATTTATACTCGACCGTTGATATTTTTTGCCGGCCGTGCACCTATAGGTCATAATTGATCGTCATGCCAGTGTTGGAGCTTAACCCCTTAGGCGTGGGTGTGAAATAATTTATGAGGCTATAATTTATAAAATATATATATATATATATATTATATCTTATTATTTTTAAAATATTTTCTTAAAATTTTAGATATTTAATTTAACAAAAATTAAATTTATAACTCTAATAATAATATTAATTATCAGTAATAATACTACTATTACTATCCATCATCACATATATGATTACCGGTCGAACCAAAACAAAAGATTTTTTCTCAATAGGTATGATTTGGTAGACATATATCCAATTTTTGACCTTTTTTTTTCCTTCCTTAAAGTGAGTTTGATATTAAGATATCACTATATTAGGATATTTTATCTGTTTCTTCCAAAAAAATATCTATCTCTAGAAAAAATTTGAAGTTCCCTTTTTTTGTTCTCTCCACCCCGGCTACTCTAGTTCTTGTATTTAAAATTATTTGTATATCCGCTCAAATGATACTCTTGTTCTGGCAAGAAGATTGGGGGAAAATATAATTAACTTTGGGAAAGAAAAAAAAAGTGGTCCTCTTTCGTCTGATATTTTGGCTTAAATTGTTTGACTCTTATTATTACTACTACTATTATTATTATTATTATTATTACTACTACTACTATTAATACTACTACTATTATTATTACTAGTAATACTACTCCTGTTGCTCCTCCTCCTCTTCTTCCTACTACTACTGCTCCTCCTTCTAATACTATTACTACTATAACTATCACGATTACAACTATTATGACTATGACTATGACTACTACTACTATCATGACTATTACGACCATTACCACCACTACTACTACTATGACTACTACTACTCCTGATATTCCTACTACTAATGCTACTATTACTATCAATACTACTGCTCTTATCACTATTACAATTAGATATGTCAATGGACAGGACGGGCCTCAGTCCGGCCAGCTCGGCCTCTCCTATGGTGGCCCGGCCTGGCCCGCTCAAACGATGTCGTTTTTAATTTTTTAAATATATATATATATATATATATATTTAAAAAATTAAAAACGACATCGTTTTGATAAAAAATGACGTCGTTTTAAAAAAATGGGCGAGACACTGGCCGGGTCGGGCAGGCATGTGACCTCTTAGCTTGCCCAACTTGGGCCAAAAACAGGTCGGGCTAGAATTGTCATCCCTAATTACCAACATTACCACCATTATTACTACTACTACTACCACTCCTACTATCACTACTACTGTTCTGACTCCTCCTCCTCCTTCTATTACTATTAATACTACTACTACCAATTTCTTTCTTCATATTAATAGAGTTGAATTTCTAATAATTTTTGGGAGAGTAATAATAAAAGATGTCAGCTTTAGTAAATTATAGTAACTTTTAGGTACAATTATCTTTTCGTTCCTTAATTTCTTTGGAGCAAAACGTTTCTTATAAGATTATTTTCAAAAACATCATTTTGTGTTCAATTCACCAACCTAATCAATTGATTATTAAACATGATTATCAGCAGTTTGATATTGTCAAATAGCCAAATACTTTTCAATCTGTCAAAAAATAGTTGATTAACTATTTACCAACTAGGCCCTTATTTTTCATAACAACTGTTTAAATGATTATTAGATTTGGACCTATATGTTGTTTTGCACCTTTTTCTTATTTATTTCTTAATTTGTAAAAATTATTATGCAATCTTAAATTTTGGTTTTTATTTCACTTTTAATCTCTGAAAGTATAACATCTTTTATTTCAATCAAGTATTAGCACATCTTTCATGGTTGGCTATGCAATGCACAACCTTAGTTATTGTTATTTTTTAAAGTCATAACAAGGTTTATATGCAAACAAACTTATTTAAGTGTTATGTCTCTTAGGTTATATTTGGTTGGGGATTTATTAATTGAATGGAATGGAATGAAATTTAATATTATTCTATCGTTTAGGATAATAGTTTATAATAGAATGAGATAGAAAATGAGAGTTTTGTATTACATCTCACTATATCATAAATAGTAAAAATGAAAAACTTCTGATCTGGAAGGTTTAAGATGAAATGTATAATGATAAACAACTTTACACTATATTACATTATAAACTCTTTTTTCAAATAACATTTCACTATATCACATTATGAACATTTTCATTCCTTTCAAACAACAATTTTTTAATATTACATTTCTTTACATTCTATTTCATTATAAACCATTATATTTCATTAAAAACATAAAATGCAATATGTGTTATGAATATAAAAGGTGTTGTACCAGGTAAAACTTAATTAAATCACACAATATTATTTGTTCATTTTTCGTTAAAAACTCAACGGTTAATAACGATGTTAGGGAGCAATTGCGAAATAATAATAAACCTTACAAAAATATATAATAAATTTAAAAAAAATAAGAATTAAAATATTCCAAATTATAAAGAGTTCGATATAATTAATTCTTATTTAAAACTTAAATAAGTGAGAAAGAAACCAATTGGATTGTTTGGGTTCAGTTTTGATTTTTTAAAGTATTTAATTTTTGTTTTTAAATTTCAAATAAACGTAAAAGTATGTTTTTTTTTAAAACGTAAAAGTATGTTTAATCATCAATACTAATATAATTATATTTTTATTGTTAATGATAATTAAATATTGAATAAATTATAAAGATAAATTAGTTATCTGAGATAATTAAGTAATTATTTATGCTATATAACATATATTGAGAAATACAAGTAAAATAAAAATTAAATAATTAAGAATAATATTTTAAATTTTAAATAGATTTATTAAATAGTTATCATGTTTAAAATTTTAAAATATTACAAATTGAAAAACTGTATTATATTAATCATAATTCTTACTATTAATTAATATTAAATGATTAAATAATATATATGTAATTGATAGTAAATCAGATTATAATAAAAAAACAAAACAGGGAAAAGGAAACCAAATTAAAAAATAAACTCTAAAAACTAGATTAAACAAATCACCATATTAAATTTAAAAATGAAAATAAAAAACCAAACGTTATAATGAAAACAAACAAGTTAATCAATACGTTATTATTTATTTTAAATAAATTATTTCATAAATTAGGATTAAATGATAAATTCGATACTAATATCAGTAGATCAATGCGTTAAAGTTCACAAACAAGAATAGTTGAGTGAAATACCTGAAACATTCTGCATTGGTTGGTCCACCCCCTAAGGGGCCTTGATTTCTAGTCTTTCCACAACATATGTACAAGCTACAGAAAATTTCTATTGCAAAACCTTGTTGTCTCTGGTCTCCAAGGTCCTCAACTGTCATAGTTGCATGTTCGTATAATTGTTATGCTTAGTCATTTTCATGCAGGTTTACGTTTTGGGTGGGGAGTAGATTATAGTAGTGGCCTCAAATTTCTTACAAGAAGTAGGTGAAAACAAGAGCTTTCTGTCAAAACATGATAACACATGAGGATTACATATTCTTACAAACATATGTGGGATAGGATAAGCATGACTATTCAATTTCATAGTTTGCTTCATGCAAGAAAGAACATCCCAAGCTGACACACAGGTTCTTATTTTATACACATGATTATGTTTTCTGTTCTCTGGATGTCACTGTCAGACATTCCCGAAGCTGAAAACAAAGCTTAGACAATTGAGAAAGCAACATACACTGTTGATCTCGTGATGTTATTGACTGAGATGCTGTGGGTGGATCTCTTAGTAGTTGTTGGATCTCATTGCAGAGCATAGACGCTTCCTGGTCATTGGCACAAGCTTCAGCAACAAGTTGAAGCAACTTAGATCCATGGGCATGAGACGAGGATGGTTGGGACGGAATTGGAGGAACTAGAAAAGGGTGTTGAAGTAGTTGAGGAATTCTCCATCTTTCATTGCGGTCCCATGCAAGACATTTTTTCATAAGATCAAGAAGCCAAGGGTTTGATACAGGTTCATAAGTTATTTCATGGTTTGGATCCGTGATCACTTTGAATTTGGCCCAGAAAGTCTTGTACTCAGAAAATGGAGTTCTTCCATACACCATTTGGTAAAGAATGCAACCAAGAGACCATATATCTGACGGACGACCACATTTTATAGTGTTTCCATTTGCATCCATCTCATTGCACATGAAAGCCTCGGGAGACATGTAGCTTAATGTACCAACCTACAATTTGTTAGAAGTTTGCAAGATTTACTTTACCAAATGGCTGACATGTAAAAGCAATGGATTATTTTCTAAGATACCTGTGAATCCCTTTGGATGTTGGTCGTATCACTCATTATGGCTTTGGCAATACCAAAATCAATCAATTTTAAAGAACCTTTGACCAGAAGAAAGTTTGCTGGCTTCAAGTCAGAGTGCACTATCCGCTCTTCGTGTATGGTGTTGACAGCTTCAAGTATTTGCTGAAAGATAATTTAACATGATGAATTAGATGGCTAAGCTGATCACCCTGTTTTTGTTTAGAAAACCATCTGCAGTTAGAAAAGTAACAGGAGAGAATATCGTGATCTTTCATTGAGTACTCAAAACTATTTAAAAAAGAGGTGTTATATCATATCAAAACAGTTAAAGGATGCATCTCCTATGATATAGCTAATTTCACAATTATCAGTAACAGGAAGAATAGCAGGTTCCCTAGGCGCAGGAAAGTGGTCTCCCATTATCAAGTTGACCTTCCTCAAGATTACAATAATGGCAACAATGTTAATAATTAGCTCTATTGATCAAATACTAGATCAGTGAGCAAGGACAGAGAAGACGTATTAAAAGCACTATTAGCAAAGTAATTAAAAATAAGGATGATAGTTAAGTGTACCCCACAGACCTGCCAGTAGAATCTTAGCCAATTCTCATATATAGACTGATTGAAGCTGTCCAATTCTTTCCATTTCTGCGAAAGCATGTGAGCCAAATCAATTTCCCCGTATTCAAGCACCATGTATATATATCCATCATCCTTGACTCTTCCATCCTTATTGCTCATGCACCCATTCATCACTTCACGAAGCAAAGCTTTGTCTGTCACCTGATTCGAAAAGGACTACTAAAGATATCAAAAGAATATTATACATAGTAAAAGAATACATGTATATCAAAAATCTTTTGGTATCATGAATTTGAGAAAATATAAAGTAGGCTTCATAAAAGAACTCAAGTGGAGTAGCCCTTATTGGCCCGCAGATAATATCTTACATACATTATAGCTAAAAACTTAAAACCACTCACAGGCATTGGCGTTGTGTGTATGCATAAATGACAAGAATAACATGGGATGAAGGTTAAGGAATTTTTTGTGAACAATATTCCTAATGTTTCATCTGAAGAGTGTAGATCCCAACTACACTGTGCCACGTTCCACATACTTTATTCCTTAACACAAGAGGTGTGTACTAACTCCTTCACAGAATATCATATAATTATTCAACACAAATTAAAGTTAACCATCCCATTACTACGTGAACTTTGTTCATCATATATATTCTAAGTGCTGCTCTATTTTTCAAATTCATAGTTCAACTATTCAATATTTTGTATCAGTTCATAAATGCACACAACCTTGAACAGGATATTACTTGAAACCAATTTCTTTAGGTTGCAAACAAGTACCTCATAGTCTACTAGTTGTATAATGTTGTTTTTTCCCTTCAGTTTGTTCAGATACTCAATTTCCTGGCAAAATCCATAAGCTGTTGCATAATCACGACCCTTGAGCTTGATTTTCTTGAGCGCATAGATTGTACATTCTGAAGAAATGACTTTGTGAACTTCACTACTTCCTCCACTTCCTATCTTACCAAGCCTTTGGTACAGTTTCCCATTAACTTTAAAGAACATATCAGGATCATAGGATTTTTTACGGGGAACTGACATAGCTTTACCACTTGAAACCTTTTCCTGTCTTTCTGGTTTAGCAGGCTCCAACTTGGCATCTGAAGTTACGCTTTTGGGAAATGGAGCTTGATATTGTGCATCAGTGGCAGCATTTGCTGATCCTCTCTCTTTATTTGACTTGTCACCAGCATGAGAAGGATTGATTGGAATGTCAGTTTCCTTGGGAACACTACTATCTTGCTTTCTGGGTAGGTTATTTCCCTTAATTTGAGAATCCATAACAGAGGTGGAAACTTGGGTTGCATTGACTGGATGTTCAATCAGAACCCCACTTGTATCCTTCAGCGAAGGATGTGAGAGCTGGTCTGTATTCCCTGTGTTCACGTGTTGAGGTTTCATATTAAGATCTCTTAAATCTTCAACTGCCACATTAGAACTGTTATGGGGATGCAAACGGGAGGAATGAGTAGTCGAATTAAGCATGGGCGCTGAAGTAGAATTAACAGATGTTGTGGTGGGACATGATGACCCAACAACCGAGGACTGAGTTGCAGGTTGGTTCAAAAAACTCCTTAACTGTTGAAGATGGTCCTGAATAACCGATGTTCTCTTTGGTAACGTACCTATTGCACTTTCAGATCTTAAAGTGTTATCAGATTCCAAATTCTGAAAGTTCTGATGTTTGGAATCATCTTTGACAGTGTTCAGTGCCTCTGCTTGGTTGCTTGCATCCCAATCCATTTCTGTCAATGAAAGTGAACTTATATGAGAAGATAAGTTCCCCATTCCAGTGGCCATACCATCACGGGCCCCTGCATATTGGAACAGACGAAACAAATACATGCAAAGCAAAGTGACAAATTTATGAAGTATCAAGAATTCAGAAACTTCAGTCATAATGTCATGAAAGTGGCAAATAATTACTGCAGCACAACTGACTTGAGATATAAACCGGAAGTGAGAAGGAAAGTAAATTACCCTGGAAATTGGCACTTGTTTTCATCTGATATTGAACTTTGCTCTTTCCATCAGCATTTTCAGATTCTCCAAGCAAGGAAGGTGCTATATCATTTTCTTTGTGATCAATGCAAGATTTAATTTGTTCTCTCTTCCCACAAAACGGGTTGTAGGTCTCATCTGTGGTCTTTGTGATGGTGCCGAGCATGGAAGGTGGCGTAATGGATGCATCTTCTTGAGTTTGCTTAGCAGCAGAAATTGCATTTTTGGTATGTACAGCAGAATCCTTTATACTGCGAACGTGAGTTGAGCTTATGCTAGGACCGACTTCTGAAGTTGTATTTCTAGATGTTTCACGTTGGGGGACCACTATACGCCTAGGCATTATACTATTAGTCTGCATTGCACCTAAAATCAACAAACCAGTCATTTGTGCTTTTAACAGTTATTGCAACAAATTTATAGGAACCAAGATGATCCAACATCACCCAACACCAAAGCTATCCACTCCTCCGTATTTCTTTTTAATAAAACACATGTCAGCAGTTGCAATCTGAGTAAACAAAGCATATACTACTAACCTACAAGATTTTTTTCATTGTACAAGGTTTAGCACAAGTGGAATTTATTTTCTCGGGAAGTTACTCCAATTGAGGATGCTCTCAAAGGTTATCACTTTAAAGGTTCAAAAAAGGAGGCAACAATACGCTGCAAATTTGAAGAAGTCCATTCCTGATTGGTAATTGTTTACTTACAAATTTCGATAACCTAATATTTTGTGCATCCTAAACTTATGGAACTTATTTGCAAGTTAAAATTTTGCGAATTCTTTGCAACTCCACATGTCATGTGTGTGGGGACATTGAAAACTACGGAATCGAAATCCTAGATATAAATCACTTAAATTTCCTTCAAAATAAGTCCAATAGAAATGTGAGTTCCATCCTAGTCGAGTTATAACATATACTAAACCAAAATATCATAACCGGCACAAAGCACTGTTCTTTTAGCATGTGGGAGGAACGAAGTTAAACACTCTTAATTCAATTCCAGTCCTGTTTCAAACAAAAGGTATAGAGAGATTCCGATGAATTCAATAGTATTAAATTGATTACTTCACATATAATAATTTTCTACAATATAATTCATTTCATTCCTAAAAGGATTTTCAAAATCACTTGATTCCAAACAAACACGCCACATCCATCAAATTTTCAATTTTCACCATAAGAGCCAAGCATAAGGTAAAGCCATGATTTCCGAAAAAATGTGATGAAAAACAAAAGGATAAATAAAATAACAGTTATTCATTTGATAAATCTACTGCGCAAAAAGAGGGGAAGGGAGGTACCGAGTGGACGATGACGCTTGAAGGCGGCTTGAACATGCCTGAGAAAGTCCGGCGGAGAGGAAGAAGAAAAGGAAGATGAAGAAGACGACGTCGTGTCTGCGTTGACAATCGGACGGGCGAGACTCTTCAGCGGCGGGGGAAGGTTAGCCTCCCTGTCCATGGGCGGATCTTAACGGCATTTCCAGCGACAAGAAAGCCGAATTGAAGAACAAATTAGCAGATTGTAGAAGTTTCTATAGGAGATTCAAGTATAGGCTCCATCGTGCAGTGTTGAGATTTGAGAGGCATCGTCAGTCACTGCCCAAGCTGTGCGAGAGACAGAGAGGAGAGTTTTGAAAATGGTTTATTGGCGCTCTCTGGTCCTCTTCGAGGGCAGCTATTGGGCCATTCTCGGTGTCGTTTCCTTATACTATAGTGGGCCTTTAAAGTGATAAATAGACTCCATCCAAAACTTCCAGTCCAAGTTTGGACCAAGAATCTTTGGATAAGGGATGCTGATTGGTTGCGCCACCTAGCCCAACACATGTAAAGTTCAACTTAGTCTCGCAAAGGATCTTACATGTAAAGTTCAACTTAATCTCATAAAGGATTTTTTTTTTTTTTGTTAGTCCACGGAGTATTCTAGGAGAGTCCTAATTATAGAAAGATGTCTTTAAGTCATCCACACTCAAACTAATTCCCGCTCACACCGAGTCAGTCCGTAAGGGGTAAAGTACTGGTCAAACAGGTCTCTCCATTCTCAGGATTTGAACTCGAGACCACTAGTTAAGGGATGAGAATGTTAAACCCAAGACCTCTATTCAAGACATTGGTGTCGGGAAAAGTTTTCCTTCTTCAACTAATATGCCCTTGTTCAAAAAATTGGACCACATCTTCTATTCTCGTAACCTAATTCTTACCTTATTTTATTAAATCTCTTTCACATATTTATATAAGATCTACATAAATGTGTGGATAAATTTGACTTAAACAAGATTGGAATACTCTTAAAGGCAAAGAAAATTTGGTGTGTAAAAAATATATGATAAAGTGACAATTATTTTGATATTTTAATTGTTCATTGTTATATTATTTTAATAATATATAGCAACCTGTGTAATTTATACATTTTCATAATAAGCATATTGCGAAGAATAGACGAGTTGGATAATTGAAAAATTATAGAAAAAGTTCCATAAATAATCTTATATAGCTTTGTTTGTCTGCTTTAAAATACTTCTTTTACTTTCCAAAGTTCTTGTTCATTGTTTGGGATTTGTTGGATTGATTTTAATAAAAGGAGGTTCAATATGATTCTTATTGAATTTAAGAAAATTAGAGTCGGAAGAAGGGATTTAAAACCCTTTTCTTCTCGCTTTAAAATTGGCAGTTACAAAAAGAAAAGAAAACAGAACTAGAAAAGTTTTAAATTTACTCCTAACTATTAAAACAAAAGAAAAGTAGAGAGTGCAAAAATTAAAAAAAAGATTTTTGACTTTTCCATATAAAAGCAAGAAATCATAGATCAAGATAAGTCTCTATTATTATTATTACTTATATAGAAATAAAAATTTGGCCTTTTAAATTGCGTTAAAAAAAATCGTATTTCTAAAATTAATTTTGTGAGTTCATATAATTTAATTTGAAACTAAAAATACTATATTAATTAGTATTAGAGTGCGTAATAACGCTTTTGACCTACTATTAGAGTTCATTTTAGATCATTTTCAAATGTTCGCATTCACATAATTGTATGTTTGTTAATAAAGAAATAGAATTTATTAGAATTGTAAACTTAGAAGATGTTGCTTCTCCATAATTATCTGATGACATTTTCAAGTTCTATGTTTTAATGTGTCATTCTTTTCAATATCACCACATCTAATACCAAGGAAGATATGCTTAAAATATTCACTTATAAGAATCATCTGTTGTTATTTATTGTCGTGTAAAAGAGAAAGAACTAAGAAAATGAGTTAAAAGAGTAAAAAAATTGGGATGAAAAGATCATTTTCTCTATTAAAGTTATTGGCTATGAAAATTTTAATAAATACACGAATAAAGATTTTTTCATGCAATGAAGTTACCAAAAGCCTTTAAAAATTTACCAAGCAACCTACATTATTGTGTAAAAGCATACCTTTTTTCTATAAGAATTGAAGATAAAAGCAATAGTTAAGATTATGGTCTTGGTTAGATGATTAGATGTTTAAAATGGAAAAGGTTGACCTCTTAGCTGTGTTTTTTCATTGTTGTTTTCCAAGATACGAATACAATTTTGTACCAAAAGAAAAGAAATTATATTGTCAAGTTGATTTTTTAAATCACATGTTACCCTGTTGTTTTAGTTAATTTTGATTATGGATGATCAAGGTTAACTTACATAATGAAAATAATTTTTACAATGAGCTGATCAAAATTTCAACTTAAAATTGATCGGTTATGAATAAAGGCCATTAAATTTAAACCGAAAATGAATTTTTTGAGTTGAACTGGTCATGGTTCGTAATAGAGCCTTCTGATTAATCTCTTGAAAGGAATCAATTCATAGTTTTTTGTTTAAGACTTGTCTTATTAAATGTCTATTGCATGGAAAGCTTGTTAGTTACCAAAGTGGCCTATCTTGAAAAAAATGTTTATGCATTTAACTGTGCATTTTCAATTGTACATGTTTATGTAATGCTATCAAATGATACAAAAGGTTGAACTGAACAATTGAAGTCATTAGTCATAATGCTAAAGAGATCGTCCAAAGGTGGACCATGAATTATGATCAACAACACTGAAGGTGCTTATTACCATAATTAGTGAATGTGATTGCATATCCAAAAATAACATATATGTTAACTTGAGTACGATAGATTGTCTATTAAAGTATGTTTATGTTAGTTATTGGTTAAAATTATGAATTTAAGCATCACCCAAAGGTGAACTTAAATACATAATCGGTGTTTATTGTTTGTTTGAGCCTGTTAAGGTTACTCAAAGCATTTTAATGCGTGAGCTTGTGTAATGTTTGTAGCCTTTCCTAAATTGTTAGCTCTGGCTATTGGGTTGGTCAAGTTCAATGGGTTAAATTGTGTGGATTAGTCTGAGAAAAACTATTTTCAGCTGGGTGTTATATATTTGACCAAAAAATAGTTTTGGGTGAAAAGTTTGTAGCCATCATTGAGACTAGTGCAAAAGTTGACAAGTTTTCTCATAAGGCTTCGAAGCGGTCAAGCAAGATGAACTTAAATTGACATGGATGATGATAGCTAAAAATGTTAAACCACTAATTCTTAAAGTGAATAATACAAAGGAATTTATGATGAAGATTAAGGAGTGTTCTTAATCAGATGTAGCTAACAAGTCCATTACAGGAACCTAATAAATGAGGTGGCAACCAAGAAGTTTGACTGTTCACAACCCATTTATGATTATATGATGGGCATGACAAATCTAATAACAAAGCTTAAATCAATGAGTATTGATGTGAGTAAGTCTTTTTTGGTTCAGTTTATCATCAGCTTGCTTCCTTCTGAGTTCATTTGGTTTTAGATGAATTATAATACCATCAAGGAAAAATATAACTTTAAAAAATTAAGCCCATGTTGGATTAAGAGTAAGGAAGGGTAAAGAAGATGAAGGAATACATTTCACGATTCATGTCAAATCTAGTAGCAGCAAAGCTAAATAGGGTAAGAAGGACAAAAAGAATGATAAAACCCTAATAAAGTTTAGTCAAGTCCATAAGGAGTAAAGGTATTATTTTTGAAAAAAGGCTGGTCACTTTAAAAAAGATTTTTCAAAAAGAAATATATGGTTTAAAAAGAAAGGTATACATTACGTTTTAGCATTTTCCATATAGTCTTATTGAAGTACCTAATAATAACTTGTAGTTAGATTCTTATGCAACTATAAACATGTCACATGTTACATAGGAATTCCTTTCAACCTAACCTATAAACTGAAAAGTTTTTATATATAAGGAACACGATGAAGCATAAATTAAAGGAATTGGGATGTACAAATTAATCTTAGAAATCAGATATTATTTGGATCTAAAAATCTGTCTTTTTATTTCTATATATAATCATAATCTAGTTTATATTGGAAAGTTTACTGATATAGGATTTAACTTTAAGATTAAAAACAAAGTTTTTTCATTATATAAACGCAAGTACTATTAAGGTTTTGGTACTTTTGTTGATTGATCATGTCACTTTAATCTTGGTGTTGATTTTGATGAGTCTCCATTTAATGTTGAAAATAGTATATCTATTAAACACAGCATACATAATAAGTATTCTAATTTCTTGTAGCATAAAAAGTTATGTCATGTATCCAAAGAAAGGACATTGAGGTTAATGAAAAGTAAAATCTTACCTCAATTGAATTTTGCTAACTAGGATGAATGTGTAGATTATATTAAAGGTAACCAAAGCAAACTCATACCAAGGAATCCATCTACGAGAAGCAATCAAATTCTTGAGTTGATATATACTAACGTCTGCGGTCCTTTTGATGTTCCATCTTAAGCAGTAACAAACATTTCTTCACTTTTGTTAATGACTTCTCATAGTATTGTGACTTGTATTTGTTGTATGAAAACTTTCAGTTAATGGACATCCTCAAGGTTTTCATTAATAAGGTGGAAAGTCAGTTAGATAAAAAAATAAAAGCAGTGAAGATTGATAAAAGTGGTGAATATTATGTTTGATAAAAAATAAAAGTAGTGAAGATTGATAAAAGTGGTGAATATTATAGTATGTTTGATGGAAGTGGATAAAGTTTGGGTCAATTTGCAAAATTTCTTAAAATTCCGGCATACATGCATAATAAATAATGCCCGATAAACCATAATAAAATAGTATAGCTGAAAGGTGAAATCGTACTCTTACGAACATGGTTCGAAGTATGCCAAGTTTTAACAATATACATTTATTCTTTTGGATGCAATGTTAAAGAATGTTGCATATCTTCTTAAAGGATTCCTGGTAAGGCAATTTCTAAGACTCCTTACCAACTGTAGACAGAAGGGAAACCTAGTTTAAGATACCTTCATATTTGGGGTACTTAACATAAACAAAGGTATATAATTCATATGAAAAGAAGCTTGATGTAAGGACTATTAATGGTTACTTCATCGGTTATCTCAAAATGTCAATAGGTATAGATTTTACTGTCCTAACCACATTATGAGAATATTTAAGTATAGTAATGCTTTTTCATTAAGAATGATCAATTTAATAGGAGTAGGGAATCATAAAAGGTATATATTTGATAAATTTAAGTGAAAATTACTACATTCAGTATGTCTCCTTAAGTTGTTATCCCTCTTAATGTATCAAAGTCACACAATATGATGGAATAACAAATCAATATTCAAAACTCACAAGATGGATATATTCGTAAGAGTCAGCTAACGATGTGTAATTATAACCAATTCTTTAAAAAACATCTAGAAACTAAATTTGTCCTAATTAAAGGAATGTATTCAATTTCGCGAAACTCAAAACAATGTCATAAAATATGTTGTAATGTTATTGTCCCTAAAAAACTCAACTTTATTTCTTATACCATGTCCATATATACATGTTGCTCCATACTAGCTGGCTTCTTTTTGTTTATCATTTCCTGTAATACATTTATAATATGAATTCTAGTACCATTTTATAATTACTAAATATTAGAATTTGCATTTAATAATATTATATTTTAAGTAAACTCTCAATAAAAGATTACCTTAATTTTCTACTTTGGCCTTAACCTTCATACAATCTGCCTTCTTATGCCTAAACTTTTGGTAGTAATTTTATTTTCCTTTGAAACCCTCATTCTTAAGAGCAATGGAATATAAGGCTACTCCTTTCCCGTTCCATTTCTTGCCCTTATTTTATTTCTTAAAAAACTTATTATTATTAGTATTCTTTGAAGGAAGCCATTGCCACACTTCTTGTCCTTCCTATTTTTATACCGTCCTCCTCCTTGGCACGAATCGTGGTCATCTCCTCTATAATTCGTTACTCTTACTGAGCATTGTAACTTGACCTGATGGAACTAAGATGAGACGAAAGTGAAACCATGATAATTACAATTTAGTCCTTATCAAGCTCTATATTGATCATCTTAACCTTGTGATAGCAAGCTACAATTCTGTCATTATGCTTTCTAATCCTACTAATACATTTATAAATAATGGAATGTAGAATGCTCAAGAGCTTATTCTTCTTATTCTTAGGGAACTTCTTATACTACTTGTAAATGATTTCAAGAAATTCCTTAATATTCTTAGTTTTTGGAATGTCAACACCTATAGATTCCTTTATGTGATTTATAATCATCAAATAACATTAATTTGAGTACCCGTTTACTATAAAGCTTCTTAGCATTAGCAAGTCTTAGAAATAGGTTAGGAGGAGAGTCTTCTCTTAAGGTTATATCTAATTTTAAGATTGTAAAGTTCATTACGAGAGATGCAACCAATTATATGTGATTAGTCTTACTAAGCTTTAAAATGGCAGGGAATTGAGGATTCTTTGGAGCTAAAGAAAAATCATAAAAGAAACATTAATATGCATGCAATACAATATCATGCCATTCACTTTTTCTTTAACTTTCTTAAAAGATTTAAAAGTGATCATCGAATGCTAGTGTCCATTGATAATAGAAAATATACTTGTTCTCATGTAAAAGTGGTGCATTAAATATCACAATCAAATGCATCAGTCAACTATTAAAAGAATAATAAAATTGTGTAGATTTATAATATTCAATATTTCTCTTCACCAATTTAAACGTCTTACTAAATAGTGAACTTATTAATAGGATATTTTCGTTATTAGTTTGAATCTTAGTAAAAAAATCGATCGATATTGGAAGAAAAAAGTAAATGAAATCATATGAATGCCTATACTTACAAAAGGTAAGTTCATAAGCTTACAATATTCAATTATATTCAAAACATGATAATAAAAAGTCAGCATAACAAAATGATAAATTAAACAAATGATAACTAGTAAAAAAAGACATAAAGTTATCTAAAATATAACAAAGTTATCATGTAAATAGATGAAATATTTATTGTAATTAAAACATATAAAGAAACCTCTCTCAAAGCAATAACAATGATAGAAATTTTATTTATTTTTAGTGAAAAAACTATAAATATTCAAAAAAGGATAAATTTGCAAATTAAGAAGGAATGTTGTAAATAAATACTCAACAACGGAAAAATGATAAATTTTTATCTGTGGAAAATTTGTAAGTGTTTAGTAGTAGCATAATTGTAAATATTTAGTAGTAGACTTGTTAGTATTCATTAATAACATAATTCCGAATATTTGATAATGACATAATACTAAATATTCAACAATGACATAATTGTAAATATTTGATAGAGATATATCTGTAAATATTTATCCTTTAATTTTTAGATGAGTTTTTTTGGCCCATAGGCAACCCACAACTTAACCTAATAATATATCATTGTTATAGAAATTATTCTTTACGATTTTAGAGGGGTTTTACTACGTGATCCATGACATCAATTTGGACAAAGAATTGTCAGTAAGAGATTGAAGAACAAAAAATTTTTAGCTATGAAGAATTTCAACTGCTCATATTTCAACCATTTTTGTTGAAAACCCTATTAAAAGAACATGTAATACTTATATGAATATTTGTTTTCCAATAAGGGTATGCTTATGTTTACAAAATTTCCAAACATTGAGTGTAAAAATTTAAAAATTAAGAGGTAAAAACGTCTTCAAAACTTAAAAAATGACTCTGATTATAATGGTTAGTATTTGGGGGACAAATAATAACATTAAATTAATAACATGAACATGTCTTAACCAACTAAAATAAAATTTTATAAATTTGAAGGATATGAAAACAATGAGATTAGAGGAATAGCCTTTAAAGGTGATGAACATTAATCATATTCACCAATCTTTTCCATACATACTACACAACCATGACTTGATCATATGTCATAAATACATAAAAGTAAATCAAGTAGGATAAACTATATTTTATGATAGGCCATAAGTCTAATGAAAAGACTTGGACAAGATTGGCAAATGGACTTAAGGCCCATGACATATTTAGCAATATAATATACTTCCTATAAATGTCTTAAATGTCATATACATATAAGTAAGATGGTAATTGTTGTGAGATTATGCTAGCCTATACTAATCAATTCAATATTTTTAATATCTCCCAATCCTCCAATTTGGGTTATGAGATTAGGAGAGACGATGGATGGATAATTGTATAATTATGTATTTAAAATGAGAGGAAAATATGGTTGATGTTTTCATTGTGAGCACGACTCACCATCTAATGGATATCACACTAAAAAAATTAAAAAAATTCACATCAACATTATCGTAACACTTTGCTATCGAAATTATGGGGTCAAAAGTTCCGTTAGTTAGAGATTTAACTTAGATTTTTTGAAGTGTTATAGTTCTTTTGTATATGTTGAAAAAGTTAATTTGAACCTTTTTTGCACCAAAATTAAATTTAAATCACAACATTTTAAAGCATTTAAAAAGAACTCTAACGTTTGAAAAGTATTCAGTATTAACAATAAACAACCCAAGTTTGACCTGATCTGTAATTAATAGACTTGGCCTAAGTTGGCAAGCTTTGGGCCTAACTCAAATATTTTTTTAGGCTTTATGCAGGGCTCATACTCGAGCTCCACGACCTGGCTAAGTATAAAGCTTAAATATATATCTATTATAACTAATCTGGCTCCCCGCTTCCCTTCTTTTCTCCATCACTTCGCACATAAACAACAAGCCTTCGTAGTCATCACATCTTTTCCTCACCCTTGTACATAAAGTTAGCTTTTTGGAGCCCTGCTTGATGTGGGTGTTGGGGAGATCGATTTTGGGCCTGAGCCTACCTGTACGAGTGCATACATACAAGAATGAACACCATTTATAATTCAAATGCTTAAGCTATTGGGTTAATGGGCCTTCCTTGTATATATGCACTTTATCATTCTCATTCTCTTCTGATGTGGGATATCTATTCACATGTGACCATCACAATAATCTTCCTCTCACACGTGAACCCACTCCACATCAAGCACACTTCTCCTCGAAGGAAAACCTTTTTTTTTTTACATATTTGAATGTGACGTCACTAGAGAACTTGGTGCCAACTCTTTTTTACTCAACTATGGGGAAGTCTGCAAAGTCATGAGAGATCAATTTTAGAGAGTACATAAGCCCGTGCCCGAGTCTATGTGTGCGAATGCATACATACAAGAATGGACATTATCTATAGCCTAAAAGCCTAGCTATTGGGTTAATGGACCTTTCTTGTATATATACCCTTTATCATTCTCATTTCCTTCTGATGTGGGATATCCACTGTGACTATCAAAATAGTAGGTTTAAGATAGTTCAGTTTAACCATCTTATGTTTTGTTCGTTGGATAAAAAAAAAAAAGAGATGTGAGTTTGATTTTGGCAGCACGGGTTTCCTCCTCTTACGCGTCTCTAAGCCAATTAATGAAGTTGTTTAATTAATGCTTCTTTTTTTAGGTTTGCTGAGAATTTAAATTGTAGAAGGAGAGATGATGAACAATACTGACGAAGGTAGGTTAGGACTGAAGAGAGGGAGATGAAGATGTTTTAGGCTGTTTGGATCATAAGTTAGGTTGTGCGCATTTAGAGCCTTCTTACTTTGGACGGTCTTCAAGCTACTTGAAACTTGATTTGGTTTAGGCTTATGTAATACGAGCCAGACTTGATCAAACTTCGAATGAGTTATTGAATCTAGCTGGCTAAGATTAAGGCCCTGTTTGGCAATCAGTTGATTGCATTAGCTGTTAGCTGATTAAAAATGACTTATGAGGACATGATTTTAAAATATATAATGATATAAATATTATATATCTTAGTATTTTGTTGAATATTCTTATAGGAATTTAGATTTTAAATATTAAATTCTATAAAAATTAAGTTTACAACTCTAATAACAAATATAGAACATATAATAATAATAATAATAATAATAATAATAATAATAATAATAATAATAATAATAATAATAATAATAATAATAACAATTTTTATTTCTTTAAAAAACATTGATTTATTATTTCTTTGAAATGTCTCAAAATCATTTTTTTTAAAAGATACATGACTTTTACTTTAAATAATATAAAACCCTATTCAAATTTTATTATTTGTGTCATTACCCTGGACAAGAAATGTACACACGTGAAGATAAATTAGTCCATTATTGGCATGGGGTCACACTGATCATTTCCCATTTTTTGGTAAGCAGACAAATAAGAACGCATACCCTTATTACAACATCTCTTCCTAAGTCTGCTTACTTTCTAACGGTAAAATGGTTGTATCCTTCAAACGTTAGGGCTGGGGCATTTTGATATTTTGAGTTTGGAGTAATCAGCTGATTACCCCAAATACTAGGGTAAGGTAGCTTTTTAGTTTTTAGCTGGTTGGGTTGAATCGGCCAATCTAACCAGCCAACTACCAAACAAATTTAATGGCTAATTGACTAATTCAAACAGTTAATTTTAGTCAATCAACTAATTTTTAACTGATCAGTTATCATCCAAACAAGACCTAAATATAGGATGGAGAATGAGTTAGTAGAGTAAAAGATTCAAATTATGTTACAGTGCGTTGTGGGCCGATGGCCCTTCAAACATATGAAAAAGGGCACTGATTTGTTATTCTAAGTGGGCCATGATTGATCCCTCTTTGTTTATAACAAAGCCTGATTATAAAAGCGCAAGAAGAACATTCAAATTTTGAACCAGGCTCGCTCTACTTTGTCCTGGAACTTTGCATTTTGAAACCCTTAAACTAACAATAAAACCAAACTTATCCGACAACTAAATTACTTTAAAAGGGCAAAGATAAAGCCGAAACGTTAAGGTTTCAGTAGAGGTATGTGATTGTGAACAAAAGGCATAAAAGGACAAACAAAGGTGGATGATGGTACATTAGTTTGTGAAAGATGCGTGTTTTATTGGGTTAATCATCGTAAAGTGGAAGGCTTTAAAACATTAGCGTATGGGATTGTCGTTGTGGGCATGATTTTGAGGCAAAAATAAACATACGCAGCTTTTCCCCATAAGCAGTTTATAACTCGTAATTTTCTATTACACTTTCTCCAAGAACTCCACCTCGGGATGGCTACTGCTGCTATGATCTACTTCAAAACGGCATCGTAGGGGTTGCCGTTTTTTACGTTTTAGATGTTGACACCTTTGATAGAACAAACACACGTACCAATTTTCCCTTTAATGCAAGGTAAGTGGGTTAATTGAGGAGATCAAATCTCCACCATCACTTATACTATTCTTATCATTTTTTATTAAATCTCATCAAAATATTTATATAACTCTACATAAATATATAAATAAAATTAAATGAAACATAATTAGAAGCGAATAAGTGGAACAAACGATTTGACAAATTAATTTAATAATATAATAAGTTATGATATTCATTTCATCTAAATCACTCTCCTACTTGAGTGTTATATTGTTATTTTCTAAGAGTGTACTAAGGTTTATGTGACAATCAATCAATAATTAAAAAATTCAACTAATTCAGTCCATTCAATAGTAAAAAAATTAACTATCCAAATTTTCAATTTAGTTTTTAACTTTTAGGTTCAATTTATTTAAATAACTTTTGTTATTAAAAACTTATTAATTTATTAATTAAGCAGTCAATTTTTGCAAATAAATAATTTATTATAAACTAAAATTAATTAATTAATTTATATTTAATAATTTCTTTTTTAATTAAATTTTAATTTTTTATAGATAATATTAATCTCTTTCAATTACATTTCAAAATTTTAAATTTTATTTAATTTTTGGTTGATTTGATGATGATATAATATCAGTTGAACCTTTTAAACCTTAAACTTCTACTCTTACTAGTTTAACTTTCAGCCCAATTTTTAAAACATTGATAATAATAATTTCTTTCTTACTTAATAAGTATAATACAATTAGTTGTCTTTTATGTTTTGAAGTATCTGAGAGTTATTTTTTTATTTTAATGGCTTAAAAATGATAAATAGAGAAAAATACATTGAATTTACAAATATTAATTAAATTAAAATTTTCAGTTAAATTTATATTATTATATAATCAAATAATTTATTCAAAATATATAAAATTTAAATTATTACATGCATAAACAATTTAATTAGTGGATATTCACCTAATTCTTGTACCTTACTGGAATCCCTTGGCAAAAATAGGAAAGGGTAGATCATTGAGAACTCAAAATGAATTGCAAATAACATTTTTGATACGTTGTGTGTCTTGAAACTAAAAATAAGAGAAAGTGCCCCACCATTTTCAATCAACTTACTTGACAGTAATGTAGGGAAGATCGTCCTTCATTATTTTATATATGGTGGACCCAGATGGTTTTCTTCCCCAGTTGATCCAGATGCCTATCATGCAAATGAATGGCCAGCTTCTAAGCAATTAATCTTCTTTATATAACTTTTACATGTCCTAAGAGCTCAATGTCAACTACATAACTTACAGAGAGAAGCTTTGTCCGCAACTCTTCCTTGTAGCTCATGCAAGGAAATTAAAGGTAAGTACTATACCTTCAGCAGCTTAGCTCCGGTTCTATCTCAGTTCCTTTCCAATGGCTAAACATAAAGCCCCTAAAATACCCAACAAACGGATCCATCAAAACCAAATACCTTTGTCTCAGAAGTTGGAGAAGAGTCCTTCCTGGTTCGCAGTAAGAGGCATTTTCAACTGCAAATACCTCCAACTACAACTGCAGCACCAGGAAGCAAAGCAACAAAAACAATCGCAACAGCTGCAAAAGCAAGAACCGGAGCAACAAAAGCAACTTCAACAACAACACCAACCTCAAACAAAGGAAAAGAAACATCACAAGTATCAAGAACAATCTTTGGAGGAAACCAGCAAAAGATGCAAGAAGTTGAGGTGTTCAGGCTCTCTTTGTAATAACACAAAGGTCATGCACAGGCCTGAAATAGCCTCCCCTGAAGTCCATAAGAAAAGGGCATCAATGGGCTCCACTAGTAATCACGATGCTTCAAGCAGATCCATGAAAACTCCTTTACGTGAGCTAAATGGGGCCGTTTCCACTACTAATTCTTCACTCTCTGCACCTTCCAACTCCCTGACTAGCGGCGGGACTTCCTTTAAAGGAATGCCGTTCAGGAGGTTCTCTGGTTGCTACGAGTGTCGAATGGTGGTTGATCCTGTTCTTGGAATAGCTAGAGACCCTTCAATGAGAGGTAGCATTTGCTCTTGCCCTGACTGTGGTGAGATTTTCATGAAAGCTGAAAGCTTGGAGCTTCATCAGGCTGTTAGACATGCAGGTAATTAACTCGTTATTGCTTTAAAGTTTCAACCAACCTTGTACTTCTGATGTATCTTTTTCCACTTAGCCTGTTTAAACCACTCATCTCTCTATCATGATGTTACCAAATATCACAGTTTCTGAACTGGGACCAGAGGATACAAGCAAGAATATAGTGGAAATCATATTCCAATCAAGCTGGCTAAAGAAACAAACTCCCGTTTGCAAAATAGATCGCATCCTCAAAGTCCACAACACACAAAGAACCATCTCCAAATTTGAAGAGTACAGGGATTCCATCAAATCCAAGGCCACAAAACTCTCAAAGAAACACCCACGATGCATAGCAGACGGCAATGAGCTCCTGAGGTTTCACTCCACCACATTTACATGCTCTCTAGGCCTGAACGGATCATCCAACTTGTGCAATTCCATCCCTCACTGTAATGTCTGTAGTATCATCAAGAATGGCTTTAAAGAATCGACCACTATAAATGTCAACGGACATGGGATTTTAACCACGGCAACAAGTGGAAAAGCACATGACAAAGCTGAAATATCAGGGGATGGCGGTCTTAGTGATCACAAGAGGGCAATGATGGTATGCAGAGTGATTGCTGGGAGGGTTAAGAAGAGCATGGAGGGTGACATGGAGGACTACGACTCAGTCGCCGGAGCTGTGGGAGTTTACTCTAATTTGGACGAGCTTTACGTGTTTAATCACAGAGCCATTTTACCTTGTTTTGTTGTTATCTACAGTGGTTTTTAGTTACGTCCAATTTGAAGCGACCTTGTACTTGTTGCTTGATTTTGCACCAGCAATGCTTGAATGTCGATGCCATTGCTTGTAATGGCGACCCGCGGGTCAACGAGTACCAATAAATTTGGCAGGTGCTACCAGTACCAGTAGAGGACATTAAATGGTTATTGGGTGTATCGCACGATGTCCCATTTACCAAAACTACGATTCATGTAAACGAGGCACGGCAGCAATTAATGGCTTTTGTTTTCACCTTAACCTTATTGAACTGAGATTCACCTCTACGGGACATTGTAACACTCCCGTAAGTTCTGTTGTTACTTCTATATGTTACCAAACTCTGGTCTGATCAGTACTAGTTAATTTGTTTAGAGTACGGAAAAGACAGGCATTACCCACCTTCACATGACATCGTTTGAAACTAGTATTCCAATTTGTCATTTCGCATGGGATCTACCTGTTCAACCCACCGATTGTCTATACTCCACTTGATGTATAGCAGAAAAAGATTCCTTGGTTCTAGTTTGTTCCATCTTAAAACTGAGCAGTGACTGACAACTAAACGGCCCAAGACACTGACAAATCTCCAATTTCTTGCATGTCAATGTGTCGTTTTGCTTCAGGAAATGGACGCCTCGGAGCTGATTCCTGTGTCTGTGAGCTGGGGAAAGGCCTGACTTCGACGAGTCACAAATACTAACAGAGGCCAGGCCGCTTTGTTGCGTATGCAACAGCGTGGGCTAGCACTTGTTCTCTGGCTTTGTTTTGTAGCTGGCTTGTATGGGCAGTCGCGCATTTTTGGTTTCTGCATCTGAAATTTCTCTATTATTTGACTCTTCTTTTGTACTCATTGTCTCATGATTTTGGATTTTCTTGAATCCAGACAAAAAAGGTTAAGCATCCCAGTATGAGCCTGATAAGCACTAACTAGGAAAAAAATAAGTGTGCATTGCACCATACATCTTGAATCTTGAGATGGAATCTAAAACAGTTTTATGGGGCTACTCAACCACTGATAAATGCCAGCAAAAACAAAGATATGTATGTTCTGATTAGTTGAGAGTAATCGGTCAGTGCTTAGCATACTAGACAATTTTGCTTGTCCATTATCCGCAGCTTCTGTGCGGTGCTTTTACTTCTAAAGCCTGAAAAGGACGAGAAAAAGGATCGCACATGCATAAAACGAGAAACAGAAGCAGCATTCCAAATGTTGGCTCTTGGTGAATTTAATATACTGTTGACGAGTTTTTTAGAAATTATGCTCTTTCAGCAGTAATAACTAAACACAAACTGTTGCACTTGAGGATGATAGGAAGCAGAGGAAAGAAGCGTGTTGCAAATCAAATTACTACTCAACGCACAGCCCTTAGGAGGAGTAACCGCACCCAGCAAAGCCAACGAGACTCTCTGATTTTGTCACCAAGTGAATGATAAGTTTGTTATGGGCAATGATGAGTTGTTATAGAATATTCACGGTGACAATGTTTATTACAATATGATCTATTCATAACGGTACTGCATATGGTTGATGTATTTGTGGATGGACAAAAATCTTGTGTTTAGTAGTAATTGGTTGCTGACACTGCCTATTTTTGTTCAGTCTTCAGTTCACAAAAATAGAAATTTTTTGTTGCTTTTAAAACTGTGTCACAACTTTCTTTTGCCTGTTACAAAAACAAAACACGTAAGCTGTTAGAGAAAAATACTCCCATATTATTATTATAAATAGTAAAAAAATATTCTTAACAAAATATAAGGCTTGAATGTACCTTTAACATTTTATGTAATTAATTCCATAAATGCTTAGATATTTTATTAAATTATTATGTACTATAATTTCTAACTTGTAGGATTTTTTTATTCAATAACTCATTTCATTAAATTTTTAAGTTTTTCATCTTATCAAATATTTAAGCTCTTCATTTTATTTTATCGTAATTAAAAAACACAAATACAAATATAAAAAATATTTACGTAATTTATTTTATTGTTAATTTATACTAATTTTTTGCTATTCAATAGCTCATTTCATTAAATTTTTATGTTCTTCATTTTTTTAATTCCTTATTTATATATACAATTAAAAATATTAATACAAATCATTCGTTTTAAAATAATCAATGAATTACATATTTCTAATCATATTATATTGCAGGAATACTTTAGTCATTGATACTGTTTTCTATATTCTGTCAACTACAACCAAACACATTTCTATTCTTGAGATACACAGTTTTATTTGTTTTGTCTATTACAATCAAACAAATCACTGCCTCTAATTTTTGTTTTATTTTATCTCCAAATTTTTGTTTCGTTCCATCTCAATATATGAATCACAGTAACTATACGTAACAAAAAAAATGAAGAATGTTACAGAATAAAAAGGAAAGAATTATTCCCTACAATTGCCCCATCTCGTCTTTTTTCTCTCAACTCTTCTCCTCCTCTTTTTCTTTTCCTCTTCTTATTTCTACACTATTTATATGCTCGTGAATTAATTGCATCACAACGTAACGCAAGAAAGTGTGCAAACGGCTAACTAAATCACTATATACAAACACGGAAAGCACCTGTTAAAGGAGGACTCAATCTCTGTTCGAAAGGAGAAAAGCTATCACGAGAACTGTCAAAAGCAAGATATCCCTCTTTATCAATTTCTTCAAGAATTACAAGTTCGAGTCCTGGCAAGACGGTCCCAATAAATAGCAACTTAAAATCCTTGAAAATGATAATTAATCCAAAAGTGAATATAATATTAAAATTTATAAAGTCTAATTAGATTGAATTTATCACTTAATTATTATTATTAATTTATCAAATAATGTATCCAAACATACAATTTGTTGAATATTTCTTAAAATTAACAATTAAAAGTAATCATCTCAATCTCACTGTTATTAAAGTCAAAATCAACGTATCTTAATGTACAAAACTCCCTACTTTGTGAGTTCGTAAAAGTTCATCAATCACGGCTACCTTTTTTTTATAATTTTTACAAAGAGACTGTTTATTTTTAGAATCTATATTATTGAAAAAGAAAAAGAAAAAAAAAACAGAAATGTCGAGCCAGGATCTAATGGCTGGACCAGGGTTAACGTTGCGACCATCTTATCCTGTCACCCTTAAAACTATTCCCGAGTGCCCGCTATGCCGTTGATGGGAGTAATGGCGCGTAATGGCAGCTTGACGAACTCAAGACTTTTGTTAATGGTGACTGATGAAAAGCTCGAAGATCACAGTTTGTCGGTTTGCAAGTGGGTCTAAAGCCAAGGCAATGACAATTCTGCTCAAGTTTCTTGTTAAAAGCATCTACATGATAGATACAGTATCTATTTCCATTTAGACTATATGTGTCAAGTGTCATAACTTCCACTTTGCTTTCAAGATATCAAAAGAGATGTGAAATGTTTATAATGTGACTAAAGTATCATTCAATTTAAAATATGTAAGTTTAAGGTTGCTTCCCAAATAAACATGCATTGGAATACCTAAGTTGCTAGTGAAATTGGAACAAATAGTTCTCGGTTGATGTGTCACATAATGCTAATAAACCAAAATCCTCGCCCATTTTCCACCTCTAGTTCAGCTCCGCTCCCTGAACACCGTCAAATTTTCTGCTCCACTTATTCTATTCTAATTTTATTTTATTAAATCTCATCCATACATTTATGTAAAGCTCACGTAAATATGTGAATAAAATTTAATAAAACTTGATAAAAACACTATAAATAATACATGAGATCTGATCTCGCCGTAACACAATCTGTTTGAAATAGGTACTTTCTTGCGGCGAGAGAAATAATACCATTTTCATTTGACACTTTCTATCATATTAATTTTTAGAACAAAATCCCACGCAAAGGCCAGTGCACTACAGGAAGAAAGTTTTATTGGCATTATTAATTTCAAAATTATGGAGTCTATGAGACAAACTACACTAGTATAATGATTATGAGGAGACTTCGACTATCCTCTATGATTGTATAAATAGTACAGATAACAGGGACGAGTTCGAGACAAAGTTAGGCCATTTTTCTGTGTCTAACAATATTGTTGACTTCAGAACTCAGAAGCTCCAACTCTATCCCTAGGGATCAAACGCAGCTCTGAACCATGTTTAAGGAAGACATTTCCTATGCCAGACAAAAATCGAAACAATAATCAAAATCGTGAAGTGTAATAATTGTTGACACGGTGCTAGTATAAAGTTAGGACCAAACGATAAAATTTTGTCATGGATCCTGAAGCATTGTAAAAGCAGGTTAATACCAGAAGCACATTAAAGTAATACACACTCACAACTCATACCATGTATGCTGCCTTCAAAACAGAAGCAAAAGTACTACTACTACAACAACTGTTCATAATGGCAGAAATTGCAAGTATGCTAACAATACGGAAGCTAATCACTCAAGTAAGTTCATGTTACTATATTATTAACAAATGGAAACAGGCTGATAATTGAGCAGAACAGCAGCGAATTCACGGCAAACAGACAGATGCAAAGGAAGGTTACTCATTGTAAAATACGTGCATACTTCAGAATATATAAACGACAGAATCTTATGAATTTACACCATGATTGCTAAAATTTATGTCCATATCAGACTGTAAAGAAAAAATATTCCAAATTCTTAGTAGACAACCAGATTCCTCATGTTAATGTTAGTTATGTTCCACAAAACTGCATATAAAATTATCCATGTGGATCTCATGTCACAGCAAAGTTTAGGTTTGCTGGTCTCATAGTAGATTCATGGGCAAAATCCAATTAAGATAATATGACTATGAACTCATAATGAATCTTTACATTATAGTAATGGAGAAGTACACAGCAGGTTTCCCCCTCGTAGTTCTGTGCAATGGTCTTGTAGAAAATAAAATGGATTTGTCATTGTATGTTGAAGTAATATGATAATTTCATCAATGCAGAAGCTCAATCACAGCTTTATAGATTCACTCACATAATATCTAAGTTTTCAGGACAGTGGAAACTTAATTTAGGGTGTTTTTAGTTTTGGCGTAGTCATCAAGCAAAGATTACTTCTCCACTCAATTTGATTCAACTTCCCTCTGTCAATAAAAGATTGAAAAGGGTCCAATAAAATAAGTTGCCTTCACAGATCAGTATTATTTAGTAGGCACACTTTGTAACAAAGATATTAGCATAATGCTTGACACAGATTTATAAAAGAAACAAGAAGAAAAGTGAAAAACAACAACCAATTATATAGAGGACGCATAGGCATACCAGCACTTTGTTGAGGATTAATTCCCACGCCATCTGCACGTGCAAACCAACAGAGCAATCTTAATATAAGTCGGAGTAAAACACAGTTCTACGAAAGCACCACAAAATTAAAATGGAATACAGAAACCATGTAAGGGTTTGAAAGGAAAAAGAGTCTCTGCTTTCAAGAAATTCACCATGAAAACTAAGTAATGGAGATACACCAGAGCCATGAATCAGCAACGCTACATCTAATCCAATTAAACAAGGAACTTTGGTATCAATGTGGATGATTCTCGTTTCGGCACTTAGCAGGTAACCTTAATTGATAAGCTTGACATTTAGAATAATGCTTGCATTCAAGTTGCCCAATGTTATGTTAAGCATACATTAGGAGCAGAAAACCTCTAAATATATGATAGAACTATATGTTAAGGTACTTGGTGGAGAAATCATTGCATGTATAAATAAACAAGCCAGTAACTTTTTGATTCATGAAATAAAAGGCCAGAAACTGTGATTCCAAGCACAGTGATAAAATTTCAAAAATTTCAATTCCAGGGCCCAAGGTGTTTGAATCTAGCGAAACGTAGAACAACTGACTCGTCAGTTATGATAAGCTACAAGTCCATATATAGGATTTCGATACCAACAACAAGAAGTCCACATGCAGGAAATCATAATTGGAAAATTTTCTAGATTCATCTTCTTCCAGAAAACTTCTCACAATTTTATTCCAGGAAAACACAACAAAACCTAGATAATACCGAAACCCTGTAGAGAGGGAATAAAAAGAAAATAACCGTTGGTGATGATAGCGCTGGTTTGAGGAGGGACTTTGAATTCCTCGGCAGCGAACTTTAAGACGGCAGTGAATGGGGCTGCTTCCGGTACGCTAAACCTGTAAGTCAAACCCATCCAATTCAATACAAAACAATCCGCAACAGAAAACGCGATAAACAAACAGCAATTTAATTTTTGGAAAAAAACAAAAAAAGAAGGACGTTACACTTTGAAAGGGAGCTTGGGATCGGAGGTCAGAGTTACTTTGAAGGACACCTTTCCACCACCAGCACTACCACCAGTCGCCATTTTGGGTTGATCTTTCTTCTACTTCTGGCCTATCGGTACACAAACCTAGAATTTGAATAGGAGCCAATGGGCTTTCTTTTTGAGATTAGATCTTAGTGCAGGCCCAGTACTAGTTAGGGTTTGGGCCCACTTATATCTAAAACCAAAACAAATTATAAATTTACCTCAAAAATATCGAAAAAGAAAATAACCAGTAGTAAATAATGTTTTAAAAATCGTATAAAAAGTTAAACCGATCATACAAAAAGTTTAAGGTTTAAAAAATTTAATTAGTATTAGACCGTCATAAAATTGACTAAAGATTGAATAAAATAAAGAATTTAAAATATGATTGAAAAAGATTATTCTTATCTATAAAATTTTTTAAAGTTTAATTAAGAACGATATTGTTAAATAAAATTTAATTGATTTATTTTCTTTTATAAGAACTTATTAATTTACGAAAATTAACTGATTAATTAATAAACTAGTCAATTTTTGAAAACAAGAGTTATTAAAGTAAATCGAACCAAAAATTTAAAAATTGAATAGAAAGGTTAGACGGTATAAGGTTTTGACGATTGGACTAGCCGAACTAGTTAATTAAGCATTTTAATTATTAGTAGTCAATATTCATTATAACAATTTGAATCATTAGTTCCATGTGTATAATAAGAATGGAATTATATTAGTCAATGAGGAGGTTGTTCTAATAAATACTAAAAAAATTTACTTTTAGTTGTTGTTCCAATTTTGGTAAACACAAGCAAGACATTTCTTATTTTGCGAACTATGCTCATGAAAATAGCTTTTTTTTAATGTTAACCACATTATGAGTTTATAATTTAACAAAATGTCTTATTTGAACTTTAAAACTAATAAAACATTTGTGATTGTATAAATACACAAGATAATGAGCGTGAGAGTGTTCATATATAAGCTTCTAGGGGGTGGTCGAGTTAGTAGAGTGGAGAGTATGAGACTAAAATGTCTTGTGTTTGAATTCTTCTATTTATGCTCTCTCAATCGAGCCTGTCATAGAGGGCTTATCTAATATTGAGTACTTAATTGACGTAATTTGCAGGCGATTGTATCAATTCAAAATTTTATCTAATACGTATCCAAAAGATAACGATTGCGGTTCTCTGACTCAAAAAAAAAGTTTATATATAAGGGATGGTCTATTTATATTAACTTGGAACATATGTGAAGCAAAGGGCAGAATGAAAATAAATTCTTTTCCCGATTTAAAAAAATGTGGGTTTCTTAGCTCAAAAGCCCATCCATAAAGCGGCAACTATTGGCAAAGCAAGCGTGAGAGTCCACCATCTACCCATCAAAGACTTCAGCCCGTCCGATCCACCACAGACAAGCTTGTTATTATGGTACGTGCAAACTTGTTTGTTCCTAGAAAACAAAATCAAATTACACTCTTAATTAAATATCATTTATTTCTTTACTTTTGTCCGAATAATGTTTCACTTCTTAGGACGTTCGCCGAACTAATTACAGTAAAAGTTCCTATGAACTGACCTGGAAGAGCAAAAAGTGACAACATAATCAGTTCCTGAGCAAGTGAAAATGCTGGTGGGATCGTCATATGCATAGCTATAAGCGGTAGGACAAGCTTCCTTGAACTTCTTGGAATAGTACGTGGGTTGACAAGTTACTGGATTACCATAAACCCCTCTGCAGCAATATTCGTCGGTGTTGAACACATCGCATGCACTTCTACAAGCTATCACCTTCCCTTTGGATTTGACAGCAAGCTCCGATGGACAACTCGAACGGAGATCGGAATCACAACCGGCAATACTGCAGTTTCCTTTGCCATTAATTGGGGTGACAACCACCGGCAAGTTGAACCCGTCGACGAGGCTAACATCATAGAAGTCGACATTAGCCAGGGTGAATTCAGCTAATGAAGCAGGAGTTTGGCCTGAGGCTCCGCACTTTAGGGAGTTGCCACAAGGGGCTGTCTGACATGAACCATTGCCATTTTTGTCGAACTTGCAGCCGGTTCTTGCCCATATACGACCAGACCAACCTACTGGAGCAGTGAAGACGATAGATTGGCCTGGCTTGAGTTCGAATCCACCACCATTGAAATTCTCACCCGGGGTTATTCCAGGCCATACAGTTTCTTTGCAGTAGTTTATTATGGTGAAGATGCGCGCAGATTCTGCATACTTCGTCCCTGGTAAGAACAAGAAAAACTCGAACCAAAGTAAAGAAGGCAAAAATCTATTTCTGATCCATTTTGAATAGCGCTACATAATAAACCTCGAGATATGATTTACCTGACGAGGAGATCATTAGCAGAATGAAAAGGAATGACAAAAGCACATTATGATGTGCCATCTTGCTTGAAGGTTAATACGCAACAATGGGATAGAAGATTGAAAACGAGTTATTACAATATAAAGCAGGAGGTGAAGAATACGTGTGAAGGGAGAGATAGAGCAAGCAACATAACGCATTAGTCTATTCTAGCAAAACTTTTGTGCAAAGATAAATGATTCCTTTCCTAATCCTTTCATGCAAGTTTATTCAGGTTCCATATGCAGTACCATTTTCCTTCACTTTCTAATATCCAAACATCAGAGAAGCTAGTGGACCAACGGAATCTGGAATTGTAGCAACTAACTATACATTGATTTCTATCAATGTACTTGGATATCTTTAAACTTTATGTACCTTAATCTTTTGTCTATAGTTTTAGGTCGGTGGATGCTCCGGCTCCTGGACAATTCCAACAATTTGTTTTTTCCATTCTAAGGTTTGCTACAATGGAAACTAGAGGAAGTACACTTATGTATAAAGTGGGAAGTGCATGCGTATAAATGAGAACTTTAACCTTATACCAGACTATTATGACCTCACCTTGACCGAGAATATGTATCGTGTTCAGAGTGTTACTTGTTTCAGGATCAAAAACTTCTCGAGGTTAAAGTCCTAACATGATTAAAATTTAAATATAATTGAAAATTTCAAATTATTATTAGCAATGCTTTGAACTAGTCAAAGGAAAAATTTAAAATTTAAAGGTTCAATCAGTATCAAACTATCATATAATAAACAAGAAATAAAAATTATGAGAACAAGTAAATAAAATATTTTATTGAAATAGAAAAAAGACTGTTAGATATATAGTATATATCTTCTTATTTTGTTCTGGCACATTTATTAATAATTGAACCTATAAGATATTAATTGGATGATGACAGCCAATCAAGTATCTTTGTTTAACTTGGATTCAAAAACTATATGGATAATCTTTTAATTGTGAAAGAATCCTATCTTGGATTGAAGTCTATCTTAAGAGGTGGTGTGATACATTACGTATGTGGGAAGTTTGTGTGATTTTGCTGGAAGTTTTAGTATGACTATGTGTGCATGTCATATTTGGTGAACAACTGAAGGTGTGTGGATGACTTTTTTTTGGTTGGAATAAATTGACATGATGATTTGATGCTGTTGAAAAATCCATCCTTCTGTTGCGTTGTTTATTGAGCTTCTGGAGTTAATTACGGCGGGACAGTTCTAGTGCATTGTGTGTGTGTTTTCTGACCAAGAGACTAACGAATTTGCAGTGATTTTGTGGGGTGTTGCTTAAGCTAGACGTTTAGCTTTGTGGAGTGGCTCTTGCGTGGACTGCTTTGTTTGTTACATGCAACCACTGCTGTGGATTGTGTGTTATGTATGTAGCCATGATTTGATTATGAGTTCTACATAAATCAGCCCATTGTTATTACGACGACTTTCAAATTTATTTAAGTAGAGCTGAACTTTTCGGGAAATTATTCTTCTCTTTTACCTCAAGTGTATTATTGTTAGCTGTGAGGTTTGAAGAATTGAAGATGGATAAAAATGAGACTATTGGAAACTGATGCATCTCCACCTCCTTTGAAGGTCTATGATCGAAGGAAAAACAAGTATCTGCATGGGAAACCAAGTGAAATGATGGACCAGTTCAGTTACTTGCTTGGTCTTCAAGACCCACTTTTCTAGAAGCACGTCTGATTATATGGCTGCGTGGTTTTCATAATGGAACATATCTTTCTTTTTTTTAGCTATTACTTAGAATAATAGTTACCAGTTGGTTTATATACATGTGTCTATAGATTTATGTTGAGGACAGATTTGTTATTATTGTGATTGTAATTTGGAGATTTAGTCCATCTCGAATTGGACTGCTGCTTTAATATAATATTACTACATTTCCATCTCCCAGAAACCTTTGGTGTCTATCATTGTTTCCATTGCCAGGAAACGAAAAATGGTTCATTCAACCTGCAATACTCTTAACCTACATCCCCCGACCAATATCAACCCCCAAACCGAAAGCTCTAACACTCGACCCTCATGTCCTACCACCATCCAAGGTCGCATTGCCACCCAACTTGCTATCATAGCAACTTGCCTAGATGCGATGGAAGCCCTCAAGGCAGAAGTGGCTGCTCTTAAAACCCAAACCTTTTCTAACCAACCAACCACTTCCAAATTGGCCAGTGGCACTAGAAGAAATGGAAAAGACATCTCCCCAAGGAATAGCATATTTTATTGGCAGGTTGTTGATCATGAAGATGGAGATATATCATGGAGGAAAAGCCAGGCACACCGCCCTTACACAAAAATTGAATTTCCCAAGTTCAATGGTGGTGACCCACGAGGTTGGATTTTGAAAGCTAAAAAATATTTTTGATATTATCAAATCCCAAAAGATGAGAAGGTGAATGTTGCAACAATGTATCTCGAAGGGGATGCTCTCGATTTATATTCATAGCTTTTTGTTGATCAAGCAAGCCTTTATTGGGAGGACTCAATTCATGCTTTACAAGAGAGTTACGGCCCTGCCGAGTTCCAAAATCCAGATGAATACTTTTGTAGCATCAAACAAACGGGTACGGTATAAGAGTATTGCCAGGAATTTGCTAAAAGATTCGCACGAGTTTCAAATTGGCTAGAAAATTGTTTGCTGGGAGTCTTCCTAAATGGTTTGAAAGAGGAATTGAAAACTGATGTCCGTATTCATAAACCCATATCAGTGTATAATGCTATGAGTTTGGCATTAGAATTTGAATCCAAGGTGGGCCCAACTTAAGTTGTGAAAGGGACAAATTGGTCAAATAGCACAAAGCCCACTCTTGCAGCAAGTCAACAGCCAAACACTCTGTAAAGTCGCCCTTTTCTTCCTCGTGAAGGATAGAAACCTTCCCATATTCGCATCTTAGATGCAACAAAATAAGCTTGATTCCCTCGAGGCGAGTGCTATAGATGCGGCAACAAATATGGTCCCAAACATTGTTGCAAAGCAGGTACACTCACACTCCTCGAAGTGGCTGACGATAGTGAAGAAACCACACTACAAGAAATTGAAGGCGCAACAAATGGGCATGATGAGATGGCTGAAATCAGTCTTTACGCCATTTTAGGTAAATCAAACACTACCACCATGAAGCTTAAAGGGGCCATTAACTAGACGGAGATGCTCATCCTCATTGACAGTGGCTCGACCCACAATTTTGTGGTTGACACCATTGTTAAAAAGCTCAACCTACCAGTTCAGCTTGTTCCTCATTTCGATGTCCACATTGGCAATGGTGATGTTATTCGTTGTAACCAAATTTATCGTGATGTTTAACTACAGCTCTCGGAATTAAAGATAACCCAAGATTTCTACCCATTTTCAATTGGAAGGGCTGATGTGGTGTTGGGCAAACAGTGGTTGGCTTCGCTGAACACGGTGCAAGCAAAATGGAACGAGATGTTCCTTATCTTTTCCATTGATGGGCAAAAATATGAATTACAAGGTGTTGCTTCTAGGCCTCAAGTATCTGCCTCTTTCTAGTATCTTTCAATTGATGATGATAAATCCATAGATCTCCCCTCTCCCCTACAACCCCTCCTAATCAAATACCAAATCATATTCCAAGAACCCAATACCTTACCACCCTTTTGTTCACACTTCCATTCCATTCCTCTCATTCCAAACTCTCGTCCTCCAAATATCGGCCCCGTACCGATACCCATATGCCCAAAAATATGAAATTGAGAGACAAGTGGCACCCTTATTAGCAACTAGCTTCATACGTGCTAGCACAAGCCCCTTCTCTAGCCCGGTATTTTTAGTAAAGAAAAAAGACAACACTTGGCGCATGTGTATCGACTAACGTACCTTAAACAAAATCACCATTTATGACAAATATCCAATCCCCAACATAGACGAGTTGCTAGATGAATTATATAGTGCTACGATGTTTTTGAAAATTGATCTTCGTTCTGGTTATTACCAATTTTGGGTTAATCCAGCTTGTGTAGCCAAATCTACTTTCAGAACTCATTCGGGGCATTATGAATTCATTGTTATGCCCTTTGGTCTTACAAATGCACTATCAACATTCCAAGCTACAATGAATGACTTCTTTAGGCCTCATTTGCATAGGTTCAATTTGTTTTTTTTAATGATATTTTGATTTATAGTAAAGTTATGGAGCAGCACAAGCAACACCTTCAAGAAACCTTAGAACTTCTTCGTTGAAATTAATACTATGCGAAGGACTCCAAGTGTTGTTTTGGTCAGTCTTAAGTGAATTTTCTGGGCTATGTGGTGACTGCCGATGGTATCCAGGTTGACCAAGATAAAGTTCATATAGTTCAATCATGGCCTACACCTACCAATGTAAGTGAGGTGTGTGGTTTCTTGGGCTTGACAGGTTATTACTGTTGGATTGTTAGCGATTAAGGATTGATTGGAAGACCTCTCACAACCCTTACCAAGAAATATGGATTCCATTGGACTAATATCACTACTTCTGCTTTCATCACTTTGAAGCACGCTTTGATTTTTGCCCTAGTTTTGCGCCTACCAGACTTTACCAAACCATTTACAGTGGAATGTGATGCTTCTTCCGATTGTGTTGGAGCTATATTAATACAAGTTGAACATCTAGTTGCTTATTTCAGTAAAGGGTTCTCTCCTTTGAATTGCTTAAATTCAGCGTAGGACAGGGAGTTAATTGCTTTGGTTATAGCTTTGCAAAAATGGAGTCGCTATCTTTTGGTTAGATACTTTTTTCTCAAGACCGATCATTACACTCTAAAATTCTTGTTGGAGTAGCGTGTTACTACTGCTGAACAACAGCGTTTGTTAATGAAATTGATGCCATATGATTTTTCCATTATTCATAAGGCAGGCAAGGAGAATAAGGGTATTGACGTCTTGTCCCGAAGAACCCATTTGGCTGATTTTTTGATGCTAGCCCTTCCTTTTAGTCTGAATTTAACCGATATTCAAGAGTGTCTCAAACTTGATCCCTACACCAGGGAAATCATGAAAGCTTTAGCTGATAGTTCTTCGTCTTTTCCTGATTTCTCTGTGGCTGGTCAAAAATTGTATTACAAGTCCAGGTTGGTTATTCCAAACACCCAATTGAGAGAGAAGATTCTCTATGAGTCTCATACCACCCCCATGGCTGGTCTCAGTGGTTATTTGAAAACACTTAAGCGAGTAACAACGCAGTTTTTCTGGCCTAATCTGAAACAAGATGTCCAGCACTATGTCCAAAATTGCTAGTAGTGCCAACAACACAAATATGAGACTCTATCACCAGCCGGACTCCTCCAACCATTATCTATTCCAAACCAAATTTGGGAGGATATTTCTCTAGATTTTATTGTTGGGCTTCCTCCTTCCAACCGCTGACACCGTGTTTGTTGTGGTGGATCACTTTAGTAAATATGCGCACTTTATCCCTCTTGCTCCCCTTTATTGCTAAAGTAGTGGCTGATCATTTTTGTAGGAAAGTTATGCGTCTCTATGGTATTCCTCGATCTATTGTTTCTGATCGGGATGTTGTTTTTTTGAGTTCTTTCTGGCAGGAACTTTTTAGATTGTGCAAAACTTCTTTGAATATAATCACTAGCTATCATCCGCATACAGATGGCCAAATTGAAGTAGTGAACAGATTCCTAGAAGCTTATCTTTGTTGCTTTTCCCATGAACAGCCAACCAAGTGGAGTGCTTTTCTTCCCTGGGCTGAATATTCATACAACACAAGTTTCCACATATCAACTAGTACAGCCCCCTCCACTTCCTCTTCACCCATATGTTTCGGGGGAAACCATAAATGCTGACCTTAAATGCCAATTACTTTATCGGGATGATATGCTAAAGCTTATGCACAATAACTTGCAAAAAGCCCAAGACCGCATAAAGTCTTAGGCTGATTTGAAACGTAGAGAGCTATCTTTTACTGTTGGAGATTCTGCTTTTTTGAAGATTCAACCTTATCGTTAGAAATCTCTGGCTAAACATCGATTTGAGAAACTTTCTCCAAGGTTTTTTGGCCCTTATTTAGTCGTGTGCAAAGTGGGTGTCGTTGCATATGAACTTGAACTTCCTTCCGCTGCTAGAATCCATCTTGTTTTTCACGTATCGATGCTGTGTCCTGCTCACGAGTAGCTTCCAGTTACACCTCTCACCTCGCTGCCAATAACAGAGGACTGGGGTCATTAATGTCTAGCCTAAATCTGTCTTAGCCCATCGATAGGATCTGGAAGTTGGTGTTCCTACTTCGAAGCTACTGATTTCTTGGTCAGACCGCCCTTTGCAAGAAGCTACTTGGGAAAATTATGACTTATTTGCTGGACAATTGCCATCTTTTCGCCTTAAGGACAAGACGTTTTACCATGGGGAAGTATTGATGCATCTCCACCTCCTTTGAAGGTCTATACTCGAAGGAAAAACAAGTATCCGCATAGGAAATCAAGTGAAATGATGGACCAGTTCAGTTACTTGCTTATTCTTCAAAACCCATTTTTCTAAAAGCATATCTGATTATGTGGCTGCGTTGTTTTCATAGTGGAACATGTCTTCCTTTTTTTTAGCTACTACTTAGAATAACAGTTACTAGTTGGCTTATATATATATGTCTATAGATTTATGTTGAGGACAGATTTGTTATTATTGTGAATGTAATTTAGAGATTTAGTCCATCTCGAATTGGACTACTGCTTTAATATAATATTACTGCATTTCCATCTCCCATAAACCTCCTGTGTCTATCACAGACTTTTATGAAAGATTGCGCGATGTAACAAATCATGCACATCAACTCGAGAAGAGATATTCCAATTGAAACTAGTCAAGAAGACGTTGAGATCACTACCTCCAAGATTTATTCCAAAAATTGCAGTAATAAAGGAGACCCACGGCATTAATGATCTGTCATTGGAGAAGGTAATTGGAATTCTTACAAATTTCGAAATGAATATGTTAAGGGGCAAACAAGAAAAGAGCAAAGGATTAGCGCTACAAGCTGAAATTGGAAAAGGCATAAATGATGTAGAAGATGAATTTGATAAGAACGAGGATATAGAATTATTGACAAGAAATTTCAGCAAGTGGTTAAAGAGACTGAAAAAGGACAGACTCGAATTTAGACAACATAGTGGGAGTTCATTGGATAACAACTAAAAATAACAAGTCAAAACTCAAAAGGTGAAAGGAAGGTGAAGAGAATCCGATGTCATGAGTGTCAAGGCTTCGAACACGTTCAAGCTGAATGTGCTAATAATTTGAAGAAGGGAAAAAAAACATTTACTAGCACGTGGGTTGAGAATGAATCCGAGAGTGAATATGGTAGTGAAGAAGAGATGGCTAATGATGCTGCATTAGTTGCTTTATATAGCAAAAGTCCAGTTATTTGAAGGAAGTAACTTATGATGAAAAATGGGGGAAATCGGAAAAATTTCAGAAAAACACAAACAACTCAGCTCAAGACCTAATATTAGATTATAACAGTGATGAAAGTGGCCTAGATCATAAAAATGGAAATATTGATGAGGCTTACAAAGTTATGTATGAAAAATGTGTGAAAACATGTAGAAAGAATGGAAGATTGCAGGAAGAGAATCTCTCTATAAAGAGCACCATCCAAGAGTTAGAAAAGAAATTGATGTTGGCATTAGATGAGCTTGTTGAAGCTATAATGAGATTAGTAAGTACCGAAAAGGGATTGAGAATGTTGAATGGAGACACAGAAAAATTAGAAAAGCTAACAAAAATTGGTAGGTTAAAAGGGATCTTCAAGGCATTGGTTATAAAGGAGAGTACTCCAATGTGAATGATGAAAATTTTGATATACCCATATCTGTCCAAGAAGAAACATCGAGAAAGAATCAAAGATTTGTTTCCGCATGTTATTTTTGCGAAGTTATCAAGCACATAAAGCCAAAATGCTACAAGTTCCTGCATATGTTGTTTCAAAGAAGCCAAAACTGAAGGACCCTATATCTCTCAAATAAATTTCAAAATCAGCCTTTAGTACCAAAATCCACGTGGGTTAGAAAGGGTCAAGGACAAGCACAAAGACGCAGTGAAAGAAAAATAAGGAAGTGTCCAGATTCATAGTTGGTTACTGCTTTTGAAGAAACTGTTCAGATTGAGGATAAGTTAGTTACTTCAGATGAAGAAATCAATCAGAAAGTTGACGACCGAGATAATGTGACAAGGAATAAGGCCAGGTTTGAATATCTTCGAGAGACACAGGGACTGTGTGCTTTACCTTTTTTAAGTATAGTTTGATGTTATTTATTTTAAAAAAAGGGTTCGAAGGAGTTATCGCTTAGGCTTTCTGAGTTTTATTTATGAGGTTTCTAAGGTTTAGTTGATTGATGTATACATGAGGCTATGCTTAATGATAGGGTTTATGAATCTGATCAGTCTTGTGAAGATGGAATTGAAATGAGTAATGATATGTTGGTATATGTATTAACTGGTAGTAAATTGTCATCTTGACTTTCTGCTATCGCACTGCGTGCTTATGATTCTTCCGCTACACCTACTACTGATTTTTATGCTTCTTTATTCGCTGAAATTGATCGCATTGAAGACATTTTTCATTCTGGGTATTGTTTTGTTTTGAAGGGGAGACATCAGATTGTTTTTGGTGACTGTTCAATTCAGGGGGAGATTTTAAAGTATCTCCATAACTATTAGTCTTGCTTTTTAGCATCTTATTTTCCTAAGGGGGAGAAATTTGGATGATTGGATAATTGTGATGTTCTTTGAAACTTAATGTTTGATTAAGGGAGAGTATAAATTTGGATGATTGGATAATTGTGATGTTCGTTGGAACTTAATGTTTGATTAAGGGGGATTATTTGTCATATGAATTGTGAATTTGATACTTATATGTCCAATTATGTTATTTAGGAGGAGTTTCTTATTTGTGACAATAATGTGAAAAAAGGGGAGATTGTTAGATATCTGGTATATATCTTCTTATTTTGTTTTGGCATATTTATTATTAATTGGACCTATAAGATATTAATTGGATGATGATAGCTAATCAAGTATCTTTTGTTTAACTTGGATTCAAAAACTATATGGATGATCTTCTAGTTGTGAAAGAATCATATTTTAGATTGAAGTCTATCTCACGAGGTGGTGTGATACATCACGTGTGTGTGAAGTTTGTGTGATTTGCTGGAAGTTTTAGTGTGACTATGTGTGCAGATCGTATCTGGCGAACAGCTGAAGGTGTGTGGATGACTTTTTGTTAGTTGGAATAAATTAATGTGATGATTTGATGATGTTGAAAAATCCATTCTTTTGCTGCATTGTTTATGGAGTCTCTAGAGTTAATTACGGCGGGGCAGTTCTAGTACATTGTGTGCGTGTTTTCTGGCCAAGAGACTCACGACTTTGCAGTGATTTTGTGGGGTGTTACTTAAGCTGGATGTTCAGCTTTGTGTAGTGGCTTTTGGGTGGACTATTTTGTATGTTACATGCAACCACTGCTGTGGATTGCGTGTTATGTGTGCAGCCGTGATTTGATTATGATTTCTGCACGAATCAGCCCATTGTTGTTGCCACGACTTCAAAATTTATTTCAGCGGAACTGAACTTTTTCGGGAAGTTGTTCTTCTCTTTTATCTCAAGTATATTATTATTCTGTTCTTAGTTGATTGATCACTTGAGTTATTTTTATTAATTATCTTTTAATTAATAGTTGTTTAGAAATTCCTCTAACAAGGTTAACACAAGTCGGTCGTATTATTGGGGGTGAAAATCTTTCACAGTAAGTGAGATTGAGACTTAAGAGATAGTATCAAGGATCGAGTAGTGTCGGCTCACTAAAGTCTTGGGTTTTTCTATTGTACATCGGTGAAAGTATTAAGCTAGGTAAAGGCCTCGCAGAAGTAGATAAGGTGTATCGAACTGCATTAATTATGAGTTTTGATTTTTAGAATATCATTTACGATATATATAAACCAACCGGTTCATTAATAAATCGATCTATTTTTATATAAACAATTTATTAAATCAAGCTGAACCAAACAACTAGGCAATTTGTATTATTACGATCAAATTGATAGGTTAAGTTTAGTTTTCAAAATATTGATTATCAGAATGATTTTTTTTTTTATATGAACCTAAACCAAATATATATATATAAATATAAAAATATTTGGATCAGATTACAAAATAAATATTTGTATGCTTGAATTTTGAATAAAGTTCAAAATTTTTTATATTTAATTTCAAATTGACCAATTTAATTCGACTCTATTTTGAAATTTGTTTAGCATTTTCATGGAATATAGAAAATGATATTTATTTGATAAGTGTAGTATTTTAAAATAATTTGTGGAAAAATTTTCTACGATTTCAAATTTGTTATTTCTTTTTGGAACGTACGAGTCTCTCTCTTGCCCCTTAGGGGGTGTTAGGCTTAGTGGAGTAGGGAGTATGGTGTCAAAAGGTCCTGTGTATGAATCCCCTTACTTACGCTCTCTTGATCGAGCATATCATACAGGGCCTGCTTAATGTGGAATACCCGGTTGGTGTGATTTACAGGCTATTACGTCAATTTGAAAGTTTACTCAGTGTACATACAAAAAGATAACAACCGTTGATTCTTCCGTTTAAAAAAAAAAAGTCTCTCATTTCTTAATATTTTCTTATATCAATATTTTTGTGAAATTAATATGCATTTATATCAGGTTAATTTATTTTCCTTTTTCCTTTTCTTTTTTTATAAAGTGAACTTAATAAACTATTAAGAGTAATTTTCATATAATTAAACTCTCTTAAAAGTTGTTTCTCATTATTAAATGATTATGTCATTAGAATAGACTATAAATCACATTCTACTTGTAGGCCGATTTAAAGGTAATCATTTGTGCCTTCAGAAGATTTTATAAGCATGTCAAAACAATGACCTATAGACGAGGAAAATATGTTGTTTTATAAGTATTGGATGTAAATCATACGTTTCATGAAATTTGTTTCAGTCGTTAGGAAAGGCCCATTTATTCCACACTCAGTGGGCTAAAATAAGTTTGGATCTTAACAATATCATGAATATATGATTTTTGGTCACGACGTAGGTAAGGTTTGGACATCAAATTCAAGCCCCAAAGGTAATTTTGAGAATGACAAGCTTACTAGTTATGTTATTTATTTGAATTATAATATTAAAAAACTCAAATTATTCAATCTTTTAATTTTTTAGTTCGATTTATTTTAATTTTTTTGTTAAAAATTGATCAGTTTATTAATTAATTGGTCAATTTTTATAAATTAATCAGTTTTTAAAACTAAAAGAAACAATTAATTTTCTTTTAACAATATTTTTAATTAAACTTTAAATTATTCGATAAATAAGGACAATTTCTTTCAATTATATTTTAAATTCTTTAATTTTAATTAATCTTTAACTAATTTTATAATAATTTAATACCATGCTGATCGAGATACACAAGCCCTTTCTCTTTGTGGGTACAAAATCTCAAGACTTGCCTCTTATTCATAGAATGAAAAACATACAAACTTCTATTCAAACTTAATTTTTTGAACTTTAAACCTCTTGTCTTACTGGTTTACTTTCGGTTCAGTTTTAAAATATTGCTATTCTATATATAAAAATAGAGATAATAAATAATTATCAAATTTAATTAAACCCAAACTCTAAAAAAGTATTGAAAGTCTACTTTTATCTCTCAAAAATAATTGTTTATAAAAAAACTCAAAATTAAGAAGCATAACTAATGTCACAAATTTTAAAAAATTTATATATATTAGAATTTATCATCTTCAATTCAAAGGTTGAAAAGAAAATACGATAAAAGAATTACCAAGCAACTTTATGATACAGAAATTAGGTGATCATGCGAGCTGGCACAAGAAAAGTCTTACAGTTCTGATGTCAGCCTAATAGCTTGTGAACAGTACAATGATTCCTTCGTTACGTTAATCATGTTCAGAAAGGGAAAGACCATCCACTGATGTAAATTGTTTCAGACAAAACCATTTTAACTATCAGAAGCAAACCGATAGCTTCCGATTTAAGGTGAACATCCCTGTCAAGAAACAGCTTTGGTGGACGCCGAAACGCGAAGAGGATGTGGGGGACTTGGGGTTTTATATCACTACTCGTTTGCTTGATGGTCCAACAAGAAGCACCAGTTCAAAAGTCATTGGCTTTTGCATCTTTAGTTAGCTCCATGGTCGCTTTTCTTAACCATCTCAACTTCTGCACATGTTAAAGTTCTGCCAACGTGACAGGTAACCATCAGGTTATCAATTGTCATCTAAAATTTTGATATTGACCAAACTTGGTGAGATTGTAACCAAATCCATGTATGATTATTTCCATGCTCACACTTTTTTTAAGAATAGTATAACTAATAGAGCTTGTCCTATTCTGTCTACCAGTCCAAATATTATAGACTTGTCTAACAAGCCGCTGCACTATAACTCTTCTTTCAAGTGAAATTTTACTTAGCGAATCACATGTTTTGTGCAAACTTCTGTTCAAGTAACTACAAAATGTGGTCTTAAAACAAATACCAGATACTTAAAAAGGAGAAGGCATAGGCCAGTGATTGATCTGATTTTGACCCAAGGGAATTTCAGGCTTATAAGAAATATGAATTTAAATAGCTCTGTCTTTATAGACAGCAACCCTCTTGTGTGTGTGAGTTGGGAAGTAGGGGGCTGTAGTTGTCAAGGAGGGACGGTCAATTCTCAACTTGATCGAGTTCACGGCTCCTGACTTTTAATACTAATTAAACCTTTTAAATTTTAAATTTTTTGTTTTACTGATTTAATTTTTGGTCCAATTTTTAAAAATTAATGCAAAATCTTAACAGGACGTTACCTCCAACACTAAATTTGAAACACTAAGGACTTAGGGAAAAATTAAGCCTATCAAAGTTTTGTTCTTAATAACTTTTAAGGCCTAGTTTGACGCGTCTATTTATTTTAAAAATTGCATATAAAATAATTTTAATGTTTTAAAATTTTATATATTTAACTCCAAATTAATGAAATTCTTAATTTTATTAATTTTTTCTTATGTGATTTTTTAAATATTTATAATGAAGCCTATCGCGTAAATAAAAGATTGATAGAACTTTAATTGAAATATATGGAAATATTAAATTATCAAAACTATTTTTTACACTTTTATATCATATATTTTATATAAAATTTGAGGTTTCATAAGAGTTTTTTTTTTTCTTATTGTTTTTGCATCTTAAAATCGTTACACGTGTGGCACTAATCATGTTTAGCACCAAAGCCATCATTAACTCCTCCTCTATTTTTTTTCATGACAGGCCGAGGAATTTAGCCTATGGGATAATGGGAAGCAACCAAAAGGCGAACCCCTCACCGGCCCACCCCACTTGAGTGATTAAAAGCGGGAGGGGGCGCACAGGCTTGTGGCTACGAAAGAACTACTTCGACTATCTATTTATAGAAGTCTAAGCTAGTCCCTCTTCCACGTATTATTGAAGTGTAATAGTTCATACAAACTGGAACAATGGCTTCCGAGAAGGTTGAGACTGTTATAGCTGGGAATTACTTGGAAATGGAAAGAGAAGGCAACTCCAAGTCAATTAAGGGCAAACTTTCCAAGTTGTTTTGGCATGGAGGTTCTGCTTATGATGCTTGGTTTAGCTGCGCTTCTAACCAGGCAGATTTCTTCATCTTAAAACTTTAAGAAATGTACTTTGTGTGATGTCCAACTCTTTAAAAATGTTTCCGTCTTGATTTTGTAGGTTGCACAAGTGCTTCTCACCTTGCCTTACTCATTCTCACAACTAGGGATGCTCTCTGGGATTCTTTTCCAGCTGTTCTATGGGATAATGGGAAGCTGGACTGCTTACCTTATAAGTGTTCTATATGTTGAGTACAGAACTAGAAAAGAAAGAGAGAAGGTTGATTTCAGGAATCATGTGATTCAGGTAACGCGAACGAGAAGCTGAAATGTGTCTATCTCTTTCAAATTTATGAAACAAACAAACGAAGAAGAAGATAACTCATTTTCTTTTTTACATTCTCGCAGTGGTTTGAAGTCCTTGATGGTCTACTTGGAAAGCATTGGAGGAATGCAGGCCTCTTCTTCAACTGTACTTTTCTTCTCTTTGGATCTGTCATTCAGTTAATTGCCTGTGCAAGGTAGAGCCATCATTACAGATCATGTTCTTTATTGGCTTTGAGGTTGGTGTTTCATTTTGACAACCTACGTATTACTTTGTCCTAATAATTAACAAATACTTTTGCAGCAACATCTACTACATAAACGACAATCTAGACAAAAGAACATGGACCTACATTTTTGGTGCCTGTTGTGCAACCACTGTCTTTATCCCTTCATTCCATAATTACAGGATTTGGTCATTCTTAGGCCTTATGATGACTACTTACACAGCCTGGTATCTCACAATTGCTTCCCTTATCCACGGCCAGGTATTAATGTATATATTCAATTGAAGCTTAGATTAATTAGACTATTTAGGCCTGAAGTTCTGTTTTGTTGTATTTTTTAACCTTCTCTTGCATATTTCACAAAGGTTGAAGGGGTGAAACACTCCGGTCCAGCCAAAATGGTTCTGTACTTCACTGGGGCAACCAACATTCTTTACACCTTTGGTGGGCATGCTGTTACAGTGTGAGAACTCTTGGTCTTATACAATTGCAAATACATTTTCCCACCAAAATATTTTGATTGTTTGAAAGGATTTTGGTTATAGGGAAATTATGCATGCTATGTGGAAGCCTCAGAAGTTCAAGCTAATATACCTTATAGCAACACTTTATGTGTTAACCCTGACACTCCCATCAGCTTCTGCTGTTTATTGGGCCTTTGGCGACTTGCTACTTACCCATTCTAATGCTCTCTCTCTGCTCCCAAGGACCGGTTTCAGAGATATTGCTGTCGTTCTCATGCTTATTCATCAGGTCTGGAGCATATATTGATAACGTATCCTAATTATTCTATTCTTTTTTCCTTTTTTCAATCTGAGGTTAACAAAGGAGACATATAACATCTTCTCTCTCTTATTAATGTTCAGTTTATAACATTTGGATTTGCATGCACTCCTCTGTACTTCGTCTGGGAGAAATTCATTAGAGTACATGAAACCAAGAGTGTGCTCAAGAGAGCTTTAACCAGGCTACCTGTGGTGATCCCAATATGGTTTCTGGCAATTATCTTCCCTTTCTTTGGCCCCATTAACTCCACTGTCGGATCATTGCTTGTCAGCTTTACTGTCTACATAATTCCTGCGCTAGCGCATATGATAACTTTCTCTTCTGCACCAGCCCGGGAGGTTGGTTACTACCTTTTCTTTTTTTTTTTTCTCCCCATATTTACCTTCTCTTTCGTCATCTTTTAGAATTCTAGTTCTTATTGCTAATACCCTTTTTTTAACAGAATGCAGTAGAGAGACCACCATCATTTCTTGGAGGTTGGGTTGGCCATTACTGCATAAACACCTTTGTTGTGGTATGGGTGCTTGTTGTGGGATTTGGATTTGGAGGATGGGCAAGCATGCTCAACTTTATACATCAGATTGATTCCTTTGGACTTTTCACTAAGTGCTACCAGTGTCCACCTCACAAGGCTTGAGTAGATTCTCCAGAGAAGTTCACAAATTAAGATACTTAAGTTCGTAAAGGCTGGCTTTTGTAATATTTTCTTTCTTCTTTACCTCCATTTTTAACTCTTTGCATGTAATAGTTATTCATGTTGAAGTTTTAAAAGAAAAATGTAATGGCATTAATCTTGGTCCATCCCCATTTTACAGGCTTACATTTGATAACTTTCTGTGGTGATAGATCTTTTTTGAATGCAACTCCCTCGGCTCTTGTACTATCTCCATTCTTGTAGTTTGTCTCGTATTCTTTTGCCTCTTTAATCACATACAGCTAATCATTTTACATATTATCCTTCTGATCAAGAATGAATGAATGACTGTTTATCCACTGGACGCAGTCCGACCAATGTAGTTAAACAGTTATGAGTTCGTGTCATTCCAACATTAGGCAAGATGAGATAGCGAGATATATAAGGTTCATGAAGGAAGGACCAAACTAAAAGTGCCATAGAGAGATGGGGCTTGACGTTGAACTTAGTTTCTACTCATTTCGGTTGGGTTATCCTTTTACTGAAAGCAGCACGTGGAAGGGACTGACCACTAAATTGTCAATAACTAAGCGGGAGAGACGAAAGGAGAAGTTGCCGTGTGACATACAGCTGTAAACATTGCTCCCCAGCTGTTTGCTCTGTTGTGGACCAGTACATTGAAGGCATTATTTATAATCTTATGTGCCTAATCAGTCACTTGATATCGCATCCTGATATGCTCTTTTAGCAATTTTCACTTAAGCACTGCTACTACTGGAAGTTGGCATGGATTAATGCCATCTATTTGTAGGCCTCTTAAACGACAAATGAAATGTGCAGATCAGTCTGAGAATTCTTCTATTTGGTGATTGCTTCAAGCAGTTGGTTGTACCTCGAAATCATTTGTCACGAAGTAAACAAGAAGAGGAAAATTTAGCTAGCAAGTCATTTTTATAGGCCCCTCTAAGCTTAGCTGAGCATACCATACCAAGTAATTAGGACGTCCCTTGCCAGCCAACTTGGTTGGGGTAAACAAAACATCGTCACCACTGAGTTGAGAAACTTATCGGTAGGCTCTGAACTGACACAACATGGAGAAAAAGCTCCAAGGGAAGGTCATTGATCTTGATAACTACTACTACACTACTCCTACTAAAGCCTCTGAACTCAAAAGCAAAATATTCCGCTTTCTAGACCTAACCCCAACAACAGCTAGTAGAAAAGATACACTTTCAGAGTAAAAGGCAATTCTGCCGACAGCATATAATTGGTTGTGGTCCTCACAAAGAATGCACGAAAAGTTGTAATTTATGTTAGCCATTGACCAAGTGTAGAGTCAGTACATTAACTGGCAGGTGGGTTGGAGATAACACACGTGATCAGTTCCTGAACAGGACCATGATAGTTTTTTGGTGCTTGTACCTTTCAAAGACGACTGCCTGATCATTGTCATGGAATGGGGTTGTTCCACTTATTCTCCGTTTGTTCTACAAAGATCGATGTATCTGCCAACGTACAAACTACAAAAGCAAGGATGAGATCCTTCGGACCAGTAATTATACTTCCAAGAAGATTGGTAGGGTCTTAATCTTATGGGAATTGATGGTGATGTGCTATTATCATAAACTTTTGGTCGAAAATAGATGCATTTTAATTATGAAAACCCTTTCTTTCTTACTTTTAGACAATGGCATTCATTCCTCTTACCCCAACCCGTGGCTCTGCCTGTGGCTTGTTGGCCTGGCCGGATTGCCATTTCTAGCAAAAAGTAGCGTTTAGCATGACTTGGCTTGATTGATATTTATTTCGAGTGAAAGTTGGTGTAATGAGAATATAAGAAGAGTTTGAAAAGAAGAACAAGAAAGAATATTGTTCCTATCTGAGCTCCCAATTGTTTTGACAATATATTCATTTCATGTGTACTGTATATTGGTATGTAAAAAACCAACCATAAATTAGGATAAGCAATATCTTGTTTCATGATATTCTACATTACATTTATGTAACTCATTTTAAGTAAGTATCAACTTCACTTATATATCAGAATACCACAGTTGCGTATAAAAATATTGTATCTTAATATAAAATATATCAAGTAGGATACTAATATCGGTCAATTTAGATAATTTTTAATATTTTTTAAATTTTATAAAATTGTAAAGTAGTCCCTCAATATATTATATTATAAAATTTTATTTTATTTCAATCATATCTTAAGAAATAATAATAATATAAATGTGATATAACAAATATTTATTTATTTTTGTTAGTGTTATTTTCACATATTTCTTATAAATTAAAATGAAAAAGATCATTTAGCTCTCATGTAAATATAAAATTAATAATAAAAAAACTAAAAAATATGGATTTATAATAAGTGAATTTAATTTCAAATGTCATCCTTACATATTTCAAATGTTATTATAATATTTTTAATCTATATATTAAAAATTATACATATTTCCAAAATGAAATATATAAAATTTAAAAAATTAAATATAATTGTATTAAACTAATATATTTAGTTAGTAATCTATAATTAATTTGTATAATTCGAATGACATAAAAAATTTATTTAATTCATTCTTATCAGTATTTTTATTATTTTTTAAATAAATTACAAACAATTTTATCATATTCATTTTTATGTATAAGTGTTTATTATTTTATGTAGGAGAAATTGTAAGTTTTTTAATTTAGTCCTAAATTTATTAAAATTTACAATTTTGATCGATATTCTAGCTATCAGCCGGTACTAACTAACAACAAGTAAAAGAGCCAATACTTACCAGTAACAGAGTCTAATGTGAAACTTTCTAGTTTCACACTGATGTTTTACCAATACCGGCCAATACGATACTATATTATGATTAATGCTTAAAACTATAAAACTATTGTATATTTTAAACATAAATGTAAAATAGATTATTATCATAAGTTTAATCTTTTCAAGTTCCAATAGATTTTTCATTCCTCAAACATAGTGAATATGGTAGGGAAACTCAGTCTACAATGCTAGGTGCATACCCATATGGTCATATCACTTAATTTAATGCTTTGATAGGAAAGTAGCTGCTATACACCTAGTTGCCAACACATGTTCATGATTTGTTTTGTCAAGTACACTATTGTTTACACAACTGTATTGTCGAACATATTCATTAACCCTAAAACTATCACAGATATTCATTTAAGGATATACAAATATATGTATATACAAGACAATATAATCTTCTGAACTTGATCTGAAAACAAACACAAAAACAAACACCTTTGTTTATATTATCGTGTAATGATGTTCGAACTAAAATAAAATCCATATTTAACATAAGTTTATGAATTTTAAACCATAATTTCATAGATGTATGGATTCATTGGTTTTACTTAACAAGTAACACCGCAAACAAGTTAAGCCATTCCTAAATTAGATGATTGTACATAAAGTTCAACCTATAAACATATGTAATATTCAATAATAAGGAATATGATACTTAAATTCACTGCTTTGTGCTCACGGTTGGAGCGAGTGTAAAGGTATAACTCAATTGATCCATATATGATCCAAAGAGTATGAAAGATCACAGACAACTTTATAATAACTCAATTGAATGTGTATATTCATTAAACAACTTATAACTCAATTGAATGTGTATATTCATTAAACAACATATGTTGTTTAATGAATATACACATTCAATTGAGTTATTATAAACAACATATATGTTGTTTTAAGTTCATCAAATAAACCAATTGCAACAAAAAAAAATCTTAGATAAATCACAAGGAATGAAATTTCAAATTACTCAAACCTTTTACATAATCATATTTATATTAGTTAATCACTAATACATATAAGTTTTTTTACATCATGTCTCAATTCCACAATTTCCTTTCATAAGGAATCCAAATTCTACTAAAATTATCATATATAGGAATAAAAATTTCTTACTTTTTTTTGTAACTAATACCATTGACAATTATAAATATGTATACAGGAGCACATTCATGTTCCAATGTTACAAACTTTGCTCATGCCAGGAATCTTAGTCAATCAGAATATGTATAAATTAATAATGAATAACATATTGTAAGCATTCCTCAAAATGGCAAAGTAGTACATCCTTAACTAGGACTATTTGGTACATAACATGGAATGAAATCAAAGATTATGATGTTTGAAATATACTCTTATGTATATAGGTTTATCAACAATTAATTTGAGAAGTGTGAAATGACTTCAACAATTTTTAATGTCCCTTATTTTTAACCAATACGAATTTTGCTAACTTATCGTAGATACTAAACTTAATTCCATAATTTAACATACTATAATGTGATTTAATTGAAGTAAAGTATACCATAAATTTAATGTACTTAAACACTTATTATGTAAATTAGTTCGTAATTATTCACACTCATACCATTGATAACTACAAAATACCATATAGGATACAATCATATTCACATATGTGTTAACAATTGTATTACTTTTTGTATTTTCAATAGTTGCATAGACTTCAAGGAATGATAGGTAGATTAAAAGGCTCAAAATATTTAATATGTTGTATGACAAAAAAATTCACGGTGACCATATATATCCTTTAATATCTTAAACCCAATTTAGAATTAACTGTTCAATTTGTACTATGTTATTTACAAATATAAGGATTTTAAAACCTTGCAATAGACAAATACAATACATTGAAAAACTAACTTATGGCAATAACATGTAACCTTCTATATAGTTGGCTTAGTCTTAAGAGGTAAGACAATATTGCAGAAACACATATACTAAATATAATGAGTAAATGCTTTAATGGGTAGTTTTGATCAAGTTACATTATAGTAGTTCTATTGTTTAGTAGTAGGTAATTGTGAAAATTGTAATTGAAATTGGAAGGACAAATATATCAATTGACCAAAAAAATTGTTAGCTTGTTGGTGTGGAAAAGAAAATGCTCGCTTATTCCTTCGTATTGACACTTTCATCACTTTGTTGAAGCTAAAAAGTAAATGATCACTTTCAATCTATAAGATAATCTTACAAGACTTTTTTAATATTTTGCCATTACCCTCTATTATCAACTACTATTTTGGCGCTATTTACCAATTAAGCATAAAAGTGTGGTATCAAGCAATAATTTTGATATTATATATGGTATCAAGAACCCAACTTTTAGAGTTGCATATAAAATATCTCCTTACCATTTATAATATCAAGTAACCTTTTCACCTGAAGTACTGTAATTGGCATAAAATATGTTGTTAAGTTTTTTTAGAGCTACACTTAAATGTACGAGAGTTTTTAGTAGCAATTTTGCTGTGAGAAGTGAGAAGCAAATGTTTAAAGCTTTTTTGTTGTAAAATATATGTAAAATGCGAAACCAAATTTTATTATTAACAAGATATTCCAACTTGGTTGCTATTTGTTTACAGTGAAATTTAACATAGCAAGGAGAGAATAATATTTTGAAAAGAAGAACAAGGAAGAAGATCATCTATATTTGAGTGTTAAATCATTTTGGCGCATATCCATATGCTGTATATTGATATTTATATTTGTGACAATTTAACATATCTTGGTATTTGTTGTATTAAATAATCATACAATTTGTATAATTTAGTGGTGTTTTCTAAATAATACTGTGGTATTTATGATATAATGCACTGGTGTAATACGGATAAGTAATGAAACGGGGAATGAGACAAGTTATTTAGATACAATGACCTTATATAGTAGGGTATAGGAAATTGAGATCGAGATGGTACTTGAAGTAGGAATAAAGTTTGAAAGTTTAGAAATAGTTTTTGATTTGTACCAAAAGCATACGAAATGTCATAGGTTTATAGTTACAATAAAGGAAGGAGAGAAAGATGATAATGGAGACCTTAAGAGTACAATATTTACATCATAAGATTAGTCACATAAACCACAAGGATCGAATAAAAAACTTAGAAGTAGTGGAAGATATAAGTTCCATAATCGAGTATATTATCAGTTGGATGAGGGTATTTCGAGCATCAAAAGTTTGAAGATATGTGCAACTATAAAGTTATTCTAAGTAACTTAAGGTTTATAAGGCAACATTGAGTTGTCAACAATCATGTTAGACATATATTATACATGAATAATGTAGAATTAAGTCATGCAAAAATGTAAAAACTATTAATAAATCTTTAAATGGTTGTGAAAACATAACATATTTATATAAATATTGTTTTAATCGTATAGGCATGTTAAGGAGAGTGAGGTTGGGAAAAGGAGATACATAAATGGTTTATAATATATTTATTATAAAGGAAAATGATAGTATGTTATTTTTAACAAAATTAACTATGATGAGGAAGGAAGGTTGAGGAATAATTTTTGGGTTAATGTAAGGAGTTGTGCAACATATGTTGAATTTGATGATATGGTGTCATTTGATACCACGTATCTCATTAATAAATACCAAATATTAATTGTCCTATTTTTCAGTATAAACTATCACAAAAAGTTTAGGTTGTGCATGCACTGTTAGAAAGTGATATTGCTGATAGTTTTTTATTAGTTTTTTCATACATAGTTAAGGTGTATAAATGGGAAATCACATAACGCTATAATTATAGATGCATAATTCACCATCAATACAGCTACAAAATCACCCATCCAAGGGATAATATCTTTAACCTTTATAACTTGCTAGACCTTATGAGCATGCTTGTAGAGATGACTTAAGATAACTGCATACTGATACCATAACTAGAGTTTAGGCATTAAAAAATGCTTAACATATCTAAAAGGAAGTCTCATTAGAAATATTCCTTTATTTATACACCCTTTGCTTTATTGATTATGAACATGATCATGATTTGATAAGCATGGACTTCACACTCCTGCTGAAGCCTCGTCACTTTAGCCTTATTAACTTTTGTGTGTATTAGTTTAGTCCCATTTGGTGCCCTCATAATCTAACCTCTTCCACTTGATCCTCCTGTATTCTCAGTGTTAGCTAGTTTGGATCAAATCAATCATATAACCAATAGTAAATATCCCTCCTCACCCTAAACCTCCGTATCTCTTAAAGTTCACAAAATTCTACACTGGCAACCCACGTCATCTACTTTAGAGTAGGGCTTTACATTAATTTAAAGACCTTTGAATAATGACATATTTGAAAACTCCACAAGTACTCATTGAAAGTACTCATAATCAAATATCAATGATAATTAACCACCAAATTGTATTAATTTAGTTTAATTTGGCCTAAATTTCGTAACTTATTATTAATGCTCCCACTTTTCTAACTTGTCCTACGAGCAATAACTTCATCTTTAACCTATTATTTTAAGTTTTAAGTAAAAATATCACGTTATCTTCAAATAATAATTTTAATAAGATGGTTATTTATTACCTTCCTTTTGGGGTTCATGACCTTCTTCTTTTGTCTTATGATGCTCTGCTTACAGCCTTATCCTTATTTTATAGACTCTGATAATAAAATAAAAATGTCAGCTACACCAAATCAAATATTGTTACTAGACATAACATTAAAAAAACCAATGTATATATGCTAATAAATAATCAACTTGCTAGGCTATAAACTACAAGTTCTTATCTAAGAACATGAAAAACATAAACCAATAATAATATATTGTCTCCACTACTCTACCTCACTAACTTTGTCATTTTAATCAGACTCAGCACCCTATAAATCATATCTAAATATATGTGTAAACATATTTGTTAGATATAGAACATATTAACATATAACCTCCATAAAGACAAAGAGGAATATCAGAGCAATATTGTCTACTTGTTATGTATATTCTCAATTGTTCATTATAGAGGTGTCTAAAACACAATAGGCTTAAATAATTAATAGAGATTTGGTCTTAGATTCTAGTCAATACTAAGAAATGAAGGAAGAAGACGCTCTATATTACTAGAAGCTTCATATAATGACTCCTACATTGACTCCCACCTAGTAGTGTGTAGTAGAAGCTTCAAATAATGACTCCTACCTTGTAGTATGTAACATCTTCTTCCTTTATTTCTTAATATCGAGTAGAATCTAAGATTTAGACAAAGAAAATTACATTATTACCCTAAAAATGTGAGTTAGAATAATAGATGCAATCTAATAAGCAACCATGTAATAGTGTGTGTTCTTATCAATTCCCATTCAAAAATTATAACATAAACACAATTGACTGTATAATCATGTATTTAATTGTGTCTAACATGAACTTTTATAGACATGATTTGATATACAATATATACTAATCTATGTCCTTCATTTTATCCCTACAGTAATTTAAACAAGAACATGGTTGACCATAAAAGTGTGTCATTAATTTTGTCCAGTAAAGTCTTAATTAGCATGGTTTGGTATATAAGCTTGTAGTAAAAAGTGTCCTTTAAAAAATGCTAATAAGAACATGATTGAACACATGGGTCTACAATTAGTTGTGCGAAAAAACAGATGGAAACATTTTGGTGCACGAATGTGTAGTAATATGTGTTATTCATTTTGTTCTTTCGAAAATTCTAATAAGAAAACAATTAATCACATTGGCGTTTAGTTAATCGTGTCGAACAAAACCATAAATGGAAATGGTTTGATACACAAGTGTATAACAATCCATATCTTTCACAGTTTGCCTCTAGATAATTGTCAATGTTACTTATTTGTGATAATGATGATTTCTTTTTTTGTAAATGCACACAGTATGGGATGCAAATAGTCATAAAATAGCGTGCAATGATTCTTATTATTGTTTACACTCAAACATAGTATTCTTTTTTTTTTTCACTAAAGGTGTCACTTAATTTTAATTCATTATAGTAATTTTTGAACATAAATATGGTATAAAATATACTAAGTTCCATTATAGTTTATATTGTGACATAGTGTTCATTGTACTCATTTATTATATACTTATTTTAAAGTGTAGGTATTACTTATTTATAATGAATAACAATACTTTTTTTTTTGGTAAATACATGTGGTATGGAATATATATAGTTAAAAGATAGCATGAATTCATACTTATTATTATTTGTACTCTGTTATGGTATTATCATTTTTTACTTAAAATCTTTTTTTTCCCCAATTGCATCATAATAATTTTTATAGGCAACAATGATATTGAATGGTGTTAGCATATTTTATATTAAGACGTGATACATTTTTTAATCAATCATTATATTCCAAATTTACAATGTAATACCCACATACCCCCTCGAAGGATATATGGGCTTGTCTTGTAGTTATTAAATAAATTATATTGATGTAGGCCGAATTAAACTAAGATGTCTTCACCAAAGTTGTAGCTTAATTGGTATCAAGTTTGTAAATTTTGAATCTTGAAATTGAGAGATATGAGTTGTACAACTTGGTTGGATGAATATGCCCTAGCCAAAATTTCAAATGTACATAGTCTATGGTATTTTGAGCATCATAGAATAATGAACCAAATTGAATGATCTTGGTATTCAGTGGAGACAAAAATGAAGAGTGCGTTTAAGAAGGTGATGTTCGGTATTGAAAGAACCCAAAGGAAGAAACCAAATGCATCCATTTTTTTTTAATTCAAACGTAACTTAAACTTAGGTGACTTCTTAATAAAATGCCACATGTCACTCCATAATTTATCTATTTGTCAACTAATGATTTGTCTCTTAATTCCTTATTTTTCTTAATCTAAAAATACTTCAAAATTTCAATAAATTTTCAAAATATCTAAAATGTCTCCAAAAATGTGAATTAATAATAATACACACCAATTTAATCCAAGACAATTAATCCATAATTTGCCAAAATTTCGAAATAACAACAATTATTACCAAATAAATTTGTAACACATTTAATCCAACATTCATACTTTAATCACTAAAAAAAATATCACTTATACTTGAAAAAATGTTAATTAATGCATGTACAATTAATTGTATATGTCCAAAAATTGCATAAGCACATATAAATGAAAACTCAGTTATATAAAACAATAAGTGTACTGAAATTCCTCAATATTCTAACCCCTAATACGCGGTGTTACATACAATTTACATGTTACTTATCTATAATGAATTATGTTACTTCTATAAGTACCCAATGGATGGTACTTCACTAAAGTTGTTTATTTTTAATGCATTACAATAATTTTGTACATTATAACAATATTGAATGTACTGAGTCCTAGTATGATTTCTATTGATATATAATATTCTTTCCACTCAATCATTATATATATTCTTATTTCAAAGTGTAATTGTTACTTATCTGTAATGAATAATAGTATTTTTTATACAAAGGAGCAGTATTAGATATACAATATTAGTACAATATGAATTGAGGTAGAATATGTTTGGTACTCAATCTTGTTATGCCCATTTTAAAGTGTAAGTGTACTTATTTTTAGTGATTGAAGATTTTTTTTTTGGTATATAAGCAAGTATTACTTGAATTAAGTCCCAATTTCTATTGAGTCTTCATGAAATTATTGGTATTCATTTATGAATTCTCATATGAAAATAAATACGTTGCTTATTCAAAATGACTTATCTTTTTATTTGTACATTGTGTGACTTGACATGTAATGAGACCTAATATTGCCTTTTTACTAGTTTTTGATGGGATATTACATCTGTTAAAAAGTCATAAGTGTACAATTATAGGATGAAATGAACATGTACTTTGCATAATATTTTTCATTAACAATCTTCAAAAGTGATGGTAAAAGATGGATTTAGGAATTAGGAGTTGTTCCTGTTGTATGAATCAATTATTGGACTTCTGTGTTTTTACTTTATCCTTCTATAAGAACATAGAAACAGAAACATCAAGTGCGGACCAACTAATAGACCATAGGAAATAATACAAATAATCTTTGTATGCTTGGAAGTTGTAACCTTGTGCAAGGACGAATCAAATCCTATAACAGTGAAAGTCCAAATCAAATCTGCCGATGAGGATAAGGTACAACATATGTGTGGGTCTGGACGATCATTTCTGACAGTATAACGCACGTCACGTTTGTCGATCTGCATGTGTCACCAAGTGAGTGGATTCTTGTGACATTAGGTATACTGTTTGGGACAGAATCTGCTGATGCAGCCGGAGTTGCGGATTCATAACGTTCGCTTTGTTTACCTTTTTCCTGGTCACTTTGAACTTTAATGAAAGGGCCAATCCAGTCATCCATTAGCATGTAAATAACAGTAGCATGCACTGTGCAAATGCTGATGCTTCTTTTCTTCCGTTTGATGAAGAGTTTGGCCATTATGACCGTGACCGTTTTGTTCAACCCATAAATTTGATCAACAATAACTTTATATATTTTAATTGGTCAGATCCATGGGTATAAATTTCAAAGAATACGGTACAGGGCAACGGGAACGAAGGTAGAATAGTGTGCAGGTAATTTCCTGAAAGTTATGCATGTTCTTCTGTGTGTGAACAACGCCAATGCACTTTACTGATGAAGAAAAAGCATGAAGTGACATGCACAAACAGAGAAAAGTTGGTCTTCCTCGGTTCGCAGAGAAAGAAGCGTAAAGAAAAGAAGTGAAAGAGAGAAGGTTAAGAAAGCTGACAAGTTTAGTTTTGAGGGGATGGTCAAAGGGGTACATGGAAGCTTCTTCTAAGAGAGTTCATAAGGCTGCCGTTGATGGGTCCAGAACTGCATCCACGATTTTTAGGAGCAAAGATGCTCTGAATTTCGAGACGTGTTTAATGGTCTGTCAGGGAGCAACCTTTATCCAAAAGCTTGTGATCATTTCCTCATAAAGTATACAGTAGGTTCCGGCTTTCACTGTAACGCCCAGTCGTAGACAGCAAGAAGTAAGGAGGCTCAAAACCCTCCAAGTACGCAACGTCGAAGTTCGTCAATCGTCATACAGTAGTACTAGGTAAATGTTCCAAAGCTGCCAAAGGATGAAAATCAACTTGAGACTGTTAATAACAAATTTCCAAAATGCGACCTTAAGGGGTGTTTGATTCATCTCGTCAAATCCTCTTTATTCTAACTTTCTTCTATAAAATTTTATCCATATATTTATATAGGATCAACATAAATGTGTGGATAAAATTTAATAGAATATGATAAAAATATTATAACTGATACAAGAGATCTGATCCCTTAATTAATAGATTTGAGAAAGAATCTATACGTAAAGAATAACAAAGATAATTAGATATATATTATTATTGTAGAAATCGTATTATTCTATACTTCTAAATGTCAAAGAAATGAAAATCATTTATAAGTAAGAGGGTCACATCCATGGCTTACTTTTTTTCTTTTTTAATTAAATATAATTAATTAAAATATACTTAACTACAATATAATTAATTATTTAAAATATAATTAACTAATTAATTACATTATAATTAATTAATTATATTTTCTTCTTTTAGCAATTAATTCAAATATATTAAAATTTGAAATAAAACAAAATTTTAACAAATTTGTATTTCTCAATATTTTTAACAAACTAATCATTACTAATAATGATATATAATTCAGAGTAAAGTAATTTAAATTTCATATATTACAAATTACTATAACAATTGTTACTTCTTCTTAATTAACCATTATAATTATAATAATTACATCCGTTCTCATTTCTTGCTATATTCATTCTTATTTCTATTATCATTCTTCCATGTGAACCAACCGCTCCGTAAGCTTATCACGAGTTTTTAAAGCAATTAACTTTTAAAGTTTATGATATCTTTTACATAATCTTTTGATTCTAAATATGGGATGTCACATTCAATTTTTTTGTATTTTGAGAAACATACTGTATAGTCCACGGGTAAAGTAATTTTAATTTCAAATTAAAAACCTACATGCGAGTCCATGAAACTTCAGAAACATCTTAAGCTCAGATTTGAACTTGGAAGCTGCACAGAGTGCTTTTCTAGGCTTGCGTTTTTTGATAGCGATTATCGAATAGGAAACCAGAGCATAAAAACTGAAGTGGGTTGGACTTTGTTTTCAAATTTGGGCCCAATAAAAGAAATTAGAACTTTCGATTATAGATACTTCTTTAGATAGCTTTAAAGCTATTACGGCCCAATGAGATTTATAGAAATCATGGCCTGTAAGGTGCCAAATGCGCATAAATCCATAAACTTTCTACACTTGTTCAACCTTCCATATACCATATCGAAAAATGAAAGTAATGCGTTCGTGCCAAAACTTAAGATAACTCGTTGATGTACTTTACGCGTTGAAACTTGATATACAACACACAACCCAAACCACAGAATACTACAGAAATTGCATCATTATACCAGTTCTAGAACAACTGATTCTACTGATACGTTCAATTGCTAGTGTTTTCCTACGATGTTCAGACACATCATCAGAAGACATAAGGGCTGTACCAGAACAGTTTCACGTCAAAGAAATCTTATGGTATGACAAATATCCAGTTGTTAACTTTGTAGAAGGAATAACATTGGGTAAGAAATGTAGGATAACCACTTGCTACTTGCAGCACTCCCATTGACTTGATAACTGTGAAATTTGCCAATGGAAATACAAGAAAGCTAAGATAGCACCCAACCTTCGTCTTTAAGGAAGACAGAAGTCGACAGAAAAGGGCTACATATAGAAGACCATCAAATTTGGTACTCGTTTTCTAGCATAATGAACAGATATCCAACAACCTTCATGACAATCCACTAACGAAAGTTAAATCAACAAACGTGGAGTAAATAACCTGCTCTAAATCTAAAGACCAGCCATTTGCACTGTTCTGCACCAACATATCGCGATTGCTCAAGCCTCCAGAATAATTGCGCATGCTATGGTTCCAGCTTTCTATAATGAACCATGTTTCCCAAGGTTAGCATCAAAAAGAATTCCAAATGCTGGTGTCGCAAAATGGTATTCAGAAAAAACAAAATCTCATTCCTCTACGTGAAAAAACTTAGGACAAGACTCTTATTTAAATAATAAACTTAGGTCCTAATTACACTCAATGTCCATTTGTCTAATCATTCCTACACTTTACAATACCAAATTCAACATGAAAATAAAGAAACCAAATGACATGGATAGTCAACATGGTAACTTGAAGAAAGACGACCTATATGATAGGACCACAGGGGCTAAGATCCTTCTGCGAGTGGCTGATCAATGCAATCTCAAATCATGATTCATCTAATTTGAACCTTTCACGCGTTACCAAACTTTGGATAAGATCTAATACAATGGCAGCCATAAGTACCCTAGCCACTGGTTAGCCAAGCGGCCATCAATACACAAAAATTGGCTAATATCCTGCATCAGAAATCAATTGTGTCTTCATGTAATCTGCGTGTATAGCCCCATAATTAAATAAGAGAAACATTGAAAAGACCAAATTATGTCATCCACATGTAAAACTAAAACTCTGTAAAGCCACCAAATCCAAAAGAACCTGCTGTCGTTTTCAGATAGCCAACCTTCGGAACATCAATACATTTGTATCCACATTTCACAGAAACCATAAAGCAAAGGTCGGAAGAACTTTTTAAGGTGCCATGAGCACAGCCAATGGCCATTTCTTTAAAAGTGAATATAAAGCTTCAGAAATGAAAAACCTGAGCTAAATAGAATAAATAAGAAAGAAAAATAATGGAACTGTAGCAAACCATTATGAACATTGATTAATTTTACCCGTGAAATTTAAAATAAAAATATTAGCAACGGGCAGGCAACGAGAGGCGTTTCTGCTCCCCGGATGATTCAGAATCATCGAAACCTCGAAAACGCGGCAATACACAAAAAGAATTCTGAAGAAAAAAGTGGGGGAATATTGAGAGATAACACACAAATAATTTCGGTTTGTGATAAGCGCACTCATTCTTGCTCGGCGTTCGGGCAATCTCTCGCAAAATGACCTTCCTCACCGCAATTGTAGCAAGCGACGCCCCCGTATTTCCGACTTCCGCCACCGCCACCTCTACCACGAAATTGATAGCAATCCCTTGCTAAATGACCATAACGCCCACAGTTATAACACATAACACCCCCATAACCACCACTGTTACTATATCCCAGACCACCACCACGTCTTCCTCCTCTCGCCGAAAGGCCGCCGCCGCCGTATCCACCTCCGGTACCTCTCCCTCCACCTCGGTAAAATCCTCCGCGGCCGCGAAAGGAGCCAACAGGAGATCTGGACACGGAGACGACGTCGGAGGCTTTCGTGCGGCCGTCCTCTCCTAAATCAACTGAAAACTCGACCAACTGGCCTTCTGAAAGCGTCCGGAAGCCGTCGGATCGAATCGAGCTCTGGTGGACGAACAAATCCTCACCGCCGTCGTCGGGAGCTATGAAGCCAAAACCTTTCCTTGCGCTGAACCACTTGACGGAACCAGAGGATCTCTTGGTGGCGTCCATGGGGAGCTTTTAGAAGGTTCAAGAGGCAACCGGAGCAAGCAAGAATAACTGACAATGTGTAGGTGTCTTGGAAGCTGGAAAGTGGGTTCTTACGTACGTGTCAGAGAAGGAGTCGCTGAGGGGCAGGGGCGGGTTGTTTTGAGGGGGAATCCAATGGTGTAGAAGGAATAGAGTAGACATCGAACGGCTAGAAAATAATGAAAGGTTTATCCATTTGGATTTCCTATTTTATTTTTCTTATTTAGATGTTTGTTAGTACTTAGTTGCTATCCGGGCTTGTTTATTTTAAGCAAGTGGACGGTTCAGGTCACTTTATATAAACCAATTTGCGGCGGCCATACCTATTCTTTATAAGGGCATCTCTAACTCTTTTTACTCTAGCATATAATTCTATTTTTTATTCACAATATTATTGTTATATCTTTATATTAATAAATAATTAAATTATAATTTATTATTAGACAGTACTAAATAAAATAATATATAAAATATATTGCACTATTTTATATTATTTAATTATAGTAAATGATAATATAATTATATAATATCAAACATCAAATTTTATTGAATTTTATAAATTAAAAACATTTTAATTTAGTGTATCTTTGTTTATAATTTATTATGATATTCAACTATTAATATAAATATATTAGTGGTTTACTTATTTGAAGTTTTCTAATAGATATTTTTAAAATTAATTATTTAAAATATTTATTCATAAGTAAAGAATTATGAAGTTATAAATATATAATGAAAATATTTATAAACATGAGACTAAACTTTAAAATTATTATAAAGTTTTAATTATTTAAATAAATATATTATGAAAATATTAAAATATTGTTTAAATAATAAAATAAAGAATTAAAAAATTAAAAATTGAATGAAAAATAAAAAAAAGAATAGTGATAGACGGATGCCACACACACCACATTCGGTACAGCAGTGTAATATTCGTTCAACATGGAGGAGAGAATGCCGTTAGGTTGAAGTGCATTTTTCCTCCAAAATGATATTTCTCCTGCGTGTTGGAAGTAGATTGGAGCTGGCCTAACTCAACTTTTCAAATATAAAAAGGAAAGATGCATCTGAGTTTCATATTTGTTCATATTAACTAAATTACTTTACATATCATAACTTATTTGTAGGTAAATAGAATTAATTCAATCAATATTACCCATGGTATACATAAAAATTATGTTTGGCAAACAATTTATTAGTTGTTTTTTAGCATATTGGCTAAGGAGGTCTTTGGTAAATAACTTATCAATTGTTTTTTTATTTATTAAAAGTTAACTTTTTGATATCTTAAAAAGTTATTGATATGTTTGGTGAATGATTTATTGGTTAGCTTATTTAACCCAATAAGTTAATTTTTAAAAGTTTCATAAGAGAAGTTTTTAGAGTTAATTGTTTGCCTAATAACTGTATTGTCCTCTATTTTACTCTCTACTTTTACTTTGTGTATTTTTTAAGTTTACTTTTTTTTAACGTACAAATATGTCGTAAAGTTTGAAACAATATAATAAGGAGGTCAATTAAACTTTTTAATCTTTATTTAATTTTACAATATTAGATTACATTTAAAAATTCCATAATGTTAAATTTTTGAACATAAAAAGTCACATCAAATTAATATTTTTAGTATATAACTACTATGTATCGTATTTGTGTCATATTATAATTATAAATATTTTTAATTTATTAAGTAATAAAATTTATACATATTATATGAAAAATACTAATATGATGTAGCTCGCTGTATCATTCATATTAATAGAGAATTTAACATTAGATTATTATTATTATTATTAAAGTTATAAACTTAATTTTTGTAAAATTAAATATCTTAATCTAAATTCTTATAAGAATATTCAACGAAATATTAAGAAATATAATATTCATGCCCTTATAATTTTTTTTTTAAATCATGCCCTTATAGGTCATTTTATAAATCGACAGCTAATACTAAATAGCTAATTTTACTAAATATCTTTAATAAAACAACTGGTGTTATCAGCTGGTCAAATCAGCTGATATAATTAGCTATCAGCTAACCGCTGATAGAATCAGCTAATATCTAATGCAATCCGTTGTTTGCGAAACAGAGTCTAACTTTTTGACCATCTTAAAAAACTATTAGTTTTTTTAATGAATGACTTATTGATTAGTTTATTTAACTTTAATAAGTTGATTTCTAAAAGCTCCATAAGTATTATCTTTTACTTTACTCTTTTGCTCTTGGTGCTTTCAAAGTTAGTTTTTTTTATCGTACGAAAGTTTAGAAAAATATAATAAAGAGATTAATTAAACATTTTAATATTTATTTAATT
>JANZXR010000002.1:5786890-5806566 GCA_027575705.1 Erythroxylum echinodendron | reverse complement strand
TTGTTTGTTTGGAGTCTGGATAATGAATTCAAACGCAAGACTGAAACTACAAATGTGGCTCCAATTTTATTGGAAGTCGGATTGGAGTAGAAATTTTGAAAATGGATATAATATACATATGGTTAAATATATATTTATGGCGCATGGAGCCATTATGGTTAAGTATTTTTGATATTATGAATTTTTTAGTTATTTTAAATATACATTATTAATTTTTAAATAAATTATTTTGCAAACTAAATAATTGTTAAATTGTATTTTTTAATATTAAAAATATTTAAAGAATTTCATCATTTATTCTAAATCAAAATTAATGTAAATTTGAATTAAATAATGCAACACAAATAAAAAATTAAATATTTAACATTTTAAGAACTAGAACTTTCGTGATACCGAGGCACTTTGAAAGTCCATTTGAACCACACGAAAAGGCTACATCTTTGATTCTATCCCCACATTTTCTTTAAGCAGGACCACGATTAAAGATAAAAAGTTGGGGGCATATTGTGAGAAGCGTAATCCTATTCGAACAAGTTGGATAAGAATAAAATTGAAGAAAAACCGTAAATAACAGTTTTTACTTTTTAACAGTTTTTACTTCTTACTTTTAATTCTAAGACAGACATTCGCTAAAACTATAATTGAAGATTGCGTGTCGGCTGTTCAAAGCTGAACAGTAAAAGAAAGCCAAGATCGACGAGGAAAGGAAGGGTAAAACAGTGAAAAAAAGAATGGGCCCCTAGAAACATGCCAAGTGCACAACTGGGGGCGGCACACGAATACACATCTGTTGCGTCACAGCACACTATCCCAACCCAACCCCCCCTATAAAAATATCTACCCCAGGACAAAAACGTCTCCCTCTTGCCTGCAAAAAACGCGAATTTTTCTCTCCCTTCCACAGCGAAATCAAACTTACATGGGAAAAAAGAAAAAGAAACCAAGAAAAAAGCTAGTGGAGAAAATCGAAGGAAAAAACAACGCACGAAAACGAAAAAGAGAAACCACCTCGTGAAAACGGATCCACAGCAGCGTGAACCTGGGCAATCGAAACCCTAACCCTAGCCACGACTCCCTTTTTTTTATTCTATATTGTCATCCTGCTGCCTGCGTCTGCGAAAGCTAGGGGACCAGCGAAATTATTTGGTGAAGTATTAGGGTTAGGGTTAGGGTTAGGTGAGAAATTGGGCTTTTTTTAAAATTTTTTACGTGGGGATTTGAAGCGAAGTCGGGACTGTTAGTAACGATTGGGTTTTTATGATGGAGTGCAAAGGGGGTGGTGCTGGCGGTGGACGGTGTCGGTGATGACCAGAGGCCGATGTCACCGACGGACTAAGATGATGGGGAGGGCTCCTGATGGAGGTTGCGGCACTGACGAGAGGCGTTGCCGCCCTAAGGTTCCGGCGTCCAAGTCACCGGAGACTCAAATGGACCGACCACCGGCTACGAGTAAGAAACCAGTTTCATTAGACATTGATTTATTGTCTCAGGCTCGTAAAGCCTTATCTGAGCGCTCGCCATTTGATGTCCCTGACGACGGGTCTGGGTCTGTTAATTCGAATGTTTCGACTGTCACTACTTTGCCTAGTGGATTGGCCAGTTTGTTGAAGCAATCCGATGGTAGGAAAAGGCATAAGAGGTCGCATTCTGGTGCAGAGAAGAAGTCTTCGAGAGCTAGTGAGCGGTCCAAGGGAGGTAATATTTGGGTTGAAACGGAAGAGTACTTTAGGGACTTAGCATTGGCGGATATTGATGCTTTATCTGAAATATCTTCCTTGTTTAGGACTTTAGATGCTAGTAATTGTTTTTTATTTCGGTATATAGAGAACAAGAAAAATGGTAAACCTTACCTATTGGAAAACTTGGATAATGCGAGTAATGACATGCATATTCGGGATCAGAGTAATGAGAAAGCTGACTCGGTTCCAAGTACCGAGGATGTGGATACTGAAACTAAAGCAACTTGTGGAAATGAAAGTAATGGAGTTCAGCCAAGGGATAATGTGAAGCCGGAGGACGAGCACCTTGTGGAAATTGACAGTATGGGTGCAGAAACTGATGGGGCCAAAGTCCTGCCTTCGGATGAAGGAAGGGAGCTCTCTGACTTGGATTTATCTAGTGGTTTAGGGTGGCTTTTAGGTTGTAGGAACAGAATTGCACTAACTTCAGAGCGTCCATCCAAGAAGCGAAAACTTTTAGGCACAGATGCAGGGTTGGATAAGGTTTTGGTTGCTTATCCTTGTGAAGGGAACTCAACTTTGTGTGATTTTTGTTGCAAGGGTGAGGTGGGTAATGATGCAGACAGGCTAATTGTTTGCAGTTCATGTAAGGTTGCAGTTCATCGCAAGTGTTATGGTGTGCAAGGAAATGTGAATGAGTCTTGGTTATGCTCTTGGTGTAAGCAGAGGCCTGAAGGAAGTGATTCTGTGAAACAGCCTTGTGTGCTTTGTCCAACGCAAGGTGGTGCTCTGAAACCAGTCAGTACAGAAAATGGTGACTCTGGTGTGGGGTTTGCTCACTTGTTTTGCTCTCAATGGATGCCTGAGGTATACATAGGTGATCTGATAAATATGGAGCCTATTATGAATGTCAGCAACTTGAAGGAAACAAGGAGGAAGTTGATTTGTACTATATGCAAGATGAAATTTGGTGCATGTATCAGGTGCAGTCATGGTATGTGTTGTTGCTTCGTGTCCTTATTTTTCAGTCTTACACTGGATTAGACTATGTTGGAAATAGTGCATCACTCTGGTTGCAGAGCCAGGGTCTAACTAGCTCATAGGTTGCCTGGTGTAATTTTTTGCAATTGCTTTTTTCCCCCCAAATTATTCCCAGTTTCTTTGAGGTTCATTATTGACTTTGTAATTCTTATCCAAACTTCTTCTGTGTAATTTTTGAGGAGGTTGAGGGGAACTTTTATTTTATAGCCTCCTTCAGCTCTTTCATTTTGTATTTGATTGAAAAGTATGAGTGCTGGTTATGGAAAGGAAAAACATTTTCAGATGTATGTAGGCTTAATTGAGCAATCTGATCTCTCACACTCCTTGATTATGAACTTGTGTTGTCTCTATGTATCATTCTTATGCGGTAGGCATCATTTTATTGTCAGACCTCAACAAGGATAACGCCTTTCATTTGGTGGGGCTATGAGCTTTTGAAGTTTTTATGTATTGTTGGTACAGATGTCATGAACTTGCCATATCTGAATTTGCATATTCTTCTTTTCTTATTTTGTTGGATCACTATGTTGGACCGATGATTTTTTATCTGAATGCTTAGTAATCGCTCCCTATGTATAGGTGGTCACTGGTGCACTAAGTGGGTGCAGAATAGATGACCTCTCATTCTTTTCATTCTTTTCTCGAAAAAGATTGTACCATTGTTTGGAAAAATAGATATTGAAAATGGAGGCTTGAAGGTTGGGGCCTGAAACCGACAAAATGGCAATTGAATTTCTTCCAGTTGCATGTGGTTACTGTTTTTGCGTGTTGTTGAAGCAGTTATACTACATGCCAACTTGTCCTTATTTTCTGTACAAGCTCAATACATACGATGACTCTGCAACACAATGTAAAGCATTGGGAAACTATACATCTGTTCTATATTGTCTAGTTACTTGTTCTCTCGAGTAGAAATCAAGGATGCTTCACTTCTATTGAATCTGCCACGAGGGGGAGTTCATGGGAGTTGCACTTCAACAAACCTGAAAGTGTTGTTGATATTAATGGTTAGCAATAGGCATTATCTTGTGATTTGGGCTCGGTGAATGTAACACGTGGGCACCCAACTTGTCTATGCATTAAATATGAGGCTACTAAATTTGATGCTCTTTTAAAATTTTATTACTATTTGCAGTAATTTACTGCAGATGGAGTAAGTTAAATTAATTTTTAAAAAAGTGCTTCCTTTTGCTTATGCAATTAAGTGATGCACTGAAGTGTGGCTTTGGTTCCATTCTTGTGTATGATACTGTTAATTTACCCATCCCTCTCTCCCCCCCAACTCTCGCTTCCTCTCTGGCTTAGAATTGGGTTGTTAAGTATGTGAATCACATGTTTCCATCGATTATAACTTGTTGCATTCAACATCTAGGTGCTTGTCGAGCTACTTTTCATCCTATATGTGCAAGAGAGGCTAGACAGCGAATGGAGGTTTGGGGAAAATACGGATGTGACAATGTAAGTCATTTTCCTGTTCTTCACTCTTTTGCTTGTAATGATGCAACTAGTCACATACCCTTTATTTATTGATTTTATGCTGTGATCTGCCGCAAGTGTCTCTGATTAGAGCTCTTGTCCTTTCTGTTTCATTTTTGTCCCTGCCTTAACATTTCTTTTGCAGGTTGAGTTACGGGCATTTTGTGCAAAGCACTCAGAAGTCATTGATGGTAGGACCTTTTCTTCCGTAGAAGATCCTTTGACATCTATTGGCAGTGACTCGTCTGTTGCCAATTCAGCGACTTTGTCAACGGACAAAGAATGCAGGTCGAATATTAGCCAAAATCAAGGTGATGCTACTGCCAATGCAGATATTCTAGATAGTAATGCTGGCAAAGCTAATGATAGGGAATTGCATGAAACAGGAGTGTCTGATTGTACATCGAATACCGTGCATATGTCTGCAATTGGTGATGTCGAGCAACAAAATAGGATTGGGATGTTTGAGAACTCTTCTGAATTGAAAAATCTTGCATTGGCTTTGAGGAAGGTAGTTGGGGGTACTTTGTCTTATGCTTGAAATGAAGTTATCTTATCTTAGTTAATTACCTTTTCTTTAGTTGTAACCTTACTATTGTTTTTACTAAGATTTTGTGTCTCATTCATGTTTGTTTAGTTAATTGATCGAGGAAAAGTGAATATGAAAGATGTAGCATCAGAGCTTGGGATCTCACCTGAAAGACTAGTTTCAACTCTTGCTGTAAAGCTCAAAACGAATAGTTCCTCTTTTCTCTTATTGTTGATTACTCTTATCAGTGCTCTTCTCTGACTGCGGACCTTTTTTCTGCAGGAAGATAGTTTAGTTCCTGATTTGCAAAGCAAAGTAGTAAAGTGGTTTGAAAATCATGCTTTTATGGGTACTTTACATAATCTTCTGAAAGTTAAACGAGATTGCATTATTTTATTAGAGTCTGAGATGAGATGAGATAAACTGATATTTCTAAATGGTATAAAAATTTCAGAGTCTGATATTCCAGATGCCGTTGCTGTGAAGTCAGTTCCTCCTCGAAGAAGGACCAAAAGCAGTATTAAGATTTTGAGGGGAAACAGGGTAATTTGCTCATTGGAAGAAAGTTTGATTGACAATGGGGTAGAGATGGATGAGTCCAAAGTGGACCGATCCCTATCTAAGGAACCAGAAAATAATACTCAATCTTCAGTTCCAGATTCCACTGAGGAGGTAATTTATTTTACCATAATGTAATTGGTAGAACACTACCTCAAGAATGTTATTTGTTGTTTGTAAAGCCTTATACTGAAATTTGAAGATATATTTTCTGTTTGTCTCATTAATTTCATTTGTGTAGGAGTCAAAATTTATGATTTGTTTATTTCCGTTGCATATTATTACGTCAGCATGTTAAGAGTGTTAATGTGTTTTTGTTCGATATTGCAGTCTAGTAGCATTTGCTAGTTTGCTTAGTATGACTTGCTGTGTCACAGACTCACAGTTGTTTGATGTTCTAATTGGACATGGATAATATATCTGGTCAGCGTTATATTGCAACTGGTGTATTTGCATCTAGTCTATCATGTTCAGTGAAGGGTTGATATTCTTGTAGGTGTGAGAAAATCTTGAGTTGGTTAATTAGTAACAAATGGTTATTTAGAATCAAGGTCTTATGTTCCGTTTTTTCTTTCTCTCTGATGATTTTGAATCTCAATGCTATATTCTCCGAAATGAATTCTGTGGAGAAGGTGTGGTATTTGCTCCAGTTACTATTTTCATAGTTGCAGTGAGCTTCCATGTAATTTGGTTGCCACTCTAATGAGTATTGCTATTGGCGAGAGTGGAGAGATCTAACTTTTATTTTCCTTCATACCATTGCAAAGATGTAGACAAATATAACAGTACGTCAAGGCATTTTTGTTTTGCGTATCTGCACTAAGTGTAACTTTTATTTTCCTTCATACCATTGCAAAGATTGTAGACAAATATAACAGTACCTCAAGGCATTTGCGTATCTGCACTAGCTTCTTGTCCTAATCTTCCTCTGGATTCTATCTTCATTTTTTTATCTTCTGATTTTAAGTTTAGTTGGATTTCATTAGACTGATATGCATGCTTGTAATCTTCTTTTTTTGTTGTTTATTTGTAGAGATTAATCAGTGTAGATGGGCTTTCAGACTCTTCACTAGTTACCTTTTCTGCAGGTACTCTTTCCCTGATTAATTTTGTGGAGTTAATACTCTTTCTAAGGAAATTTTCAAGTATCTGGTGGTGTATACTTTTCGGTATTGCTTTTTCTTGCATACCATTTGAGAGCATAGATTGAGTTGATATATCTTGTAGGAAATTTTCAACCAAAAAAAAAAATTCTTGTACTGATTAGGGGGGATTAGATACTTAAGATTGTTTTGTGGTCCTCAGACGATAGGATGTTCCATTATGAGTTTAGGTGTCAATAGTTCTGTTGTTTGCTTAGTCATGTGCCTAAACATCAGAATGGTTAGGGTTTGAGTCCAATGCTAAATTGATTATGCTATCTTGATTCTAATTCCATGTCATATAGTACCATGTAACATCTTGTGTTCCTTTGTTTATGGTTATTCGTTTCATAGGCTGTTCGAATGATCCTTTGCATGGTAGTGTCTATGAAAAGATTGAGTCTGGGTCTGAGGCTCTTCCTGAGCAGCGTGAGTCAGCTATGCCAGATCAGGGGAATCTCATCCCTACTGATAGGAAGCCATTAATCCCTGATTTAATGTAAGCTTGGTAACGTGAATTCCTTTGTCTTTCTCATTTCTAGTATCAGGTTCTTCTATGATGCTTATTCAAACCACTGAGGGATACAGTGTTGAAATTGTGCTTGATTGGAGTTGTCTGGTGGCCTTGTTTTTTTTGCTTCAGGAGAACAGGAGCAAGTTCTGGTCATTATGTCCACCCATCTATTTGTGAGGAGCTGCCACATATGCAGTCTGAGCTGCTTTTAGAGAATAAAGCCTGTGACATTCAAGGTGAAACTTGTGAAGAATGGATATGTTATGCTTTTCCTTTATCATCTTCTATTATATGGATAACACATTGGATGTTTGTTCTTGACCAGGATCTGATGTAGGTGAAATCTCTCGTCTGGAAGCTTCTTACAATGCCACTTTTTGTTGTAATCACCATACTAAACACTCTAAATGCTACGACATGGTTTCTGTATGTGGTGGAGTTGATTCAGAGCTTCTGGCTAAAGCTAAGAATCTGGAGATTTCTGAATTCTCTCCAGCTGATGAAGTTGAAGGGGAAATTTTCTATTTTCAGCATAAGCTTCTAGGCAATGCAGTAAAAAGAAAACAACTGACTGGTCTACTTCCTTCTCTGGCCTTTTTATTGTTTTGACTACATCTTCTACTTTTACCTAATCCTGGGAAGTATGACAGAATGTGGATGTGGAGGCTTAATTCTCATTTTTGCCCCTTTGCAGATAACTTAATTTGTAGGGTTATGAAAAGTCTGCCACAGGAGATTGATGCAGCGAGAAATCATAGATGGGATGATGTGCTTGTTAATCAGTATCTTTCTGAGCTTAGAGAAGCAAGGAAGCAAGGCAGGAAAGAAAGAAAACACAAGGAAGCACAGGCTGTACTAGCTGCTGCCACAGCGGCTGCTGCAGCTTCTACTAGAAATTCATCATTTAGAAAAGATTCTTTTGATGAATCTATCCAGCAGGAGGTTGATTTTTTTCACCATTTTTTTCCTTTGCATTTAGCAGTTTAAACTGGTATTATGTGCTTATCAAAAATTTTGATTATCATATGTACATTTTACAGAAATTTAATGCATCTAATGGGAGGGCTACCACTTCTTCTCAGTTAGTGCCACGTCCCAGAGAAATGGTTTCCAGGGTGGCTGTTCCGAAGATTTCATCAGACAAGTATTCTGACTTTGTGCAGTTCACTTCTGACTTTTCCAAGGACCATCCAAGATCGTGTGATATTTGCAGAAGATCTGAAACAATAATGAACCCTATCTTAGTCTGTTCCAGCTGCAAGGTTTTCTAAGCTAACCATTCCTTAACAAATTTCTATCATTGTAAATATTAGTCTGTTTTCAGTTGATAACTGTATTATTAACAGGTTGCAGTTCACTTGGATTGTTATCGGAGTGTTAAGGAATCTACAGGTCCATGGTACTGTGAATTGTGTGAAGAATTCATAACGGCTAAAAGCTCTGGCGCTCCTGTTGATTTTAGGGAGAAGCCTTGTTTCATGGTAGAATGCGGTTTATGTGGTGGCAATACTGGTGCTTTTAGAAAGTCCACTAATGGTCAATGGGTGCATGCCTTCTGTGCTGAGGTTTGAATGCATTCTTTCTCTCTGTTTTTTTAAGTAGACAATTTATTGTTTGTTACTTCTGTTAATCTCTCCATGTCTTCTTTGACCGCATATCTCTTTGTTTTCTAAACTTTTCTTTTTTGTTTTTTTAGTGGATCTTTGAACAAACATTCAGAAGGGGTCAAGTGAATCCTATTGAAGGAATGGTATGTACTTCTGTTTCCTATTGTTGATTTAAGATTTACATACTTTGGAATTGTTTGGAAAGAAAATGGCGAGATCAAAGGAGACTAGGTAAAACAGATTGTTATTTTACCTGTTTCAGTTTGAATACAACGCAGAATATTTCAGAGATGAAGTACAAATATTCCCTGAACAACTATGATTTTATGCTCTTGTAATTTCTTCTTCTCCCTCTGATTTGAGAGGTTTTCTGAATTTGGACTTGAGAATAAATTTTGCATTTAATATCTATAATTTATTTTCATTTTCAAATAAAGGAAAGTTGAATTTTTCTCCTGCCTTTTTCTCCCAAAACAAATTTAAGGTCTGAAATAGATTTCACAAACACTTGGGATTGTTGTTGATTCAGTTTATTGTTTTTTTCAAATTGTTTTGGATGAGCAGGAAACGCTTGTGCGAGGTAGTGATACTTGTTGTGTCTGTCGGCGGAAAGATGGGATTTGCATTAAGGTGATTGTTACCTTCATTATGTTGTATACGTTTTTATTCCCACTGCAATTGCTTACATTGCAGCCCACTACATTTATGCAGTGTAGTTATGGTCACTGTCAGACAACATTTCATCCCTCTTGTGCTAGAAATACAGATTTCTACATGTATGTTAAGACTCTTACTGGCAAGTTGCAGCACAAAGCTTACTGTGGAAAACATAGCGTGGAGCAGAGGGCAAAGGTTTTGATTCAGTAGTTTGGTACTTGATTGGTTCTGCTTCTATAATTTTATGTTATTGCCTCATTTTTTTCGCTTTACTTGATTAGGTGGAAACTCAAAGACATGGAGTTGAGGAAATCAGGAGCATCAAGCAGATCAGAGTATGATTATTTCTTCACTTTTTCAGACTACTTTAGATTTTTGAAAGTACTTGTTAGGGTTTATTGATCTGGGCAGTGGGAGAACTTCTTCTTTACATATAAAATGTGTCAGATGCTAGTTGTTATTGTTAGATGTTAGTTAAGGATTTTAGTGAAGTGGGTCCGGGAATAAGAAGTTAGTATATTTTATTTCACACTTCTGCTTTACGGATATTAACTAAGGCAGAATGGAGATAACTAGTTTTATGTTTGATTGCTTAGAATAGTTTACCAGGTGAAAGAGGCTTCTATTTCGCTTGTGATTTTCCTTCTGTATTTTCTGTCTTTGACTTCTTTTAGACTGCTGAATGAAACTTTTTGATTCCCTTGGCAACAAGGAATTTTTTTGACTCGTTCTACATTCGATTTTGGACATGAGATACTTTCGAATCTCTAGCCAAGTTTCTTTTGCAATATTATGGATCATTCTTTGTTTGTTGTTAAGTTTTTTTCAATTGAATATTTGTTGCTTTAATAATTTATTTGTTGTTTCATGGTACTTTCTTACTTGAAACTAAATTTTCTTTGACTAACTTCAAGTTTCTCATTTGCAGGTTGAGTTAGAAAGGCTACGGCTTCTGTGTGAGAGGATCATTAAGCGTGAAAAACTAAAGGTACTTAATGTCTGAACTTTATGAAACTTTTGCAAACCTTTTTCTCGTGCTATTTTTCTTTCTGTGTACAATATTCTTTATTATAGTTATTCTCTATGAGAAGTTGAGCTTAAAAGAGTGTTAATGTGACTCTTCCGTGAGCATTTGTAATTTTATGCCCTGTGACTGAGCTGTGAGTCAGTCTGGTAGCTAGCATATCATTTCGAAGCACATTCTTTTGATGCTGGCAATTTGAAGCTTTAGTTTTGTAAAATAAGGTTCAGATGTCTTCTATGGGGAAATTAGTGACAGGTTCTAATGCATTTCTTCTGGTTATTTGTTTGCTTTTGATGTTTGCAGCGCGATTTGGTTCTTTGTTCACATAATGTCCTTGCTTGCAAAAGAGACCATGCAGCGCAGTCTCTGCTTCATAGGTCCTTCTTACCTCCAGACGTCAGCTCAGAATCTGCAACAACATCCCTCAAAGGCAATACAGATGGTTACAAATCTTGCAGCGATGCAATTCAGAGGTCAGATGATGTGACGGTGGATAGTACAATACATGTTAAGCATCGATTTAAGGGTGCTGTTTCCCTGGAGACTGATCAAAAAACAGATGACAGCTCCACATCTCAACTTCAAGTTACCCAAAAACCCTCTGTGAAGCCACCATTTGCTGGGAAACAAATTCCTCAAAGGTCTTTCCTTACAGCGCGTAATTCAATGGATGACGGAGAATGGAGGTCAAAATCTAGGAAGGTATAGAAAGCGATGATTGTTGGCTATTGACTTTAAACACAAAAGCAGACATCTATATACGCATATGTTATATATCTATATGAGAGACAAAATAGAAACGGATGAATCCTCACTTTTTGTGTATAAAAAAACAGATTTTTGAGAAAGAACTGGTAATGACATCAGATCAAGCATCTGCCAAGAATCAACAGTTACCTAAAGGGTACTTCTATATTCCTGTTGATTGCCTTCCGAAAGAGAAGCAGAGCAGCGAGGATGCATGTTCTGGTGGACAGTTGGAAAATGGAACGTAGATTGGGAGGATATGACTGGGTTTTTCATTTACACAATGGAGATGGATCCACTTGATGTGGGCATTTGCCTCTGCCTGGCCTATTTATCTGAAGACGACGGGATGAGTTAGCAGAGCAGACGGTGTATGTGTTAGGATTAGAGGGTAAGACCGGAAGTTTTGGCATGGCATCATCATTGTTGTATATTCATTGTGAGAGTAATTGTACAGTGGGTGAGGGTTTATTCCATTACAATGTATTGAATTTTACGAATACACCAGCTCCTTTTGGTCGGAAAGAGGCTGTATGGTTGTGGAAGGGATGAGAAGTTGGTGCTGCGATGTAAAGTTCATGTAAATATTCATACAGTTTCAATGCTCAAACCAAAAAAAAAAAATGCTTACAGCTTTAGATGGATAACTTACTTTATTAGACTGAAATGTTAGCTCTGGATTTTCTTATTCCTCGTACGGTGTTATAGATGACTCTTGTATACGAGTGAGTGCATCTCTTTTTACCCATTTGTACGAGAATTGCACTGTGCTTTAGATTTTTTTTCTGGGAGTGTTGTATAGTCACTTTCCTTTGATGAAGATGGTGATTGTTGTGCTTTACTATGACGGAGAATATGAACATAGGAGATAAAATCGGTACGAGGAAAATCAGTTAGTGGCAGAAGGAAACAATGTGATAAACTCAAAGATGAGTTAACGGCCGGAGGAAGCTTGAAATCGCAAAGGGTTGACTGCACGGACAATTTTTTTTATTATTTCGAATGTCGTATTGGATTATCTTTTCATACAATACGGTATTGATATGTATCAATATTAATTATTAAGTATTATTTTTGTTATTTTTTTAAATCATAAAATTACAAAATAATTTAGTATTTCATAAATATAATTTCAAAAGGTAATTAATACTTTTTAAAAATTATAAACTAAAAATAAAGCAAATTTTCTTTTTCTTCAAGAATGGGGCATTGTTACTGGGACTGAGACGACATTTGCAAGAGAGTGGGCCCGTAAGCCCAAATGTTTTCAGATATTTGGTAATTCTGATCGTTGGTGAGCCCACTAGTGAATTTCCTTTCAATATGGGTTCCATGGACACGCCGACTAGTTTAGCGAACGGCTCTTCAGCGGCCTCCAACGTTCACCTGAAACCTAAACCTGCGACTAACACCGGAATGCCTGCGGCCGCAGCCGATCTGACGCAGTCCGACTTGGATGAAGTCAGGAAGAGGAAGTCGAGCGTTCTACCTCTTGATGTTGGCACTCGCGTCATGTGCCGTTGGCGGGATGGCAAGTACCACCCGGTCAAGGTTATCGAGCGACGGAAGTTAAGTCCTGGAGGAGCCAACGATTATGAGTACTACGTTCACTATACTGAATGTATGTTTCGATTTGATCGTCGATTTTGATTTGTTTGGTATTGTATTTCTGTTTAGGTTTAGGGTTTGAGATTAGGTATTAGGAATTGTCCAAAAGATTGTGTTTGGGGTGTTTTTTTTTTTCTTGAAAATTTGTGAATTAATCTCGATGAACGTTCCTAGATTAGAGCGGTAGGTTTCTTTGTGATTCAATAATAGTTAGGCTGAACATTTGTGGAGTAGACCATGGGATCAAATAAACAGATGAAACCTTACCGAATTGGCTTAAATTTACTCATATGTTCTGATAGGATCAGAGAAAGGGTTCGACGGGAGAAATTGAGATGTTCATATAATAGGAAGGGTTCATCACTGAAAAATTATTTGTTGTTTTCCAAATTGTCTCTGTTGTTTGAGTTTGGTAGAAGAGGTCGTGTGGTTTGATTTCAATACCACGGGAACTTGATGTAATTTATTTCCATATGCATTTAGCCAAAATATCTTTGGGTGCAAATGATTAGCTAGCTGAAATAAAGGTTCCACTGTGAGAACTTGAAAACATCAATTGAGTTTTACTGGAACATGTGAGTTGGGTAAATTATTTGTTAATGATAGCAAATGCAGAAGTTCTGGATCGAATTCAAGAATAAGTGTCCTGGAATGCCAAATATGCTACATGCTAGAATTGCTATTTATATGCAGTCTGATTTTGTTTTTCAATTTTTGGTAGTTAATAGGAGGCTTGATGAATGGGTGAAGCTTGAACAATTAGATCTTAATTCAGTGGAGACTGTTGTTGATGAAAAGGTGGAGGATAAGGTAATTTAGTTGCTTTTATATTTGGTGGAAGAGATTCTACCTTCCCAAAACCGTTTTTGTTGATAGAATCTTCCACCAAAAGTGTACCTTTTTTTGGCCTTGGGAACTGATTCAAGGAAGTCTAAACATACATTATTGCAGGTGACAGGCTTGAAAATGACACGACACCAGAAGCGTAAGATTGATGAGACTCATGTTGAGGTATACTCTGATTGAATGTCAACAATAACTTTTAATATGCAACGTGTGGAAATTTAATTGCAAGATTTTGAATCCGATGAGTTAAAGAGAATCATCACATATGGTTAACTGCAATTTGCTAAAAATTATTTGAAGTTTATGGTGTCTTGAGAGACCATTGTTTATCCTAAAAGCACTATGTTCAAATGTTTAGGGCCATGAGGAGCTTGATGCTGCCAGCTTGCGTGAACACGAGGAGTTCACAAAAGTGAAAAATATTGCCACTATAGAACTTGGAAGATATGAGATTGAGACATGGTACTTCTCCCCTTTTCCACCAGAATACAATGATTGTTTGAAGCTGTACTTTTGTGAGTTTTGCCTCAATTTCATGAAGCGTAAAGAACAGCTTCAAAGGCATATGGTGAGCTGTGCCTCAAATGCATCCCTCTATCTTGCTTTGTGATATATGCACCATGCTACAGAGTGTTTTAAAACTGTCAATTTCTAGCGTTTATGACTAATCAATATCCTTGATTACTAGTGGCTAATTGCAAACTTAGGCTCCTTTTGTTTTTCCTCCATGGAATCACTATGTTGATGTACATTTTCTTTCAATTATCTATTGAATTTTAATTAATATACTCTAAAATTAACTTGTTGAACTTGTTAATTAATGAAACATTATACTGCTCAGGCTTTTACCAGTATTCAGTTTGGGAGATTTTTGTGGAATGAAGATACAGTTTGATGAAATTGATGGATTAGTTAATAGATTATGACAATTAACTAATGAAACATTATCCTGCTCAGGCTTTTACCAGTATTCAATTTGGGAGATTTTTGTGGAATGAAGATAATTGATGGATTAGTTAATAGATTGTGACAATTGGGCAACTTCAACTCATTTTTCTTTCATTTGCTAGGATTGAGATGTGATTTGGGGGCTTTTATATCTTCTTAGAAATTGTCTCTCTTTGTCTACTTGAGTTTTGCTACACGATTTGTTTTAATATTTTATATAATTTGATTTATTTAGAGAAAGTGTGATCTTAAGCATCCTCCTGGAGATGAAATTTACCGAAGTGGTACATTGTCAATGTTTGAGGTATGTCTCAATGATGGAGAAGTTATCATTTAGCTCATTGACTTTCTTATATCTTATTTTCATTATCATTCCTTTTTTAAAATGACATTCTCTCCTTTCTTTGTAATATCTTCTCTTATCCAATTTGTGGATTTTGTTGTTGGGGGAAGGGGAGGGACTTTATAAGGATTATATTATACGCCAGGCTTTTTTTGAGGGAGTATAAATTCATTGTTGCCGTTCTTGTCAAATTCGTTTTTCTTTATAACGCAGATACATTGATTTGCTTCTAAATAGTGATACAGGACAGCTACTGAATATACCAACAATATTTGGTACAGTATTATATAAACTATATATAGTGTTGCTGGACTTTAGGTTCTGCTTTTGCTTGGACTGAACAAAGTAGGTCTATCCTCGGGGTTTGTAATAAGAACTAAGAATCACTCAAACAAACAAGACTATTAGCAGGTTCCTAGAAATTACTTTTGGAGGCCAGGAATCGCTGGTTAGTCTACGAGTCTTTTAGAAAGAATGTCACAATTTCGATGTTAGAAATTTAGAATTCTGGAAAATCTTTATTATTATAGTCATTACTGAAACGTAAAGCCATGTATCAAAGGAATCCTGTCACTTAGCTAACAAGGCTGGTAACAAAACATTATTCTACCCTTATAGCAGTCAAATCATATCCTGATAGAGAAAATTTCAAAGTTATGTTGTTTTGACTACAAGTAACTAAAACTAATATTTAAAGTTTTAGCATAATTTCTAATCAGGCCAACTGAGTGGTACAGAAAATAACCCTAAACTAATTACTATTCTCTGTTAAGCTGTGTTGTAGGATGTTGTCATTTCTCAGTGAATGTTCTGGTGCAGGTTGATGGAAAAAAGAACAAGGTTTATGGGCAGAACCTATGTTATTTGGCAAAGTTGTTTCTGGATCACAAGACCCTTTACTATGATGTCGATCTTTTTCTATTTTACGTCTTGTGTGAATGTGATGATAGAGGATGCCACATGGTTGGATATTTTTCCAAGGTAACGTTTTTCATTTATGAAGAACACGATCTAGTTGTGACTTCCACTTGATTTATTTGATGCTTCTTCAAGCAGAAATTTTAAGCAATATGAAATTACTTTTCCTTTGTACCTTTCTGTACCATTTATCTTTCTTCCCTGTGGAAGATGCTGAGGCAACAAAGTTTTTGGTTTCTCGAGGTTGCGAATATGTATCTTGGCTGCCAGATTCAGTTCAGCAATGTAATTTTTAGATAATAATTGAACCCAAACATTTGTGCGCTAAGGATTATTCTCAATGATGCAGGAAAAGCATTCAGAGGAATCATATAATTTGGCTTGTATTCTTACCCTTCCACCTTATCAAAGGAAAGGCTATGGAAAGTTTTTAATTGCATTCTGTAAGCTCTCTGCCTTATAGTCTATTTTTCTCTTTGCTTCTTTTGAATCTGACTCATGCAAGAAGCACTTATATTGCTATTTCTATCAAGTTTTGGATAGTGGATGGAGCTCTTAATTATATTGCTGTAATTCCCTATTTTGCTCGAGTACATGCAAGCATTAGTCATGTTCTATATGTTGTGAAGTAATGAAAAATGCCAATGGATCTTGAAACTCGTTGGGAGAGGATGTCAAAGATATCCTCCTCTACCAGGATTTAAGGCCTGGTGGAATGCTTTCCGCTTTTTGGTGAACCAAATAAAAGAATATGAAAAATGCTAGATTGTGTATATTTGACAAAATGCTCATATGTACATGGAGCAGCATATGAACTTTCAAAGAAAGAAGGTAAAGTTGGCACACCTGAGAGGCCCCTTTCTGACCTAGGGCTGTTGAGCTACAGGGGATACTGGACGAGAGTACTTTTGGACATCTTGAAAAAGCACAAGGGAAATATATCTATCAAGGTAAGCATTTTCAACCTTCTTTAACATCATGGCTATTTTTTGTGCTGTTCAATTTAATTCTGATTATGCCACCCCAATTGAAATTTTAAGTGATCCCTTTTCTCTCAGACTGCTAATGGAACTATCGTATGATTTGTGGAAATGCCTGAAATTATGCTATTGTGCTTCTAGTTTCACCATCATATAAATACATCTTATTATTCATTTTCATTTTGTAATATTTTTTTCTTAGTTTCTCTGATTGTTGTATCTGTTTCATATTTTGCGATATGCAAGCTTTTTGGTGTTTTTGTTCACACCACTCGCTGCTTTCTACAGGAGCTTAGCGACATGACAGCTATCAAGGCAGAGGATATCCTAAGTACTCTTCAGAGCCTGGAGTTGATTCAGTACAGGAAAGGGCAACATGTGATATGTGCGGATCCAAAGGTGTTGGATCGGCACTTGAAAGCTGCTGGTCGCGGTGGCCTTGAGGTTGATGTCGGCAAATTGATCTGGACTCCTTATAAAGAGCAAGGTTGATGGTGAAGGCTAGTTTGAAAATTTCTGTATAAGCTTGATATGTACCATTACCTGTATAGGTCATAGGAAACAAATTTAGGTCTAATGTCCATGTGCTTATAACTTTAACTCTATATTCCTGTCTAATTTGTTATAATGTGATGTTTGTTCGAGCAGGATAATCGTGTAATCCGTGTAATAGATGGAGATCTTTAGCCATTACTACTACCTAATTTCATTCACATTACCTTTACCTGCCCTTTTGAGTTTTGAAAATTTCCCCTTTTTTCTGAAGTTAAAAGATCAACCATGACTGATGATGATGGACTCCAACCTTTAAAGATGCGAAGACTATTGAGAAAGCTTAGTATTTGATGGGAATCCAAAATTATTCAAAGTACTGACAAAAATATATACCATTGCTCTTGGCCACTCAATCCTCCTAATTGACCTCATATTTTCAAACAAAAGAAACTAATGCGAAGTCCAAATTAAGTATTCAACTGAAGCATGCCATAATGCTTCGTTTTCAGAGATTGACATACTGACCTTTTGCCAATGCAATTAATAGTGAGAATAGAGATGCATAAAATCAACTAACATACACGATCAAGACTCAACATTAGCTCATTAGTTAAGACTTTTTCAATGTTTTATTAATTGTTGAAACATGCACCTTTGTCCTTTTCTACAATGTACGCCCGAACATCGAACTTGCCCTCGCTCTCTGCTTGGAAACTCCTCCCCTTTACTTTTCCCTTACCCCTTTTTGGACTTTATAGAGCGCGCTGAAGCTGATCTGTCCTGAAACTGCGCAGTTTGTAAATAAGCCTGAGATCGGGTCTTGACTTTCCTGTTTCAGAGATTACACATCTGTACATTTTCTCTGCCTTTTCTTTGCCATGATTATGCTTTAGAAAGCAAGTAGATAAGGGTCTTCGTCTAAATCATTTACTCGGACAGTACTATGAAGAAACTTTCTGGTGCAAATTGAAGCTGATCTGACCCACAATTGGCACACCTCAATTGCCATTACTAACGGCATGGGAACAACTAATAAATCTTTTGCATAATTTCACTAGAAAAAGGCAAAAAGCATCTAATTAGATCTCCGAATGGTAAATTTATCGTACACATCCCTGCCAGAGCCACCACCATTCTGTATAGTTTCGTGGTAGAGGGTTCGATTTGTTGACGACTTGTGAATTGGAAACAGAATCATTTACGTAATCCTATGCAGTGTCTTACCCTTAAAGAGTTTCTCATCATATCAACAAGTGGTTGGTGCTACATTAGATCTTTTGAGTTGAATCTGTTGAAGCTGCAAGTTTTTCAAAGCAGCCCCACCACACCTCCTGTTCCAAAGACTGTTCATTTCTTCTCCATCTGCTGGTTTTTGCACTTTCTTGATCACAACAGGCAAAGGAGGATCCATTTCGTCTATGTTAACAGAAAAAGAGCTCTCTTTGCCACCATCTGTCTTGACTCCACTTGCACCTCTCAAGATTGCTTGTCTTCTTGTACATATATCGGTGTGTGTCCTTGGAGTTGCGGCCGTGTTCGTGGGAGTTTTCATAGAGAAGATTCTCTTGAGCTTAGAGTATTTGACTGTAGTTGTGATGTCTTTTCTTGTAGTGATATTGAGCTTGTTAGAACTAGCGAGACCAACTATTCTGTTGCTTCGCTTGACTTGGCCCATGCAACCAATCTTTGGCGATAAAGGGTCCTTCAAGATGGAGGAGGATCGATCTTCCCACTTGGGAATAGCCACATCTTTGATAGATGGTCTTGAACACAGCATAGGTAAGAATGTGCTCCTGTAATGAATATGAAGGCTTTGGTGTCGAAAATGTTGATCGTATCTATTACCCATGTTTCCTCTTGGTCTTCTAAGCCTCCACAGATATCTGAAGACCAAAGTTTTTGATTATTAGAACAGTAACTATAGCTTTTTCTCTTTCTTTTCTTGTTCTCCAGAGGCTGGGGACGAGAGCGAAGGTACAGACAGAGAGATGAAAGAAGGAGTCTTTAAGTAGGAGGGTATAGAGAGAGAAGCGAGAAGAGGGGTTAAAAAAGATTGTGCTTCTCAAGTCTTTTTCCAGGCGTGCTCGATGAGTGTGGTTTTTGATGACTTCTTCAAATGCAAGCGGTCAATATACATGCACTCCGATGATGGCCTTTGAGTTCGTACTTCGTAGCCTGCCTCGAGCTTGTCAACAAAAGACTTATGAAAGAAAGCAACATTTCCTTCTTTCACGACTCTGTTCACTCAAATGCCATTAGTCTAATGTGACCCCACTGTGAATGAACAGCTTGTTTTGTTTGGCGTAATGCAAAGACAGGGAAGGGTGCTGTTGGTACTTGTTACTTCTACTTGTGGTAAAAATCATTGGCTGACACTTCTGTCTGTGTGTGTCCCTTTATTCACACATAACCATATAAAATATATTAGCTAAACCGCAAATGTTGTAACTTAATATTTATGCAAGAACTTACAGCTAGATTTGTTTGGTAAATTAAGCACATTGCTTACAACCCCCAATTAACGAGAGATAAGATCTTTTGTTCCGATTAATTAATTTTTATTA
>JANZXR010000002.1:5757035-5767768 GCA_027575705.1 Erythroxylum echinodendron | reverse complement strand
AATTATAAATAAGAAAATATTAAATTAAAATAAGAAAATATAAATAAAATAAATTTATTAAATTAAATATTTCATAATAAAATATATTATCAATCATATAAATAAAATCAACGAAGAAATGGTACGTTGGACTTGCTTTCTATTAGTTGAGGGTATAATGGAAAATAATAATTATCAGAAGGTTATTAATAAAAAATAAAATTTCTATCGCTTAAGCACCTTTCTACCGCAACTTTCTTTCTACTTATCAATCTCTGTGGTGACACCACGTGTTTCTCCAACCTCTAATTATTTACTCCTAAATTCAAATATATGACCGCGTTTAAAAATTACGGTAAATAATTATTTATCTTTATCACAAAGTAGAGCTAAACACACTCTTAATCTATAAATTAGTCTATTAAAATACCTAAATTTAGGCGTATTCCATTATTTCGTAAAATAAATACTCTTTGCTATTAACGCGGTTTACATTGTCTTGCAGTCATATCACCTTTAGTTTTATACAACTAAACATGTTAACTCTTATTTGGTAAAAATCACAAAATAAAGGTTTTAAAATCTAAATACTAATAGGAAATCAAGGAGCATAGAAAGAAAAGGAAAAGCGAAAGGACAATTGGCAGAAAAAGGAAAAAGAAAAAAGGTCGGTTGCCCTAACAAGTCCATCCAATCTGCTATATAAAGGCATCCCCAAGCCCACACCATTCGTACCGTACGCAGCGCACACTAATCAAACGCCAGTACTTCTCCAATCTCCCTGTCTCGTTTCAATTCAAGGTCCGTTCGTTTGTTTTCATTTTTTTTCATCCATCTATCTTTAATATTGTCGGATTTTTTCCTGTTTCGATTGAGCCAATTGATGTGTTAAGATACGTTCATTTTCTGGAGGTTTAAATTAATTTCCTTGTTGACAAATCTTTATAGATCTGCGAATTTCGTTTTTATTTGGTGTTACTATTTGGATGTTCTTGATTCAGAAGGATTCTGATTTTTGAGATTGGACGAATAATACATTATCTGCTGGGGTGTGTTTGTTGGGCTTGAAAGTTTTGATTGTGGCGTTTATACGAATAATCTTGGTTCTAGGCGTCAGATTGTATTCGTCTGACTTATTTCTCGATCAGGTTGTATTTCATGGTTGACGTGCGAATTTTGATTATTTTTTCTTGTACAAAAAGAAAAGATCTTGGAGAACTTTTACGTCTTTATGTGTTTTCGGATCTTTTTTATTCTTTTCTTTCTTCTTCGACATGTAGTCTTTATATCTAAATCTTTATGCGTAGTGGATTTTCTGTACTTACTCTAGATCTTTCTAGCAAGTTTGGTAATAATATTAAGACTTGTTTATTAGGATTTTGTTTTAGATAATCTTTTTATGTAACCTAGAAGAGCACCTGGTTTTGCATTTCTTCTCCGTTGTGATGGGCTTTTGGTTTTCTTTTCCTGTTGATCTCTTGCCCTAGGGAGTCGTGTATTTACTTGCATATGATTATCTCTAAACGATTTTTTTTTTTAGTTTATGCTATTTGGCTTTGTTTATTGTTGAATTGTTGGTGTTCAGTAAATTTATTTAGACCAGGGGTATGTGAGTGATGCCCTGTATCTTCATGATTGTCAACTTATCTCGGAAGTGTGTTGTTGGATTTCAGGAAGTTTGCAGTTCAGTCTGCTTTATTCTGCAGTTTGACAAAGTGGAGGGCGTTAAGCTTGAATCCTCTTTTATGTCTGAAAGAGCCTCCTTCTTTCTGTCAGCAATTGGTTTACTTGGAGAGTACAGTCCTACGTCTAGAAAAAAGAATAGACATTCTTCAGATAAAGTTGGCTGCATGCATATTGACTTATTTGAGGGCCATAGTACACATCTTCCAGGTTGCCAGTTTATACAACCTTCTTCGTCTGCCAGTAACCTGCCTAGGGGCTTTTGAATAGTTCGCTATCTGTGTCTTCATTCTGTACATCAAGATGGCTTTACAGAATATTGGTGCTTCCAACAAGGATGATGCCTTTTACAGGTATAAGATGCCTAAAATGGTGACTAAAATTGAAGGTAGAGGAAATGGCATCAAGACCAATGTGGTTAATATGGTTGAAATTGCAAAAGCTTTAGGTAGACCAGCTTCTTACACCACAAAGTACTTTGGCAATGAGCTTGGAGCCCAATCAAAATTTGACGAGAAGACTGGTACTTCGCTTGTGAACGGGGCTCATGAAACTGCAAAGCTTGCCGGGCTTCTCGAGAACTTCATCAAGAAATATGTTCAGTGTTATGGTTGTGGTAATCCTGAAACGGAGATTCTCATCAGTAAGACGCAGATGATTAGCCTAAAGTGTGCCGCCTGTGGGTTTGTTTCTGATGTCGATATGAGGGACAAACTTACGACTTTTGTCCTTAAGAACCCACCTGAACAAAAAAAAGGTTCCAAAGACAAGAAGGCTATGAGGAGGGCTGAGAAGGAAAGGATGAAGGAAGGTGAGGCAGCAGATGAGGAGCAGAGGAAGATGAAAAAAGAGACTGGAAAGAAGAAATGCCCTTCTACCAGCTCCAAAGATGCTTCAAAAGGTACATCAACCAAGAAGAAAAGCAATGGTTCTGATTCCGATCACTCCCCCGCTCACAGTCAGGCTGGCGAAAATGACCACACAACTGCTGATGATGAAGATGACGATGATGTCTTGTGGCAGACTGATACCTCATTGGCAGCTGCTAAACAACGCATACAGGAACAGTTGAGTTCTGTTACCGCAGATATGGTCATGTTATCTACTAATGAAGAGAAACCGAATCACGGAAGGAAGTCTCCAGCACATGAGAATGGTTCTGGGGCCGCAGACACTCAAGTCAGGCTTGTTGATGAAATAAAAGAATATCTGAAAAAGGGTTCTTCTCCAACCCAGCTGAAATCCTTCCTGGGTTCACTTTCTGGGACATCTCAGGAAGTTACGACGGCTCTGTTCACTGCTCTCTTTGAGGGTGTTGAGAAAGGTTTCGCCAAAGAAGTTACCAAGAAGAAGAACTACATAGCAGCAGCAACTCAGGATAATGGATCGCAAATTTTTCTTCTGAACGCCATTGAATCATTTTGTGGGAAAGCAAGCCCCGAGGCAGTGAAAGAGGTTGCGTTAGTTGTCAAGGTATTGTATGACAATGACGTGTTAGAAGAAGAAACGATCTTGGAATGGTACAATAAAGGCCCAACTTGTGGGAATAGAAACTCCATAGTTTGGAAGAATGTCAAGCCTTTTGTTGAGTGGCTTCAGAATGCGGAGTCTGAATCGGAAGAGGAGTAAGTGGTAGTAACTGCTTGAAAAAGGCCTTTCGTGTCAACTTTGAAAGCGTTTGCCGTTTGTTTTCGTTGGATGTTTGAAAGTACTACTTGTCTTACTGCAATGAGCCGTATGTATTGATATTAAGCGTTTGCCGTTTGTTTCAAAGTACTATTTGTCCTACTGCAAGGAGCCGTATGTGTTGTGTGGTGGGTGATCTTGCTGGTAGGTGTCCATTAATGTAATAAGAGATCATCGTGACAGTTTCCGGTCCAATGATTCTTTTTCAATTACAATCAGTTTTTTTTTAATGTTTTTGTGATGTTGTCTGTATCAGTCTTCAAGGTCTGTTTCTTTATGTTTTTGTGACGTTGTGCAATTAAGCCATATTAATATGTTTGAAAAAAGTATTTTGAATTAAAATTGCGAGAAAATTAAAATTGATTATTTAATTTCTAAACTGATCCGAAGTTGCCTTACAACTGATCACGCCTACAAAGTCGTGAGCTTTGTTTGTTTCGTTTTTGTCGGGCTCTTGTGATCTTTATTTGTTAAGATACTCGGTTATTAAATTGTCACAGTTTAGTTTCAAATTTTTAAAAAATAATATTTCCCAAATTTATCTGTTAATACTTTATCTTGGTCTATTTTAAATTACGACTTCTGATTAGATTGAAGATCTCTTACACGACTGTTTAATTTGTTAATTGATTATGAAGTGAATTTAAACAAATTGTCATTAGTTGTAATGAATAGTATTTCAAGGAAACAAATATTGCAATGTCGTGTCTGTATTCATTTTTAATTAAAAAAAACGAATTGAAAAATTAAGAGAGTTAAAATGGTAATTTAGAGAAAGAATCTGACCAATGATAAAATGGTTCCTCAACTTCTGCGCTATTACTTCTCTCCGACTCCCGGACGGCACTGTCTTCCCTGTTCTCTCGCACTCGCACACTCACTCTTTTCATGATAGAGACACATTCTCATATGTTAATAAACTCTTCCCTTCTCTACACTATAAACTCTCTAATCTAGTTTTCCCAACCCTAATTCTACAATGCCTCCGTCGTCTTCCGCCGATCTTCGCAGCGTCGACGTCAGAATCTGGCGTGCCTGCGCCGGCTCCTGCGTCCAAATACCCACCGTCGATTCTAGGGTTTACTACTTCCCTCAAGGTCATATGGAGCAGTCTTCTGCTCCTACGTCTAGTCCGATTCTTTCCAACCACCTTCTCTCTAAACCCTTGATTCCTTGTCGAATCTCCGCCGTCCATTTACTTGCTGATGAGGTCACGGATGAGGTCTATGCTAGGCTTCTTCTTGTTCCTCTCCTCTCTCCTTCCGTCGGTCGTCTAGAACCTTCTCCTATAATCCCGCGGGACGGTTGCGATGACGATAAGATTGTGGCGTTTGCTAAAATTCTAACGCCGTCTGACGCGAATAACGGAGGCGGTTTCTCCGTTCCGAGGTTCTGTGCTGATTTGATCTTCCCGCCGTTGAACTACCAAGTGGAGCCTCCCGTGCAGAAGCTACATGTCACTGACATTCATGGAGTTGCTTGGGAGTTCAGGCACATTTATCGGGGAACGCCGCGGAGGCATTTGTTGACTACTGGATGGAGCAAGTTTGTGAACAGCAAGAAGTTGATCGCTGGTGATTCTGTGGTTTTTATGAGGAATTCTAGAGGACAGATGTTCATCGGAGTGCGTAGGTCCGCGAGGTTCAACAATGGCGGTGGGGATTTCGCCAGGTGGCGTGAGCAGATTGGTCATAGTGAAGCGAAGGTGAAGGAAGACGGATTCTCGAGGAGCGGGCGGGGGAGAGTGTCGCCGGAGGTCGTGGCGGGGGCTGCGGAGATGGCGGCGCAGGGGCTTCCGTTTGAGGTGGTGTATTATCCTAAGGCGGGATGGTATTCGGACTTCGTGGTGAGAGCTGAGGTGGTGGAGGCTGCTCTTAGTGTGCTGTGGACTGCGGGGTTGAGAGTGAAAATGGCTATGGAGACGGAGGATTCGTCGCGAATGACGTGGTTTCAGGGGACAGTGGCTGCTGCTTCAATGCCCGATTCTGGGCCGTGGCGAGGCTCTCCTTGGCGCATGCTTCAGGTATATATATATAACTATATTAAATACATATGCGCCAAAAATTAGCACTTCCGAATTGGATTGGAACAGAATTTGTATGCGAAGAAAAAACTTGTTTGTCTGTATTGTTCTCGTGAGGATATATGCACATTAAGTGCATTGGTGTAATATTTGTTACGTGGATATCGTCGATTAGGCAAAAGTTATCATCCAGGAAACCATGTTAGGGCATGGCCTACTATGAGAATTTGCCGTTGCATGCGTAAGTGGATTTGATGCTTATGTTTTGAATTCTTCAGTATTTTCCGTTGGAGACATAATATTTATTTTGATGTTGGTTTCTCTGATTTGGTGAATTAATGTTAGCAAGCCATATTATTTTTGTTTTCTGCGTTTTTGAAGTAATAAAGTGTATGAAGTTGTTACTGATACTAGTCTGGCAAACACTCCGTAATATTTTTTTTCTTGTCAAGCTTTTATGTCAGCAAGCCATAGAATGAAGGTTACCCTTTCATTTAATTTCTAGCTGGATTTTACTTGCCTGCAATAACCGAGTGAATATGGCTCAAGTGATAATGATATTATTGTTTCTCCTTGTAAGTTACATGGTTGCATAATGAAATAGACTACAGGTATAAATTGAAACTTGTGAATGTAATTACGCTTTCTTCTGTTGCTTCTTATTTCTTTTGTTTTTGTTTCAACTTCTCAATGTTATTTTACTGCTTTGTACATTAGTCAAAAAGTGCACCAACTTTTCTTTGTCCATCTCTTTCTCTATCTCTCTCTGTAACACAGGTTAACTGGGATGAACCTGAAGTTCTTCAAAATGCAAAGAGAGTGAGCCCTTGGCAAGTTGAAATTGTTTCACCGACTCCACAGTTTAATGCTGCGTTTCACCCCCCTAAGAAATTCAGATTTCCTGAAAATTCTGAAATGGTGACAGTTGGAGAGCCAGAGCTTTTCTTTCCGCTGTCAGAGCTAACAAATTCAACAATGGGGCACATGGGCCCACCGTTGTTTAATACCCACAATTTTCCTGCTGGCATGCAGGGAGCCAGGCAAGATCCTTTCTCTATATTCAGTTATTCCAATTTTTTAAGTGAAGCAGCTTCTCAGATTCGAACTGATGTTACCTTCGGCAATAATACGGTACCAAAGTTGAAAAGTGTGTCTACTGAGCTGAACATTGGCAGTTCACAATCTGAGAGTTTATCTCCAGATAGTCTTAGTCATAGTAGTGTGCAGTCTTCTGGCAATCTTGGTGGAAACCAGGCTTGCAACCCGGTAAAAGTTGGCAATAGTACATTTCAGCTCTTTGGTAAGATCATTCACATGAATCAACCTGTTGAAAATGGTTTAGAGTATGTTGGGGTCATGGAAGACGATGGCATTAAGAGATACAATGAAACACAGGACGTAAATAGTGATCAAGATCTCGCATTAACTTCATCTTACACGGAACTACTCAGCAGGGTTGATACTGGATACCAAAGAGCTTCAGCTGTGGAAGCTTGCTTTTTGTGAAACAATATCTGCACTTTCTGGTGCAGTAGTATCTGTACAGGTATGCTTGCTGTTATATGAGATTCTTTTGCAAAATAATTCCATTTATTGAGTTGATATTGATTTTAAGTTGACAATTTGACTTGTTAACCATGTTGCAGTATATTCATTATAATTTGCACATGATTTCTATCTTCTACAGCAGAAATGAGTCTGGGCATGTCATGATGGAAATTTGTATTCGAAATCTGTTGTGATGATTAAGCCGGCAATGTATTATTTTACTCATATTCCAATATTTTCTTGAATCAATGGATTTATGACATGCCATGTGGTGAAACTGGCGTTCATTTGATATAACTAGTGGCAAATTTTGTTAGAAATTTCAGTTCCCAGTTGAAAAGCACAGATACGAGCACGGTAAAGCAAAACTCTTTCCCTGCTTTGCATTTGGCCGCATGGGTTGCCTATTTCAGAAACATCCTCAATAAATTGTGGACAAGCACTTCCATATCTTTTCTTTCCTGAAAGCTAATTTTAGTAACTTTCTTTGCTGGAGCAACAAAAAGTCCCATGTTACTCCATACATAAAGCCTTGCTTTCTCCCTGGCTCCATTGAAATAAGTTAGATTCAAAGTTGCTGTAATCTTGATTTTCAGTCATTCTGAAATTTATGTGGAACCGGTTGCACATTTTCATAATAACTGCGTGTTTGACATTATTCGGTTGATGTCCTATGTTTGCAGGTACTATTTAGCAGTTGGGAGCTGACTTCTTCTTTAGATCGTAGTTGGCAGTAAACTACTGATGCTAATATTTTCAGTTTGCCAAATTGGCAACCGAGACACTTGTGACTGATACACTTTTAAATGGGATTTTGGTGTGTTGGTGGGATGTGCATATTTGCGTGTGATTGTGTTTGATTGTCATTTTCTTTAAATTCTCATGTTTGAAAGTCTGAAGAAGTAAATTCCGATTCCGACTACCGGATTTCCTCAGATTTAAAGATCCCAACTTTAGCGATCTAATTCATTTAAAGATACTTCATATCAAATACCAAGTTTATAAACACGTTTATCTGCCTTGCCGACGCCGACAAAGGCTACTGTAACAATTTGCTAAAACAAAACCCACACGCAGACAACGACGAAGAATTTACCCAGAGTCAGAGCTCCGGGAGTTGATGCTGCTGTATTTGTAGTATCTGGAAAATCTCCGGGTTGGTGGTTTCGGCTTCGCGGGCTTTTTACGCAACCCGAATATCTCTTGCACCAGAGGTACGTGAACCAATACAAGCTTCCAGGCCAAAAACCACCCTGTATTGAAAGTATCACTTCATATACTAAACACACATTCCAATGAGTCAAAAAAATCCAGAGAGAGAGAGAGAGAGAGAGAGACTGATACCAATCGATAAGAAGACGAATACGAAGGTGATCGCGAGAATTGGACGGATAACCAATAAATTTAGGGTTTCCCAATTAGAAATTGAAGAGGAAGAAGAAGAAGAAAAAGAAGACTCCATGATCCAAAGAAAGTCTGAGCCGATGACAGCCTTTGACAACGCGTCGTTTATAAGACCAGAACAACTTGTCCAACAAACTATTAAAACAAAAATATGCATTAACGATAAGAACAAGTTACTTGCGAATTTGTTCTATCTAAACTACCAAAGAGTTTGTTCTATTTTCCCATAAATTGAAGTTGTAAAATTTCTTATTTGTAATTTTTCTTTAATTCTTAGCTTTCTTTTGAAAAATCAAATCTCAATTATAATAATTTTTAAAATTGTCACACCCTTTATAGAAATAAAATATGGAACCTAGCAGCGACAAAGCTCGGCTAATTTTTAAAATGGAATAAATCAAAAGTCGGCTAATTTTTTAATTTTTAAGAAGAGAGGGGCGAAGCTTGGCTAATTTCTTTTGAAATCGACTTCCCAAATAATAATTTCTTTTTGATTAAGGATGGCGGTAGCCTCCCCCGTTACTACCCCGGGCTACCGTCACTGTTAATAAAAAAATGTATCAAGTTATTCATAAAATATTGTACAAATATTAGTTCAAACATACTTCATATATAACCTGAGTTCACCATTCAAACATGGATATGAGATCCGTACCGTTTCGACCGGTACTGGCCAGAGACCGGTACCTAGATCCCAACTTTAGTACCGCCCAAAAATACTGGCCGGTACTGTGGTTTTTCGTTCGGTACCAGCCGGTACCCAACATACCTAAAAATTCCGGATTATTTCGAAAATTTTAAAAACTTGGAGGACTGATTTGCAAATAAAAAAATTAACCTAAAATCTACCCACCGCCACCAACGCTTGCTTGTTGTCTTCTCCTGTTCTCCTCCTCGCCTCATCATATAAATCTGGGTTTGCGAAGTCCGCACTCCGCACCTCTCCTCCTTGCCACACCACCGCAAATCCGCACCACCGGCACCACCACCGACTCTCTGAAGCTCACAGGTGGACGACTGGACCTGGACAGCGGATAACCCGAAGCCCCAACCCAAATAGCGAAGAGAAGACCCGACAATTAAAATTTTTTTTTGAGTGTGTTGATACTTGATTTTGTTGGTTGATGAGTTGATTTGTTCTCTTCTTGGTGTTTCCAAAAATTGCTGGTAAACCTTGCAATGTTTTTTTGTACTGAGGATTGGATTAGATTTGCAGATTTAGATTTGTGTATTAGTGTTGATGAATATGTTGTCGGTGGGTAGAGGATTGGATTTGGAGGTTGAAGTTGAACTGTTGAAGAAGTTGGTGTTGGTGGAGTCACAGTTTTGGAATTGATTAGTTAGTGAATATTGATTGTTTTGTTTTGGAATTGTTTTGAAAATTGGAACGAGGATTGGTTTGAAAATTTTTGGAATGGAATTTTTGAATGTTTGGAATTGTTTTGGAATGAAATTTTCACGGTTTTAGAATGAAATGTTTGAAGTTGATAATTTGAAATTATTGGATTGAAGAATACCGTGGATAAGTAACTTATGTTATTTTGTTATGAATTTGTTATATGAAAATTAGAATTGGAATTGTAAAATAGAGTTAGTACTTAGTATGTAATTAATTAATTATGTATTATGCAAAAAAATTTAAAATTTAAAATTGAAAGTTGATAATTAACATTTAAACGTAAATGAAAAATTAATAATCAAATGTGAAATTAATAATCAAATGTAAAATTGATAATTAAATGTGAAATTGTAAAATTGATAATAAAATTTTGTAAAATTGTAAAAACTTAAATCATTAATTGATATTTGATATATTGTTAATATTTGTGAAATGATAATTTATTTATAATATTTGGTACTGAATTTACTCATTTAGGAAAAAATTTGTTTGAGCAAAAAGAAGTGATGAATGAATATTTGTTATCAAATTGTGAATATGTTGTACACTTGTAGATTTTAATTATTTATACCTACATTTATTAATGTCAATTAAAAATTGTAAAAGCAACATATATATTTAAGAATGAAATATGAAATGGTATATATAATATTATGGTTTGTTAAAAATGAAAAGAAGATCAAAGGTTTAAATAAGGAAAAATTTTCTAAAAAAATTATATCATTCAACTTTATCTCATGTTATGAATAAATCTTTGAACTTGATGATCTTGTTATGAATATATGTGTGTGAACAATTATATAAGATATGTCATGCATTATTTGCCAATTATGTAAATCATATCATACCCTTTAACTTTATCATTATTTTTCAAACTTAGAATTGGAAATTGTTGGAAATTTAATTGGAATTATGAATGGAAATGGAAATGGATTTAAGATTGATGGAATTGGGAATTGTTGTAAATGGAAGGAAATGAAAATAAAATTATGAAAGTTTTGTGATTGTTAG
>JANZXR010000002.1:5712086-5746824 GCA_027575705.1 Erythroxylum echinodendron | reverse complement strand
TATATATATGAACATATAAAACGGCTGTTCGTAAGTACCTTAAAACCTCTATATAATATTGATGATTCCTGTAGACCCAAAAAGACGTGTAGCACTAGAGGAAAGCTGGAAAGTATCAAAGGAACTTGGGAGTTGTGAGGTTATAGCATAAACGTTGGAGAGAAGTTTAAAGTTTTGTGAGGTTATATCGTTATAGGTTATAGCATAAACATGCGGCGTTCTTCGTCACAAGTGAGGAGGTAGACGTGATACGTCCAATGGAGAGAGGTGTGCATGCGGGCTGCGGCGGCGGAGAAGAAGAAATAAATTGTGCAGGTTTGGTTTTTTTTTAATAAATTACATTCCACTTTTCATATTATTAAAAGTGGGACCTGGGCAGAGGCCCAGCTAGCCCTTGCCCAGGGCCGGGGCTGGGGATGTCAATATGCCAATCCCGACATGGGCCACTCTTAACCTGACCTTTGATTGGATGGCCCGACCCCAGACAACTCGAGCCAAAATTACCATCCCCATTTCAGCCATTTCTTTCTCAATGAAAGCATTAAAATGATGTCACTTTTTAGAGAATATCTCTCAGGGTGACATTAGGGATTCAGGCAAAAATTGAGAGTTGCAAAATGAGGGAGGAGGAGAGAGTAAGCACAGCAGGAAGAGAGAATTTAGAGAAAAAAAGTTGAGAAAATACTCGTCAGCTTTATTATTCATTAATACATCATTATATAATTAATTTATAACGGAAAATCCTAACAATTCATATTTAGCCGTAACCACCAAAACACTAAAACAGTCGGAGCAACTTTTGCACATGATTTTGGTTTTTAGTTGACATTCTCACACAAACCCAATATTCTAAAAGTTCGAATAGACACAGCTGGGCTGGGTCCGTTTGTTAGGTTGAACCAGATTGCTTGACTTGGACTTCTATCAATGTACTTTATTGTTTTAGTGTTAATATACATGTACATAATGAAATGATCCAAACTTCTAGCTGAAAGAGGTATAGACAGATTCAAATTGAATCTTGGTGTTAAACAAGCACGTTGCAAATGTTACTCTGTTAACGACCAACTACAAAATGGATACGAAGTCCAGATGAAATCTTCCAGGCATGAATATTTGAATTTGAGAGTGTTGATTTGTTACGGATCCTCACATCACAAGGTCCAATTTCAAAACTATTGCTAAGTTGACAGGAAGGAATAGCCTAATTGGTTTCTAACTCCTCACTTAAGACTCTCCTTTATAAGAAGTTTTGAGTTCGAGTCACCATAAAGAAAGACAGAGGGGAAATTTTTCCTGTTGATGATCCTCTAGCCTTCTAAGCATACTCTTTGATCGAATCAATTGCAAACGTCATGCATCTAGTGACAGTGTGGGAGTTGAAACTACTAGAGAACTTGGGGTTGATAAGAACTTGATGTTGAGCAAGGTCAGTGATCAATCAGCAGCTGACCAATCAGTATATAACGACTCCTTGTACTCAAAAGTATACAAGTTACATAAAAACCTGAGAGATCTTGAAGTTTCAAATTTATCTCCTTTGAAGCTTTTGGAGTGGGGTCTCAGGAGCTTAAGGTTAATCTGGTGAAAATGAAATACCTAATATACACATATATATATATAAAGGAGCTTTTAAAGTAGAGTCTTAAGAGCTTAGAATTAATTCAGAAAAATTGAGATAACTAATGTGTATATATATATATATTAAAAAAAAAACTATTGCCAAGTTATTGACACTTGCCACCATACGGATACTCTGTCCCTGCTCTCCTCCACGTGTAAACAAATACTGAAAGCGCTCACTCATGAATCCTCAAGTACACAATAAATCCAAAACTCTCTCTTTCAAGCATTTCATCGATCACGTAAGCTGTGATTCATAATATCACGTCTAGTTTATATACAATACAAAAAGTGTGGCTTTCTTCAAGCCTTTGATTGCCTCACTTCCCATGTCCCCTTCCTGATACTTCAACTGGAAGTAAGGCTGCTTATTTTCTACACAGCCTCACGTTAGAAGATCCAATTTCAAGACTTAAATCAACTACCCTTGCCCTTTACTCAGCCTCATTTGACAAAGAATAGTCTGAAACTTTGGATCTGTTCAAGGCCAGTTATAGGAGCGCGGTAGCGGTTGATAATTTGTTAAAATCAACCTGAATTTATAAGTACTTATATGTTTGAGATTGTTGTTTTAGTAACTACTGAAACGTGAAAATAGGTATTTGGTAAGTACGGCTGTATTTATTAGAAAGAGATAAAATGATTAAAAAATTTATTGATTTAATAAATTATTAATTGATTTTATGAAATATTTTATATAAAAAATATCTTATTAATCATATAAATTTAAAATTATAAATAATAAAATATTAAATTAAAATATAAATATAACTAAAATAAATTTAGTAAATAAAATATAAGTGTTCATGTTAATGCAATCCCAAAATATTTGATAAAGTAATATACGTTGGATTTGTTTTTTATTAGTTTAAGGTATAATGAAAAATAATAATTATTACAAGGTTATTAATAGAAAGTAAAATTTTTACCGCCGAAGTACTTTTTTTACCAAAATTCTCTTTTTACTTATTAATTTCTACGATGACACTATACTTTCCTTCAACATCTAATTGTTCGCTGTAAATCTAAATATATGATTACGTTTAAAAACTGTAGTGGATAAATACTTATCTCTACAGTACTACAGATTTAAACGCAACCTAGACGTCGTATTTACGTTAGCAGGCTTAACATAAAAATTTGAGACTGATTATTCAACTACACTAGGTCTTGATTTATCTTCCGGCCGGCGGTTTAGGCCTCGCTGGCTTTTTACACAACCCGAATATTTCTTCAATCAAAGGTATGTGACGAACCAGCACAAGCTTCCAGGCCAAAACCTCCCTGTGTTACCATAAACCAAACACACATTAAAATTGCTAAAAGACCAAGAGACAAACTCGGAGACAGAGGGAGAGATACAAATGGATAAGAAGGCAACAGGAATCAATAAATTTGGGTTTAACCAATTAGAATTTATCTCCGACGAGCTTGATGATGAAGAAGAAATAAAGCCGAAGAAAGTCTGAGCCGGTGACGGCCTCGGACGACGATACGGCATAAGTCAAAATGGATCTTCAATTAAAAGGCCCGGACAATGGGCCCCACAAAAACATTCGGTTAATTTATTATTCTAATTTAAGTGAAAAATTCCAATCTTATGTTTATAGATTTTTAAAATATAACTGAATCTAACCGCCATCACGTCCACTGGGTGTTCACTCGTCATATTCGAGCGCCACGTGTACTCTTACTTGAAGTTGGATGTGGAAACCCCGTGGCTCTCCCCGCTAAATTTACACATAGTCCAGATTCGGCTTCCACTAACACGCGGCACGTCCATTTCACACGCGTCTCCATTTATACATTTATATTAGGCATAATCAGTACCTGTGGCAATCTCCATTACAGGCTACAGCCAGAGCATTTAGTAAGGTTTCGTATTTCGTCTAAGTTTGATGGAAGCCAACGGCAACGCAGGGAGAGTTCGTTATTTGAGGTGCAGCTTCTTCAGGAAATGTTGCCGCTGCTTTTGTTGCTGTTACACCTTTCCTTAAACTCTTTGTTGTTTGTTTAAATCCAATAAGGGTTTTGGTCTTATGGATCTAACACGATCCCAATCGGGCTTCTCTCTCGGGTTCAACTCTCATGCTACATCGCCGGGTCCGATTCCCTTGCAATTACTCAACGACGAGAAGGAGAACGTCACGATAGAGAACGACGATGACGACCATCAAAACGAAGGCCACCAACGGTTCAGCTTATTGGGACACCAGCTTTGTCTGAAGAGGAAAAGAGATGGCCAAAGGTCGTCGTGTCCACCGAACTCTCCGAATCGGGCTGCTGTTCAAGTTGGTCTTGACTCTCGACAAGCCACGGTTCGTGGGTGGGGTAACCAAGCGCTTTCTGTTGCTGATCCAGAAGTTTATGAAATGATGGAGAAAGAGAAGGAAAGACAGTTCAAAGGAATTGAGTTGATAGCTTCCGAGAATTTTGTCTGCAGAGCGGTTATGGAAGCTTTAGGCAGTCGCTTAACGAATAAGTACTCTGAAGGATATCCCGGTGCCAGGTGTTATACTGGTAATCAATTCATTGACCAAATCGAGTCACTCTGTTGTAATCGCGCGTTGGCAGCTTTTGGGCTTGATTCTGATAAATGGGGAGTGAATGTGCAGCCATATTCATGTAGCTCAGCGAACTTTGCGGTATATACTGGACTTTTGTTGCCAGGGGATCGGATTATGGGGCTTGATTCTCCTTCAGGGGGGCATTTGAGTCATGGGTATTGTATTCCAGGAGGGAAAAAGGTGTCTGCTTCCTCCATTTTTTTTGAGAGTTTGCCTTACAGAGTGGATCCTCAAACTGGATATATTGATTATGATAAGATGGAGGAGAAAGCAGTGGACTTCAGGCCAAAGATACTTATTTGTGGAGGGAGTTCGTACCCTAGAGAGTGGGATTATGCAAGGTTCAGAAAAGTTGCTGATAAGATTGCTGCTGTTTTAATGTGTGACATGGCTCATATTAGTGGTCTTGTGGCAGCTAAGGTTTGTGATGAACTTAACTTGAATTTGCTTTTGGAAGACTTTTAACTGCGTAGTATATTTAAATTTATCGGCAATTTTTTTATGCTCTGAATTTTAGGATCCTAGGTATCCTGAAATTGTTTGTGGATTACGGAAAATGTTAAATTAGGTTCTGGTGGTTGTGATAAGTGATGTAGGTTTTGCTGCTTAGTGCATGTTTTATCGTTGGTTAACGGCTTGCGAGATTAGCTCGTGGTTTATATTTAAACCAATTTTAAATGATAAATTTGGACGGTAGAAATGTCTCACTGAGCATGATATGGTTGGATGGATGAACTCTCCAGGCTCATTTACGCCCCCATGTTCTTTTCTTATCACCTGATGTTTGTCTATGATGATTTGTTTTCCTTTCCAAATTTTCACATTCTTGGTGCTTATCTAACGGATTCTATGTTTTTAAGTAAAAAGAATGTTTCTTCCATCGGTTTCTAGAACCTGAACTAACATAATTCTTGAATTGATTGTTTGTCTAATTCTTTTCATAAAATGAATGTAACAAATAGTCATAAACAGGTTTTGACATTTATGACAAAATTATGTTGCGACTTCATGAAAGTAATTCGGGAAGATGGTTCTACCAATCGTGGATGTGTTGACTGAATTCCCATAAGTGCCAACTATACTGAATTTCCTGGAGAGCTGTTCTTCCCTTTAAAGACTTGGTGCATTAACTGGGTTTACATCATATTGTTTGTAGCTAAGTTTGACAGTGACTGAGTCTTTGGCTATGATTTTTTAATCTTGTATTAGGAAAACTAAATAATCAATTTGAAACTGACGAACTTGTGAGCTGAAGTAGTTGTGGTTGTTCTTTATTCACATTCTTGCAACACTTATTTAGATTTAGAACTTTTAAGTATTATTTTGATTGAAGCGATTTGCTTCTTTTTGTTATTGTATTGAGATTGAGCTGTTCTAAACAGTTCGTGATGATAAAGTAAACTAGTTTTTCTTTTCTTCTTCCTTATTTCTGTATATGTGTCACGAGTTGATGAGAACAAATTTTTATATTACTTGATATTTATTATACCTTCTTAATTCATATTGTTTGGATCATATTTTGTGCAGGAATCTGCTAATCCTTTTGACTACTGTGATATAGTTACCTCAACAACTCACAAAAGTCTTCGGGGTCCCAGAGGAGGAATTATTTTCTACAGGAAAGGCCCAAAGTCAAGGCCACCAGACATGCTTCTTAGTCTTAGTGATGGTAATGGCCATTATGATTTCGAGGAAAGGATAAACTTTGCAATCCATCCATTACTACAAGGAGGTCCTCACAATAATCACATTGCTGCTCTTGCCATAGCCTTAAAGCAAGTGGCTTCTCCAGATTTCAAAGCATCTATGAAACAGGTAAAGAGAAATGCTCAAGCATTAGCTGCTGCTTTGCTGAGAAGGAAATGCAGATTGGTGACGGGTGGAACTGACAATCATTTGCTAGTTTGGGATATAACTTCTTTAGGGTTAACAGGTACAGTTTGACATCCTATCTCTGAATAAATATATCGGAGAATGAGTGATTGTTTATTTATTGGATCTGTAGTATTTCTGCCTTTGCTGTCTGCTATTTTGTTTTCTTTGACATGAATGTGCATGTCATTTCTATTTCTATTTCCTTGATGGGCTACGGAACATGTTCTGAAGTTACTGAAACAATACTTGTATGGTCATTCTGAAGTGTAAAGTTTCTGTGAATTTCAGAGACATCATAGGTTTGGAAGTTAATGAAGCAGTATTTTTAGCTTGTGAATCTTTTCTCCGTATCATTAGTCTTCATTACTAGGTTGTATAGCTAGATGTTAAAGTAGTTTGTGGCTGTGCTTTTTTGGTAGTATTTTGAGCTTTCTTATTGAAAAAAGTTTCATTTCAGCTGTCTGAGTTCTCTACCTGAATTCGGCAGACCTGAATTTATGGTGCAACCCTCACATTTCGATCTCCTTTTCAGTTGTTGGATTTTATTGCGAATCAATTGGTATACAATGTTGGATTTCATGAGTGCACTTTTTATTTCTTCCATTGAGTTTATCAATTTAAACCGCACAGATGTGGTTGGTTGCTCTTTTTTCTAGGTGCTTGTGTTAATGACATTGATTGTCTAATTCAAGATATATTCCAATGACCAAATAATCAATTCAATAATCACATTCTCCTGTTGTGCACTTCCAACCTCTCCAAGTTAAATGATTATTTTTGCTGCTTTACTACAGTATTAGATTAATTCAATGTACTTGATATAATATGTTATTGGTCCAAACAAGGAAATTGCTCAGACCAAATGCGGATTGTTTAAATTATCCAATTTACTCAGTACTCAAATCTAAAAATCAGTATGTTCTATTTAGCAACACTTATTTTCAGTTTAAATGATGTACTGCTTATTCAGTCTGATTTTTGATCTACGTTTGTGTTTGAATTCATTTTCTGGTTAAATGAGTATTGAAATACAAGGTGCAAATAATATTGCTGTATCTATTAAGTTTTGGCCATAAGTTGCTTGTAGGACATTTATCTGTGTTGATGGGGTTCATGAGATTGTAAGTTAGGATTTATGTAAAGAACAAATGTTTTTCCCAATCTTGGAACATCAAAGTTGAAAATATGTCACCATTGAATTATTAGTGTGGTTAGCTAAAGTTCCATTTTAAGAATGTTTATTTTCTCTTCTTTTTACTGTATTCAATGGGCACAGTGACAGCTTTGGTTCTCTGAGAAAAAAAATCCTCTTTTTGCTTCAATGTATCCTAGTTCTGGATGGGATAGTAAGGATGATAGCAAACTTCTATGCAGGATTACATGCAAGGAGAAGAAAATTAGGGCACATTCTGGAGTTCCTTCCTAAAAATTAGTCCTAGTTATCTTTTTTTGACACAGTTTTATAGAGACAGATGATTGAATCCTTTTCTCCCATCTACTTCACTTTTTGAGTTGTTATATAGATGGGTTTTAACCCTTTGATTTGATTTTATTCTCACTGTTGTAAAATGATGACTTTTGGAGCAGCAAACATCTACCGTTATATCGGGGATTGCAAATTGTGATTTCACAATTAGAGTTGTTAATTGGACTTATGGTTGAAAAAGTTGAAAATAGCACGATTGTGTGGTCAGTTTCCTTGTGCTTGCTCTAACATTGCATTTGTGTTATTCTCTTTAGGCAAAAACTATGAGAAAGTATGTGAAATGTGCCACATCACCCTCAATAAAAGTACTGTCTTTGGAGACAATGGTGCTATATGTCGTGGAGGAGTCAGAATTGGTGAGCACTGACACTGTAATTTTGCATCTCTACAACTAGTCCTTGCACATATCGATTTATGTCTACTAAGTGGATGTTGTAAATACTTTGGATTCCTGAAACAAACTTGTACCTAATTCAAAGTGTACTATATTTTTAGCTTGTGGCCACGGTACCTTGACTGACGCATTTATTGAATATCTCTTTCCTCCCGAGCTCCAAGCTATGGTTGTTCTTTCGTAGATCAATTCTATTCTGTGTTGTTGACATATTCTTTTTCAGTTTCCTGTTAGTTCGTTTTTCGTTTCTTTTTCAGGCACTCCTGCCATGACATCAAGAGGTTGTTTGGAGGCTGATTTCGAGACAATTGCAGACTTCCTTCTTAGGGCAGCTCAGATAACGAGTGTTGTGCAGAGGGAACATGGAAAACTCCATAAAGATTATCTCAAGTGTCTACAGAGCGATAAAGATATTATTGAGCTGCGAAACCGGGTAGAAACGTTTGCTTCTCAGTTTGCTATGCCGGGATTTGACATTTGAACTTGTAGAAGAAGCAACTTGCATACTTTTATAGGTTATTTTCTCACTTCCTCAGTTCCTTGATGAAGTAAAGTTTCTGCGAAGTAAGCCTTGTTGCCCCCATACCCTTGTTCATTTATCATTGATGTGTTGTATATGTGAATTGTTTGGATCTGTTGCCAAAGGTTGATAGTCTCAATTCCTTAAACGTGTCTTGTACATATATTTGAAAACTAGACGAACTATTTATAAGCGTGAGGGCTCTGTTAAATTTCTCTGTTTTGATCTTTTGATGAGGCGTGATGCTCGTTCCCATTTGTGTTGATAGTTAAATCTACTTTGGAAGAATACCCGTGTTTGTGTTTCCACGATTATGACAGTGAAGCAGGTTTTGTGCCTCGCAAGTAGTTGTGTTGATCTATGTGCTTGCCATCCGACAGTCCTGTGTCTGTGTATGGCTAATTCCTTTTCGTGCATGTAAAGAGTTGTTGAGAGCAATATGAGGTTGGGACTTTGTTTGTAGCTGAAAATCTTGATTTTGTTGTTAGAATTTGTTGTTGGGGAATGGGAGGACATGATTGCGGGTTATAATAATTAAAGGCTGGTTATAGCGGTTTAAAGGGCAATCATCATTTTTACAGGAAGGAAGCAGCCCACAGCTTTACTTTTGTTTCAGCCAACCATTTAACCTTTTACTGACAAGAAAATGTTTTCCTTCCTACTCAACTTTATTGTTTTCATCCGGAGTTTTGTCGGTACGTCTTCTTCCTGTATTTGTGTCCACATTATATTATTATTATTATTTTCTTTTGGACAAACAAATCATAATTTTTATATGGAACCCTTGAGGGGAGGCAAGGCATGAATTTCTGGCAAGGGACAAAAAGCATGAGATACGGTTAGAAAGTGACCCTCCCAGATTTCCTGTATTTTTATAGTTTCCTAAGGCTAAGGGAAGAGAAATAGCCACAACATAAACCATTTTTATAAACTATGAGACACAGGAAGGAAACAGATGTTCTCTTAATCATCAACTCCATTGCTTTCACAAGTGAAACCGAATCAGACAAAACCCTTTCTTCCCTTTAAGTCCAGTACAACGAGCGCAGAGAGTCTGCTGCTTTTCAACATTAAAGTTTAAACCCAGGAATCTCACAGTGCCTCTCCCCTACTCCTAAGCTTAAAAGCTCCCCTCTTTTTCATCATTATTCACCAACTAGAATGATTAAGCCATTTTCACTACAACCACTGCAGACAAAAGAAAACATTACAAGAGGAGATTTGAAAAAACGCAATAAACAATACAAACTAACAAGATTGAAATCCCTTGAGATAATATGATAAGAAGCTTCCTTTCTTTTCAAGTCCATTATAACTAATCATGATCTAACAAACAAGAAGCTGTTGTTTGTTTCATGTTAATGGAAATCAGAGTAGCAGCTTGGCCTTTCGTCATTATCTCAACCCATCAACCATTTTCTTAAGCTCTTTCCATTCCAAATCACTTTGTCTACGGTCTTTTCTTTCCAGTCAAGGTGTCTTCTTCCTTCCCTGTTGTTTCATCCCAAAGTTTTTAACTAAAGTAACTGTAAATAGATAAACCACAGGAGGGAGAAGAAAAGATTAAAAGGGACAGTAAAAATATTTAAAAATAATTTTTTTAAAGGGAAAATTTTAGAGAGAAGGGTTCTAGGGGTACAATACAACAACTCCAACAACTGCTTTACTTCTTCTATGTTTTTTCTTTTTCCCCCAATTTCAACCAGTTCTGTTACTCATCTCTCTCTATCGTTTTTTTAATTTTATCTATGACTGCAAAAGTCTAAAAGCTTCTTCCTTCCTTCAACTATCTCATCAAAGAAATCATCAAGCTGTCCAACGATATTCTCAACTCCAGATCTCAACACCCCAAAACAACCTCTCAAGTTTTCTACTCTTTCTCTTATCTCTTCCTCTATTTCCCAATCCACCACCATCCCTTGGCCGCATCTACTCTCCAACTCTGCTCTAAGCTCCTCCATAGCCATCTTGGACCTCATAAACTCAAAAAGTAGAATTCCCGGTCTCCCATTTATCTGGTTTATCTCTGCTGCCACTCTCTGCTGCAATCTCGCTGTTGAGATCATGAAAGGTGATCCGAAGAACAAACATCCTTCGTACCCTCCTCGTAAAAAACTGGATTCTGGCCAACAATACACCAGCCCATATAGCAAGATCATTAGAAGCAAAGAGCTAACATTTCTCATTGCATATAGAACCCCTCTAAAACCATTGAATCCGTTGAGCTTTGATTCAATCCCAACCTTCTCATCAAAACGCAAGGACAGAGGTTGGATTCTCGTCTCCATTAAGGCTCTATTCTCCTCTTCCAATCCCACGGCCTCTCTTCGACACCCAGAAATTGCCCGAATTACCTGTTTCAAGATGCAAACTTTTCATGTGAAAAAACTGTTAACTTTAAAATACCAGTTTGTTTTTATAGGAAGTAGAATCAATAAAAGATTTTGGAGTGGGATTATTTCAGATGAACCTGGCGAGAGAGCTGAGGATTAAGATGACGATGATTGTCAAGAGTAGAAGTGATATTGAACCCAGCAGAGTAATAACTCTCCATGCCAGATATGCCTAATTTAAGAACATGACATGCCTCCCAAAGCTTGGAACTTTCGTCCATGTATTCATCGAGCCACTTTTCACCAACAGGCAAATGGAGTTTCTGGACGAGCAAGGTCAACTGAGAGTGGAAAGATCTTAGCAAAGAAAGTACCCTTTGGAGGAATTGGATTGACATGAAATTATTGGAAAGATAAACTCTTTCAAGATCATCAATTCCTCCGGTTAGAAAGGAGTAGAAACCATTAACAGAGTTTGTAGAAGAAGGATCCATCGTGAAGGGAGAGACTGTCTGCAGAGGCTTAAAACTAAAGCCCCAATAAAAAGTAAAAAGAAAATGAAGGAGAAGAGATGGTAATGCAAAGAACGAAGGAGGGTGAGGTAGAGAAAAGATTACAAAGATGGAGAGGGTATTTAAATCGAGGGAAAGTGAAAGCATAAAAGGAGAGAGGAAGTATGGAAGAGAAGGAATATCTTAGAAGCTCAGGTTTCTAAGGTTGAAAAGGATTGTTGGAAGCAATGATGGGTGTTTCCTATAGAGGGGAAAGGATGATTGGTAATATGCCATTTTCATTGTTTAATGGGCAGAAAGGAAGAAAACAAGAGAAAAACAAAAAAAGAGTTCCGAAATTAAGTAACCAAAAAGGAATACAAGTAAAGATGCAAAAGAGAAAGGGGATGGGAAAAGATTGGCCAAAGACTCTATAAGAATGAATTTTTCATGAGTTGCTTTCCCATTTCTTCATCTTTGGTCCTCCCTTTCTAGTCCCTATTAAGCTTTACCCTAATCACTATATGTGATTAATTATGTGCATGTTTTTTGTGTTAAGAGAGTGAAAGGTGCAAGTGGATAGGGCATAATATTGTTAATATATAGTTGGCAACTTCCATGATGATGGAGTGGAAGTTTATTGGGGTTGTGTGAAGTTTGACTGAGTTGTTGACTCAGATTCTGCTTCAAATTCTTCTTCCATCCATCCTCTTTCCTTTCATTTGGATTACAGCTTTAGTCCTTCTCCTTCCTTTTGGATTTTAGTGCTATCCTTGGCTTATTCTCTTCCTCGAGCAACTGACCTCTGCTCCTCTACTTCCATTCCTTTCTATTGAAGTCTGGGGTCTTATTTTTTCTAGATAGGATACATATTTCTTGTTTTGTTCATCTTCTTAGGAATGGGTGAACTGTAATGATGAGTTTGTATCCAAAATATAGTCTTTTGAGGCTTCATAGTTTTTTTCTAATTTTATTTTTATCTCAAGACAAATTGGATGATATGATTCATCTACACCTTCCATTGCTCCTTTTGTGTATACTCCACTACTTTGGTCCATCCAACCCATTCATTTTAGAAGAGCTTAGGACCCATCTGACGGCGAATCCAAAAGGGAAGACAGATTTCATCACCTAGTTTATGCATTATTTGCTCATTTTATATTCTATGTATCCCTTTTTTTTTATTTCTGCATTTGACCAAATAGCTTACCAATGATTAGAGCGGACTTGATGGCCAATAAACTAAGAAAATAGAATTTGATTTTTTTTATGGGTCTACATTAAAATTTAATACTCTTATGGAAGTACTCTTGCTTTACTCTGCTATTAAGCCCATTTATGAAACACCGATGGTTATAAAACTCGGCCGAGTGGTTCGGTGGGGGACCATGAAATCTTACTTGTATCGAGTAGTGTTAAGTTCCATGGAACTATGTAATGAAAGAGTGCTCGTGGGTTTTTGGAGAATGGGACATGTTAAGAGAATGTTGGTTTTTGTTTTTTTATTTTCTCAAGATTTTCATTGGAAAGCGAGGAGGGAGCATTCTTTAAGGGCACTGATTTGGCCACCCATTATCTTTAATCTAGGCAGCACCACACTTAATCATCATATTTCGTAAGATAAGATTGCCCCTTTTAATTTCATAATCTTATCTTTAACATGAATAATCGTATCGTATGTATACTTTGGGGTTTGAGCTGTACTTGATTCGGACACTATGCCAACTACATACATCCTCTACTTTTCCCCGACTCTAGCAACGGATAATCAGTCACCCCAAGTTGTCAACTTGATTAATCAGGGGGATGATACTGAATTTGCCAATTCCAAGCTCACAATCAAGAGGACCTTCCAAATAAATAGTTCTTAGGGCTGATGAATGACCATTCCCATCACGATCAAGTGCCTAAATAAACCACACTGAACCTTACAATTTGTATTAATAAGTGTAGCCTCTGCAACAAAGAATGGAAAAAGTAGACTTCTCTTTTTCTGAAATATAGAAATGAAGACGAAAATGGTCTCTGTTACTAATACCTTACTCGTCTCTAGGCAGCTTTTTGGAACCATAAAAGAAACAAGAAATCATGCATGTTTCCTTTTTCTGTGTTCATTTATAAGTTCATGTTTCATTTCTATATTGATATTAATTATGAATTACATAATTTACGAATGTCTCGTTTAAAAACAGTTTATTAGTTAGTTAGAGATAAAATTACGTATTACTAAATTTCTTCGGATTTTATACTTTAGCGGGATTTTTACCGAACTTTATTATTGTTATTATTGTTATATAATTTACTAATAGTTAAAAAATAAAAAAGTAAATAATTCAAAATTAACACCTAAATTTGGAGTCGAACCTTATCATCAAAATAAATAGAGACGGTGTAGATGATTTATGAGCTCGTCAATTATGCTCTTATGGTATAAATTCGGAGTCTAAAGACGCCAAAACATCCCAGCTCAAGAAATGCAGAGGAACTTCCTTTATCGGTGAAGCAAACAAAAGTGCTTGTAGAACTCCGAATATTTTCAGCAATATTAGGGTAGCTGTGGGTGGGTGGATGAGGTTAAGACTTGCTTGGTTATCTATAGCAATGGAGTTGCAATTCTAGAGAAAAAAGGAACACACACTACATCAGTATATGCTCGATAAAGTCTGCCGTTAGAGCCACCGGAAAAATAAACATATTGAATGGTTGAGTTTCGCCGGCGGCACTGATCCCTTTAAGATTCATCATAGAAAATTGCTTTTAGGTTATGTTTACTTGGTCTTCGTCAAGTTTTTAATGAAATGTGATAGAATGGTTTATAACTGAGTAAAACGTAAATGCAAGGCCGGCTCTGGGCAAAGGTTGGGTGAGCACCTGTTTAAGGTTTATTTTTATAAATAATAAAATAGGGCTTATTTTTTTTCCTCATAAAAAATAAAATGAATCAAATTAGAGTCTACTCTTAACTTTTTAAAGAATAATAAAAAAGTTCATATTTTGCTTATTTTTATTCTTTATGAGGACCTAAAAATAGGTAAAAATAGGAATATTTTTTACTTTGCCCAGGACCCATAAAATATTAGAAACGGCCCTGCGTAAATGAATATAATATTAAAAAATTATTGTCTGGGATGAATAGAAGAGTTCTAATGTAATATAATCAAATGTTGTTTGGGTAAAGAGTTTATAATGTAGTATAGTCTAAAGTTGTTTATCATTTTACATTTCATCCTAAATCTTCCAGAATCGGAAGTTTTTTAGTTTTACTGATTATGATGTAATGAGATGTAATATAAAACGCTCATATTTCATCTTATTCTATTCTATTATGAAGTATCTTTCCGGAATAATATTACATCCCATTTTATACCCTTTTCATTCCATTTGGACGAGTAAATTAAAGGATACTGGTGCTTCTCTTAAGAAAAAGGTTCTTAACACTTCCCGAGCAGTAATGTTTAGATTTGTTTTAGACTAGTGAGATCCTTTTGTTTAGCGTATTAACCATCTTAGATGCCCAAGATTTGATATTGCTAAAGTACTAGTCATAATCAATACCGTATTAAGTAAATCTAACTGTTTAGGAGATCTTGATTTGGAGTTTGGTATAGATGCCGTGCTTTATGAGGATTTGGCACTTTCAAAAGTTAATTAGAATAATTAGCTTTAATTTTTAAATGATGCCTACCAATGTTTTTAAAATTTTAAAATTAGAATTTTAACTTTTATTTTATAATTTTATAAATTAATCAATTATTTTTTGAAACAACATCTCTATTAGTTAAGAGTCAGATTGCGTATTATTAAACCTTTTCAGAACTCACGTATCTGCGGGATTCATATTAGGTATTGTTGTTTTTGTAGATTAATCAACTATTTATAGAGATATAAAAGTGAAAATTTATATATTTTCTCATTAAATTTATATGTTATATTGCATATAATATACATAAAATGATATAAATGTTTATTCATAGTAGTTTTTTAATTGTAAAATATTATTATTAAATCACACATAATTATTAAATTTGAGATATCTTTATAATAAATATTAAATTATTTTAACATTCTACTTGGAAATGAGTATAAAAAGAGAAGGGTATCTAACTTGTTGCAGAAGAAAAGTTTGACAAAATTATGACTTAGTAGTCAGAAGGAGTGATATTTATCTATTCACTTTAATTTATAATCGATGGGAAAAAAAAAGACAAATGACGAGCCAAAGATAAAAAATAAAATAAAATAGAAAAGCCAATCTTTTAATCACAAGAATTAAACTTAGTAATTTAAATATGATATTGTATAAGCATAATAATAAAATAAAAATATACATAAGAACTCTATAAGTTTTGGACCTAATAATTATAAAAACAAGCATTGAGTAGATAACATATATTTCGTAACTTACGATTAGAATAATTAGTAGAGTTACTCTTATGTACGGATGACAATAAGTTGGATTGATTCAATCAGATTAAAAAAATTTTGAAAAACGATGAACTTGAGCTTGAATCATTAACTTTGGGCTGGTTCGGCCGGATTGCTATGTCTACTCTTTTGTGACTTTTAAAAGTTACATATTTGAATCACAGAAACAATTTATTTGTAAAATATAAATAAAAGATCGTGTATAATTGGTGTCTCTTTTTTGACCCTCGTAAAGTGAGGAACTTTGTGGACTGGAGTTATTGTTGTTGTTGATGAAAGAGGATTATAATTCATGATTTATAAAATTGTAATTATTGTTATCATTTAGGGGTTTTAATTTTAATTTACTTCATCCTCACTCACTTATTGTAGATACATTTTGGTTTTAGAGATACTAGTTTTGGTTCACCAAAACGACGCCGGTTTTAATATTCACACCGACTGTAGATCGTACTTGACTTGTGATTATAGATGTACTGGATTGGATTCTCCATCCCAGAAAGAAATAATTGAGAAGAAACTCAAAACAAAAGAGCGCAAAATCTACGTGGCAGATAAAGCAAATAAAACAGCAAAGAGGGACATAATTGTCATAATTTTAGGTAAGAAAGGTGCTCAGTTATCATAAAAACAGCAGTTATATGGAATCATTTCTGGCCCTGCCCCTGTTCCTGCTTCAGACAGTGGGAGAGAGAGAGAGAGAGAGAGGCTTTTTAAGGTTAAAGTGTTACCTTTCTCAAATGTATGACACGTGTCAATCCTGAAATTACACAACTGGATCATGATCACTAATTATATATATATATACACAGTTAATTAAAATTGTGCTGATTAGGAAACGAGAGGGTACTCAAATATGGAAGAAGTGTTTTGGAAGCCAATGGTATAGCTAGAATTGGATACCGATCCACATGTAGGTATTCTATTGGTCCATCCTTTGGATATAATTGCTGGTCTTCCAAGTTCCTCCTGCGTACCTACCTATCTATGCTAAGCGATTTATGCACATTGGTCCGGTCATAATCAAAGCAATGAATGACTCGTCATAGTAAATACGTTTTTTGGTAATTACAACAATATGAATTACAAATTTAATATTTACACCAAAGAGATATGAATGATTTGAGCTTTTATGTTACATTTACGTGTGTCATATTGACATGACCAAAGAGAGCTTTGCAAAACTATACACTATACAAAACACTACAAATGGCCTCTTCGCTATCTAACTTGTCTCCTCCGCTGCTGTTTGTACGAAAATATGTGGAACTAAACACAGTAGATTATGGAATAAATATAAAAATTACCTACCAAATCTGATCGACCTGTCAATTCTCTTGGTAATCTTGGTCACATCTTGTACTAAAGGAATGTGGATACACCTCTCCAACCATGCGTTGCACGCGCGTGCACTTGGCATATATATGTATATGTACAAATGTGTGTATGATTCTGAGATGGGCAAGGATGAGGACTCTTGCACACACCCCTAGGTGAAGATTATAATGACTTTGATGGTCAACCTATAAGGGGAATCTTTTTCCTTTAGTAGGGTTGAGTATGGTCAGGGAAATTTTATATTTTAAATTTTTATAAATTAAATTAATAATAGATGTTAATCTCAAAATATAATTGTTAATGAGTAAAAAAAATATCAAAAAGAGATTTAAAAAATTCTTACATAAGTTAGTTTTAACTAATGTGAAACATGAATTTCAGTATACTACATTCCTTTTGACATTTTTGATAAAGGAACAAGCTGGGGACTTGGAAATGATGATGTGGTTGGAAAGGACTCAGTTCAACCTATAAAAGTCCATACCTTATTCTTTGGGTCTATACCGCTATAGCCCACTTTCTTTCTTTGACTAGGCATTGATGGTGAAAGGTGTTTTTGGTTCAACTAGGGAAAGAAAAGGAAAAAGAAGCCACTTCAGGATTCCTTGCCACCACTACCCACCCACGCCTGTTTATAAGAAGGAAGGAGCCATCTTGCCAATTATTTATATATATATATATATATATCAGGTGCATAGTTCCAAAACTATGTACTAATCATTTTACATCTAAATACAAGTAGCTCTCTAGTGCTTTTAGGCTTTTATAAGAAGGTGAATCTATGTAATGAGAAGTCTAAGAGATGGAGGGAGGAAAACAGAAGGGTTTTGAGAAAAAGGGAGAAAAAGAAAGAGTGAGTGAGTGACTGAAGATTGATGGGTTGTTCTCAATATGATTGCGATTTTGATCCGAAGACTTCTACTTCGACATGTCAATATGGTTAACACTTTGAACAACACCATGTGCAAATAGGAGAACGCCACATGTTCCAAAAATCAGTGTTCCAACGACCTCTTTCTCTTCCTCTTCCTCGGTGGTGCAGATAAATAATTGTATAGTTTTTGACAAATGACATGTTAATTGATTCTGACCCGGAGAGACTTTTGCAAGAGCCAAAAAGCTCCAAGATCTTCAATCAGAGGTATATTGACTATTGGAGGCACTTGTGTATCTGTCCTAGATTTGGACACATGGGTATGCAGGAGATGCATATTTCATGTACACATCATTTTCTTCTTATAAAAGAGTAGTAAAGCAAAAAGAAGTTAGACAGTTGCGCTAAGGCTGCAAAACAAAAGAACAAATAATGGCATATTACCTAATCATTTCGTGGGCTGTGTATGGGCCGAGTTTGAAGAAGGTAGGGCGAAGGTACGGATGGATGTGATGGTCGTTAGGCAAGTGAATGTTGGAATTGGAAGAATCTCGTTGGTTATGGTTTGATCTCAATTGGAAATGTTTTAATAATGTTGATGATAGTAATAAGTGAAGTGAAGGGGGGCTATGGTATATAGGCCTACATTATTGTGCTTTTTAGGTGTATAAGTTGCAAAAGTGGCTGCTCATGGTACTAAAAAGATCTTACTTATTCAAGGCGTTGCGGCTGCCTGGCCCTGTCAAGAGGGCCTTTTACAGACCTAAGCCGCACTTCATTACGTCTACATTCCAATTCTCATATATTTTGTTCAAACATCGTAAAAAAAAACCACTGATTGCAAAGCCCAAACCCTTATTCAAGCGTATAATCAAATTTGCAAAACGTTATGTAACAGCTTCGCACGCCCAGTGGGACTCGAACCCACAATCGCCTGATTAGAAGTCAGGCGCCTTATCCATTAGGCCATGGGCGCGCCTTGGCTTGTAGATTGGTAATATCAAACCAATTTAATCATTAAATCTACACAAAACTGAAATAATGCCACCTTACTCTTCTTAGTTATTAAGTCAAATAAATACATCATATAAAATTTCGAAACAATGCCACCTTTACTCTTAGTTATTAACTCAATACGATATATAAAAATTCGAAATAATGGAACCTTTACTCTTAGTTGACTCATTAACAGCATTCGAGCATTGAATAGACCTCCTTTTACGCAAATCTTAACGACTTTTAATATTTGTTTTATTGAGTTGTTTTCAAATTTACAATTGCAATATAAGCTCAATTAGTTTTAGAAGATGCGTTGAATGTTCTTTATTCAATGAAAACAGCAATTATTCAGTGCTCATAAATCACTTAATATGACCCAATTCAAGACCGACGAATTGCGCCGAGGAATACTACTGTTCACTTCACCCAAAAAAACCCATGCAGGCCTTGAATATTGGATCACGCATCCCCAGTATTACTCGATTTTAGGCCTACCGATTGCATGCAAAGAGTTTGATGTCTCAGTACAAGTTGATCCAAACTATGGACAATCACAGTGTTCCTGAACTCACCGTTTCAACATTTGATGTGTACACTTGTTCCTGGGTTAGGCAAGTTCCAAAGCTCTTACCTTGAACCGTATAAGACTGACTACCAAATTCTCACTTAAAAGTTGCCAACTAAAGATTATTAACACCGAATTTTAGTTGTCAAACATTAATGAGATAAGCCTAAAGTCGGAGAAAAAGAACGAACAATGTCCCAAATATTTGGCTTCTCAGGGGCAGATCAGAGTGCACAAATCCCGTGTCCTTGCCTCTGACATGTTAGTAAAAGGAAAATTCTTGAACTTACCATTGATTGTACAGGTCAAAGTCAATTCCGCACTGTTCATTATAATCTGCAATTGCATTACAAATCATAGTGCAGTTAATAGGAAGATTCTGAAAACTTTGTTTTTCACGGGATATAACTTCAGATTTATGAAAATGCTTACATTAGAAGCTAAAATCATCCTGTTTAACATCTTATGATAATTCCTACCTATTGAAAAGTGTCTTATTGACTGTGTATACAGACAGCAAAAGTTCTGCTCTTTCCGATACCAATAGCATATGTTCTACATCAATCTTTTCTTCTCTCTTTTAAATCAAGGTACCCTTAGAACTCAAGGCTTTAAGATTAAAATCATACCTCACAAGATGTTGTCACATCATTGCAACTCCATCTTCTGGAAGGAATGCAATCGATATATCCACACCAGTTGCAATATTGGCCTACATTGGCGCCCTGGAGTACTGGCACAAGAAAACCGACAAGTCTGCGTACAAAAAGATGCAATTTTGTCACATACAACCAAAAGGACAAACCAAAGGATCTGCACAAATTAAACAGAACAACTCACAGAAGAATGAAAAGTAAGAAAGACACGGTCCTCAAGACAGGCCTGTCCAGGTTCTGCTTCAACTTAGAAGAGATCCTTACACCATAATCATGAATGCCCGTCTTATTCTTCGTCACTTGCTTAAGCTCAGGAGTGAACAGAAGTGAGAAGCCAAGTAGAAGTCCCGAGATAAAACCTCCAATGTTTGCATAGTTGTCAATGTAAGGTAGCAAACCAAGCATGAAGTCAAATACAGCCACAAAGAGAAGTGTTAGCAGAGACGCAATCTACAATCAAACCAAAAACCGTTTGATGAATCAAATGGGAATAATACATGAATTTGGGGTGACTAATTAATTCATTTCTAAGAATAATATAGGAAAAACCTGATTGGTGTACAAATTCCAGTTCCTTAAAAGTGAAGAAAGTGTAGCTCCTAACAACCCGGAGAAGGCACCAGATGCAGCAACCGTAGGGCTATCTCGGATGACAAGTGCACTCACCAATGTGCCAAAAAATGCAGAGACCACGTAGATTATTCCAATTCTAACTGAACAAAGAACAACCATAATAATCGTTAATCTCAAGCCATAAATAATACCATTTGAAGCAGAATCGATCGAGGTAAGAAAAGATGAATGAAATGTTTCTTTACATGGTCCAAACTCTTGTTCCAGATAAATTCCAATCAATAGAATTCCAGTGAGGTTGATAATGAGTTGAATGAAACCAGCATGCAACCATGGGGCCCTCAGGAGACGCCAAGTTTGATGGTGATCCACCAACAACGTCCTGCGAAGAGCTCCCACTTTATCTAACCTGTGAAGCATCAACAACAACAACAATTTTCCATTGCAGAAAAATCACGAACACCCAATGAACTCCCAAATATAAACGCGACTTACGTGGAAGCAGAAGGTCCGAGAAGAGGGTTCTCGGAGAGGGGCTGAAAGGACAAGCGAGCAAGGGCTTTGACGGAGCAATGACCATGGGAGTAGAGAGGACAGTCGTTGACTATCATAGTGGCAATGAATGCTATGAGGTGGACAATCACGAAGATTGATATTATCCAGGTGTCTCTCCTTCTCCGGCGAGACCTCGATTTGAAGAAGGGTGTAGTCCGGTGGTCGTTGTCGCCGATCAAATCTAGAGAGAACGATGGTATTGAGTCTTGCGGGGGTTTGATGACGACGGGGGTTTCCACCACCTCCATGGTGTGTGTGGGAGTGGCGAGCTCTGGAATATCTCACTCTTTAACTGTAATGTATGCGCTGTAATACACTCTTAACTTGGCGGGAATTTAGTGTAGTTATTTTTGACAATGGTTAGAGGGCAAATTATGTCGTTGGTCATTATTATAAGTTTTGTTATTTTTTTAAATATAATGGAGGCTTTAACAGCCAAATAAGGAAATTACAATTCGGCCCTATTTAGATGGTCAAAATGACGTGAGATGGGGCAACGCGCTCAAGAAGTTGTCGTGCCTATCTCTGTAACTAGGGTAGAGCGTTTCAACAGATCATGCTAAAATACAAAAGGTGAGTCGCAATTGATGGTGGGAGTCTGGGATTGAGCAAAAATAGTCCCAGAGATCTCATTGGCTGAGGCGTCCCTTGCGGAGGAGGGTTGCGACTGGTAGTTGGTGGGGGAATGCTGGGGCTGAGCAATAATACGCCCAGAAAATCCGTCAGTGGAGGCGACAGGATGCATGGTCGTTTGTTCATCCTTTAGGGCAAGGTAGACTTCTTAAGGTGGACGGTCGAACAGGGTGGGGGAGAAATAGTTGTTCCCGAGGGCTTGCTTCGCCATTGAATCGGCAATTGAGTTTGCCTGCCTGTTGCAGTAATTGAAAAAGATTTCCTAGAAGCATCTACAATTATTCAAGATTCTTGTTGCTAATGGCCAAATACCGATGAGTTCATTGGTTGAATCCTCTTGATTTAATTGATCGATTGCTTCTAGACAATCTGACTCAATAAGCACCTTTCTAATTCTGAAATCCCATGTTAGTTGCATGCCGATTAAGATTGCCCACAATTCAGCCTGTGTAACATTGCATCTTCCTAGTATCTTTTTAAATCCCGGTAGCAAGGTTCCATTACTATCTCTGAGCACACCTGCCACTACTGCTTTGATTGTGGGCCAATAGACTGCCGCGTCTACATTTAGCTTGTAGTAGTTTTCAGGTGGGGGTGTCCATCGTACAGGGGTAGCTAGGAGTGAGGTTGTGTCTCTTGATGGAGCAGTGGTGTCAAGGGGTAAGTTCTGTCTGAAACTCGAGCTTATTTCCCTAACAACACCTTTTATTTGATTCAGTAATTGAATGCCGCTTGTTGTTGGACTACCATGTGTTTCGTCATTTCTAGCACTCCATAGCTTCCAACAAATGTTAAGGATAAATTAGTTAGAATCCACTTCTTGGTGGAGCATTCCGTCCAGAAACCTTCTGGGAGGTTGTATCTAATGCTCCTCCAAGCTTCTTTACTACGGAAACAATCTCTAAGGATATGTAGAGATGTTTCAGCTTCACTACAAAGGTGACATTGTGGGCTATTAGTGATTTTGCATGGGTACTTTCTATAGTTGGTCCATATGGCTTGTTTGATAACCTTCCATAGGAACATTTTGACTCGTTCCTGTGTCCTTAATTTCCAAATTAAGTTCCAGTAAGTCTCCTTAGATTCCTAGGAATTACTGCATAGTGAGTCATAGCCAGATGATGTTGTGAACCTCCAGTTGGAGGTCCATTTCTAGAGAATTCTATCTGAGCCCATAGTTTCATTAGGTGGAGGGATATCTCTCAAATCCTCCAGCTTTTCCTCTGTTAGGATAGTTTGAAGCCTTCCCCAGTCCCAATCACCATATTCAGTGGTGTAGAAATCTGCTTTCATGTATAGTTCTTCTATTGGGACTGGTGTAGTGGAATGTTGTAGGAGTGGAGTGTCGGAGAGTGTCCAGTTGTCAAGCCAAAAATAAATTCGGTTCTGACACCCATGTTCCACTTTATACCTTGCTGGACGATGGACCAAACCTTTTTTATTTGATTCCACAGTCGTAAAACCCTCTGTTGTGGGAACTGTCTGATAATTATGTCTTGATGGAGATTGTATTTGGCCATGAATATGGCTTTCTATAGTTTCTTGCAGTCTGAAGCTAAGTCCCATGCTAGTTTAAGGATTAGGGAGAGATTTGCATCTCTCATGCTTCTTAAACCCAAACCACCTCTGAGTTTGGGTTGACATACTTCTTTTCACTTAATTAGAGCTGGTTTCTTTTCACCTTGTTTCCCTCCATATAGGAAGGACTTTCTTACCTTGCATACACCAATAGGAAATAGGGTATATTGCATTTGATATGTGGGTAGAGAACCTAAAACAACTTTGCAGAGAGTAAGTCTTCCTGCAATAGATATTTTGTGGGAGTCCCAGAAGCTAGCTCTTTTTTTAAACTTTTGCACTGTATCCTTGAACAGAGCTTTTGTAATCCTCTTTTGGAATATTGGGGCACCCAAGTAACTTTCAATCTCAGGAACTAGCGTAATGTCGAGCTTGGAACTTAGGTATTGAGCAAAAGAGATAGGGGTGTTTAGGGACAAGTACATTACATATTTCTCTTTGCTTATTGATTGGCCCGAGAAGGTAGAGAATGTGTTTAGGATATGTAAGATAGTGTCTACTTGTTGGATAGAGGCCTCAGCAAAGAGGATGAGGTCATCTGCAAAAAGTAAGTGGGATAAAACTATATTTTGAGTCCCAAAGATTAGTGGCTTCCACTTTCCTTCTTGTACAGCTTGGTTAATTGCATGTGTTAAGCGCTCTATACAAAGGACAAAAATGTAGGGGTATATAGGGTCCCCTTGTCAAACTCCTCTGTTAGGGGTAAAGGGATGTCCTAACATGCCTTCCCATAATAGTTGTGTAGTGCTGCATGTTAGAGAACTCATAATAACTGTGGATAAGTAAGGAGAAATCTCAGCATAATTAAAGTGTCATGAATAAAGTCCCAACTTAGGCTATCAAAGGCTTTAGCAATGTCTATCTTTATGGCCATAAAGTATTGTTTCTTCTTGGCTAATTTCATAGAATGGAAAGCTTCCTAGGCAGTAATAATACTTTCAATAATGTGCCTCCCTTGGACAAAACTAGACTGTGAGTGATGAATCAAATGAGGCATGATAGGCTTCATTCTATTAGCAATGACTTTAGTGATAATTTTGGCATTGATGTTTATTAGGCTAATAGGACGAAAACGTTGCAGTCGTTCTGGTTTTGTAACCTTAGGGAGCAACGTGATAATGCCTCTATTTATCTCTTCATGAACTTTCCCTTTGGTAAAAGTATCATAGATCATCTTACAAACAGTGAGACCCACAATGTCCCAATTATGCTGATAACAGGAAACACCAACATCATTTGGACCTGAAGCTTTGTTGATATTAAACTGAAAAACAGTGTTGGTAATTTCAATCTCAGTTATCTGTTTTGCTAAGGAAGCTTTAGCCTGGTAGAAAGCTTAGGAAAATGACCTTTGAGGGGGTAAGGACCAATGTTAGGTTGTAAGGGTGCATGTAGCTCTGCATGAAAGAGATCCATGAAAAAAGCAGGGAATTCCTTAGTCAAGATTGTTTTATCCGAGCACCACTCTCCTGTATCTAGTTGAATGCAGGTAAAGGTCATACATGGCATGTATAGCTACGTCCAAATAACCGGAATTTTCTTAACCTAAAAATGAAGACTAAAATCACTGATAATCGTTTCCAAGTAAAAGAATAGTCTTACATGTCATTTGGTTCTACTTCTAATATTCTATTGTGATTTTCATTATTCATGTTTGTTTGTTAATGTTTATATTTTTATTACTAGATAAAACTTAAATATAAATTGTTTTTAATTAAATAAATTTATTTTAGTCTCTTATATAATATCTATTAACAAAATTATTTTATTTTATTAAATAAATAATTTAAAAATTAACTTTTATTTATAAATATTTTTAATTACTAAATAAAAATTTATTTAAAATTTTTATATTTTGAAGATATTTTAAATTTAGTTAATTTATTAATAATTATTTTATTTAATTTCAAAAATTAAATAAAATTACTAACTAAAATTGAATTATTCACAATTCCTATTAATAATTTAATTAATAAAGTATATTATATTTAATTAAATTATTCATAATTCTTACTAAAATTTAATATTAAATAATTAAATAATATATTATTTAGTTGATAATAAATTAGATCAACAGAAACAAAAAGAATTTTTAAAAATTAGAAACCAAAATAAAAACTAAAAACAAAAAGCTCAACCAAACATATTTTTTTAACTAAAATTGAAAAAAAAGGGATAATAGGGACAAAAACAGTAATTTGTTATATAAAAATATAGATTAGAAAAAGAAAAAGGCTGAAGTCTATCCAATAGGCGGCTTAGTTAGTCATTCTTCGTTAAGAAAGTCCATGCCCTTTCTCTTAGGTACTTTTGGAGTTTCCCTAGTGGATCTTTATGTGTTTCCATAAATATGATCACTCCCGAATTTTCTTCTTGTTTCCTTTTTTTGAAATATAAGGAATATAGCCTTGACTTTTGCGTTGCAACGCGGCATCTTTGCATTTGTACATTTGTAGCTTGGTGGGTTCCATAAGAAACTTCCATGCAGGTTCTACCGTTAAAGGTCAATCATCTAACTTGTTGCCTTGACCTTCTATAAAACCCACCAAAACTGGCTGGTTTTGTTTGCTCATATCTTAAAATCCAATCTCAACATCTTTACCATTTCATAGGGGCTAGTTCTTGGTGGTCTTTAATGGCGTTGAAAAGGCCTTCTTTTGATGACGGTGAGGATGGTTCTAGGATTCAAGGTGAAGATACCAAGAGGTTTAAGAAGTAGGTGGTTTCTTTCGGTTCTTTGTTTGTACATAGGACCATTGAAGTTGTTGCTTCTTGTGTTCTTTTGAGCTGATCTTGTACTACATATAGTCTCTTGTATGCTGAGTTTTTGTCTTTTGCAGTGTTGTTAGAGATGTGACGGGACTCCTTTCGCTCACAGAATTGGCTTCCAGAATGGAGCCTTTATTTCGAAGAATTGTAAGTACTCCTTTAAACTTTACCTACATAGTCGTTCATCTCTTGTTCAATTCAGGTTTATGTTCTTATACATTTTCTTCTATTATTTAGGCTACTCGGTAACATAAAATGACTACTTGGTTATGCGAATTCAAATTTAGCGGCACCTTTTGAAATATTCAAGATTTACTGTTCCTTTTTTTTTTTCCCGTTTACTTGCGGTTGCTTTTTATAAAATAAAGAAACTTCCCCTCTTTCTGATTCAGCTCCATTCCAACTTTTTTCCAATTGTTAAAGAATTCTTTCAGCCATTGACCGACCTCAGGCTTTATAGGCTTTTCAATCAATGTCTGATAAAGGAACAATTTGTTTGTACTAGTTTCGACTTAGTTGCTCCTAATTGCCAACGTTTGGATGTTTTTGATTCCCCAAAACTTAAGACAATCTCAGGAAAGCCTCCAAATGGGCATGTTTGATTCTGTTGTGGTTCTAATAACTAAATGCTTGTTCTGCTGCTTCATTTTTGGTCAGGTTCGAGAAGAGCTGGAAAAGTATACTGCAACAATTCTTCAACCATCGTATAGGTACGTTTCTTTCCTCTATAGCTTGTTATTTTTGGGGTATCTATCAAAAGGATCAACCTTTGATCTTTTTGTTGCAGACCCCCGTTTCATCAGAGTGAGACATCTGGAGGACCAGACTTTTTGCTGTACTTTGTCAACAAACTACCCTCTACCATATTTACTGGTAGTAGGATTGAAGCTGACAATGGTGAACCGATCAAAATCTTGCTGATGGATGCCAGAACTAAGACCATTGTCACATTCGGTCCCCTGGCTTCAATGAAGATAGAGCTCCTGGTACTTGATGGTGACTTTGGTTCTGACGACCGAGAAAATTGGACTGAAAACGAATTCAACTCCGGCATCATCCGTGAAAGAAATGGCAGAAGGCCGTTGATTACTGGAGAGCGTTTTATTGCCTTAAAAAATGGTGTTGCTCAAGTGACTGACATGGTTTTCACTGATAATTCTAGTTGGCAAAGAAGTAGAAAATTTCGGTTGGGAGCTAAACAAGGTCAAAAAATTTCTGGAGAAGTAAAGATCAGGGAGGGTAGAAGTGAAGCTTTTATGGTGAAGGACCACAGAGGAGCTTGTACGTTAGCAATTTATCTTTTTTCTGTCTAGTTATCAATTGGAGCGTTACAAGACAAATTTGTAAAGCTGAGATGGTTACAGATAATGCTTAAAGTTGATTGCATTACTACTGGCCTGTTGTCAAAACAACGGTAGAGGCTAACTGTTGGTTTGTTCTTTCAGCGTATCAGAAACACCACCCTCCTCACCTGGATGATGAAGTTTGGAGATTGGAAAAGATAGCAAAAGACGGTCCAAATCACACACGCTTGGCCTCGAATGGGATTCACACTGTCAAGGACTTCCTGCAATTACATGCTACTGATCCATCAAAATTACGCAGCGTTAGCACATGTCCTTGCCTTTATTGTTCTATAGCTTCTTTTTATTTTATGTTGTTCAATTTTAACAACAAATTTTGTTACTGGGGGACTGCAGATGCTTGGAAATGGAGTCCCAAGCAGGACGTGGTATGTAATCATCGAACACGCAAGTTCCTGTGTTCTAGAAGATGGCCAATTCTACGCCTACTTTGAAGCTGGCATTAGTCTTCTCTTCAATTCCGTCTACAAAGTTGTAGGAGCAGCGTTTGATGGTCAGAGCTATGAGCCTCTAGATAAGCTGACCCCTCCTCAAAAGGCAAGTGTCTTGTTGAGGTGACTGAAAGAACTAATATATCATTGTCTTTAATCTCCAGTTCTGGTTCAATATACGCCAATTAAGTTCAACTATTTTTTCTTTTCTCCCAATTAACAGGCTTTGGTTGAAAACTCCAAGAGGCAAGCTTATAAGAATGTCGACAAGTTCACCCCTATAAATTCGCATGCAATTTTTGGGCCTTCTACCCCCCTGATAAGCCCACAAGTTGAAGCATTCGAGATCCCTACTGTAGGCCAAGGCATAGACATTCTTAGTACGGACTTCTAAATACACCAATTTGACTGGAAGTTAACCTATATTGATCTGTTTATACATTCACTGGCGGACTCTTAACTGCTACCTTAATTCCTACTTGTACAGATAAAGCACAAATGCAGCTGGATTTCAACACCCAACCAAGTACGAAAACATGTTCCTTTGAAATAGGAAGTAGCAGTCAGTTCCAAATTCCTCTGCATAGTAGCCCTATGCAAATGTTTCCTCCCATGCTGCGGAACAGCTTCAAACTTGGAGATGTTTTCTCTCTTCCCTACCCAGGAGAAAATAGCTTCTCTCACAATGATTTACAATGGCCGTTCCTGATAAGTGGTCAAATGACTGATGAAGATATATGCCGTGTCCAAGGATCAACCTCTGTTGGCATCTCATCAACCTGGGGACAAGGTAGTCCTAGTGCTTTTCTTCCAACTCACGGGACTGATGGTGAGATAGACCTCTTTTCTACCTTCCGAAGCCAAAATGTACATATGTCAAGGATTAGAAAACCTAAAACAAGGTGGTGTCAGCTTCGGGCTGTCATGAGATGGGGCTCTGTAAGGCGAAATGTGGCTTACAGAAGAATGTTGAACGACATATGTGTGTAAATTACTGGAGATGTAGGAACCAAAGCATGTCAAGTTTTTTAGGAGATGAGCTCTCCAAAGTGCATAAGAGCTAGGATTGAAAGTTGGGGTCCTTCATCCGTGCCTACGACCGCAGGCCGATCCTCTAGATTATCAGATTCCTCCTGATATTGTCTAGCCTTTCTTACAAGTTGAAAGTACCTGAGTGTGTTTCTTGCTAAGTCTTGTAGTTGTAAGCTCCCCGGTATTCTTTGATTTCTCCTCCTTGTAAAAGATCAAGGTTTTGTACAGGAAGGGTTCAACGGTTACACGAATTGTTAGTTTCATCTTCTTCTGATTCTGTGTTATTTAGCACCTGCAGTTATATTTCTTGGTCACTCTCTTATGATAAACTGTTAGCCTTTCAGACAATGATGGCTAGAACTTTTGATCAACTATTATGGGTGTCTGCAAATGTTCTTCTATGATACTAGAAATCTATTGAAACATAAACGTATTGTACGTGGATATCTTCTTTTGGTCTCTTCTTTTCTCACGATGACATTGTTGGCATATAATACAATCAATCTGCCTCAAAAAAATCAGGAAGATGCTCTGATGGAATAAAATGGCCATAAATAACTCTTAACTACCGAAATCCGAATAATAATATAATATTATCATTCAAAAGCTGGAGGTGCCTTTTGTGAATTTTGCCATTCTTCAATCACAAATGATAAATTTCGCAATCAAACCGATATTCTTATTTTAAGATTAATTACAACTAATAATTACCAAATAATAATCCTATAATTAATCTCTCAAAGGAAAAAGCTTTACTTGCAATTTTAATAGTCGAAATACACAAAATAGATTTCATAGTATATGCTACAATAAATCATTATTATATCATCTAGCAAGTAAAAATTTTAAACTTTTTATGCGAATCATTTAGCGAGTTAGGGATTCCTTAATTCTAATTGTGTTACGTATGAGTAGGAGATATAGCCTCCTCATATGGAATTTTTATTAGATCCCTTATCATAAGTCTAATAGACCTTTATAGCTTAACTAGATTGTCACAAGAGGACTTTAGGCCATTAAACTTGTTGGAGAACTCATGTATGCGTTGAACTTTGGATGATGCTTGACTCATAGTTAGGCAGAAAGATGACATATCGAAGAGGGATCAAGTTGAAGTTAAATGAGCATGTAACACAATTATGGAACATCGACAAAATCTTGAAAGTAGGTGAAAGTTGGCATATATTGGTTCGTATTAATAAAAATCTTTGATGATGGGCTCAATTCGGATGTGAGGCCAATGATAATTGACGTAACTAAATTATATTAAGTCTGAAAGTGCATCACTTTGATGAGGAAGTCCAAATATGGGAAATTTTATGAGATTTCTTATATAAGTGGCTTATACTATTAACACTTAGTCATGGAGCAATGCAACTATATCATGAGTGTACTTGAATAGACTATGTAGCAAGATGACTCGGTATGGCTAATGGAAGGCTTGTCAAGGTGCTTATTGAGTTAGGAGATAATGTGTGTGTGTGTATATATATATATATATATATATAATGTAACGGGCTTAGAAAATGAAAACACTATCTTAAAAAGTGGAAGCACTTCCTTAAAAAATATTCATGTCATAACCCTTTTCCAAGTACATGATAGAAAAAGAAGGATTCATGATCTAGGGCACAAGCATGCCAGAGATTGTGTTCTCTCTAAAAGAAGCAAAATGATACATTGCCTATGACACACCTAAACTGTGTCTTATGCGGACTCAAAATATTTAATGTAAAAAAAATCCTATTTTGAATACCTTTTTTTTACATCTTGTCATTTTTTACTCCAAAAATTTAGGATTAATTATTAAGAGATACACTTACCATCAGGAGATCAATTTTGAAGATGTTTTCATTGAAATACAAGATTCGAGTTCATCCTAACAAGTCAAGCTATATAATATTTTTATCCAAAGTTCCTTATAATGATGACTTTTATTTTATCTATTATTTATGATAGTTCAAACATGATTTTTGACTAAATATTTTATATGTTTAAATATGAACAATCCTAGTTATTATCTTTGTATAGATTGATTCAACTTTATTTATGATATATGATCTACATCTACAAATATCTTTGATCATTCTTGATATAGATTTACTCATACTAACATTTAAATTTGATTATAGTTCACATATGGATGATTCGAGATAACTTACTAGCAAATGGACTATGATTTAGATATTTGAGGTTGAATGAGGTACTAAAGATAAACTTGCACAATCTCTCTAATGTTAGGGTGAAACCTTTCATAGAAGTTTACAGAACTTAAAGCATTCGAAGGGGTGTTAGCTGAGTAGTGATACGTGTGAATCAACTAGTGAATAGGTGGTTGTAGTTTGACATAGTGTAATCTTATATTTTAGGAAGTTCTATTAATAAATTTATTCTTTGTTTAATGAATCATAACATCAAAGATGATACTAAGGTAAGAATTTATCTAAACATTAGTTATACTTAATCTTTTATTAGAGTAATTGGTTCGTCTTGAATTTTTTGGTTAGTACTTAGTTGAGAAATTTTTATTTTTTATATTTTATTACCTAATTCCAATAGTTATTGTCTTTATTAATTGTTTATACTAGTTATATGTAGATGAGTTTAATAGATCATCTAGATCATGAACTGAAATTTCTAGTTATCATTATATTACTCATTAATGATAAGTGCACTTTCCTTACTTTAGGAGTAGTTAATTTATAATAGAGAGAAATAAGGAATATCGCAACAAGTTTTTGGTATTATTGATAGGGAAGCGACTAGTTTTTGGAAGACTTAGTAGTTATTAGTCTAGTCTTTCATTTCTTTTTCTTTCTTTATATTTTTTGTTTTAATGTTATTATTCTTTATACTTGGTTTGCTTTGATTTGACATCTGATCTTAGTATATGATAAAGAATTAACATTTTATTTTCCTTAAAGAAAATTTAGAAATTGAAAAAAAACACTTTATTAGACAAAAATGGACTAAGAAAAAAATATGGGACATGTAGGATGTACAACCTAACATAACGGAAGAACAACACAAAACATTGTTGTATACAAAACCATCTCTTGTATGGACAAATGTTAATATTGCTAAACTAGAAATCAAAGCAAGCTACTTTGGTATCAAGTCAAATACGATCCAAATGTTGTAGTAATGCATTTAGTTTGATGTATTACCATATTAAGATCTAAATACATACGTTGTCAATTTTTATAGATTTATAACACCTTTAAGATTAATAGGGCCACCAAAGACATTATAAGGGAGGTTGTTTCCATTTCCATCGAGGAATCAAGCTAAGGAATGGTTAAAGACATTATCTATGAGAAAGTCTTGTGAAGAAGTTTTTAACTAAATAATTCTTACCATCAAAGACATAACAAATTTGAGAGATGACATCTTTTTTTATGAGACGTGGAAGAGATACAAGATATATTGAGGAAGTACCCACATCGTAGTCTTCCCACATTATTCAAGTTCAAACTTTATACAACGTTTTAATCAATTCAATAAGGCAGATGATAGATGCAACATCAGGTGTGAATCTCAATAATAAAAATCCAAAAGCAACTCTTAGACTTGTAGATGAGATGAACATGAACAATTATCAATGACAATCAAGAAGAGCCAGGTCTAATAAATCAGCAGGTATATATAATATGGATGCAATGACCATAGATTAGGTGGAGTTGATTTTTTATTACTAGAACCGACTAAAAAAGTTTTTATTATAAGAACATAAAATAATCTTATCTAAATGTTTTCAACAAACTAACATTGTCTAAATATAGCATAGATAACTTTAGATATCAACCACAAACTTCTATTACATTTTTTTCCCCTTTCATTAGGAAAAGATATATATTTAAATCTTAATAGTTATATTAAAATATAGGTGAAAGCCTAAAATTTAAGAATATTTTAAAAAACCTATAACATTTAGAAAGTTTTATATATCCAATCTTAAAATAACAAAACTCTTCACTCAATCAAAGTTTTATAAATATTTTAATAATATATATATTTTTACTCATATTTGTAACATAACTCACTATAGCAATTATAGATACCACCATCACAAACTATTCTCTCTTTCTCTTTTCTTGTATTTCTTTTTTACCTCTCTTTCTTCCAACTGAAGCTAATAAAAGTGATTGAGAAATTTCCCTAACAATTTCTTGTAGCCAAATGAAGTGAAAATCGTAATAAAAACTATTGTAAAATAGATTTATGTTTTTATATCAAAGAAAAAAATGACTCAAGCATAACTTCGATTAAAGTTATGAATAAAATGCGTCTAATGAAAAGAATATAAAACTTTTTACCGACAAAATCATTATGAGTTTAGTTAATGTATATCCAATTCCCAAAAGGGAATAGTTTCTAAAAGGTAAATTTTAAAAAGTGTCACTTTTTGAACACTAGAAACGATATTAAATTTTAGTTGTATAAAGTGAGAAGAAGATTATAATAGTGTATGGTAATGAAACTTATTTTTAGTATAAAATTGTAATAGTAAAGAACTACAACATAAGACTCTAAATTTCAACATCTTGAAAGCTATATTGCTAAAATATGCTATGGTAAAGGACATCATACAAGGTTGGAAAACTAAGGCAAAATTTGATACCGCTTGAAGTGCAATAATCATGAAACTTTTTTCTTTGATTTTTCGAAAGTCAAGATCACTTAAAATTCTATAAAATCATTAACACATAAGTTATAATAAAGCCTGAATCATAATTCATACATTACTCTGAAGATTAATCCTTTTCTTATTGTATCCTTTAAATTGTTTCTAAAATCGATCCATCTCAACCATCATATTTGAACAAGTGTTTGACTCTAATTGTATCCATAGAACAAGTTAGGAGAACTCTACGACTATTGCTATGAGAGTTGGGCAAGGAGTGTTAGTTCCATTAGAGTTTAAGCCTATTTATAATAAATTTTGGATATTTTAGTAATTTAATTGAAATTAAATTATATTTCAAGTAACCTTTAATTATAATTATTTGACCAATTATTCCTAAATAAGATATAATATCTCATATTAGTCCTAATTTATTAAATATCTCATATTTGATTATAAAGTTGCTCAAACTTTACAATCAAGTCCAACTTGATTAAAATATTTTTCTCTCTTTCACTCGTTCTTTATATGAGACCCATTAAGCTCCCAAATAAGCTGGCAATGGATACAAATTATAACATTAAATCATAATTATGATTAGATAAATTAAACTCCTTTAATTTAGTTTTAATTCTCTAATTAAACAATTTATATCCATATATCAAGATTGACGTCTAGATCACATCATGGCCACTCAAATATTTAGGAATATCAAAATAGTTTTAACTAACCTTTCTAGGTATGATCTTTTTGTATAATTCAATCCTTTCATTATACAATGTTCTGATTAGACGTAGAGCAAGAAATTAATGCCTACTCTATTTTGTGTAGTGCCCCCTTATCGCAGGGTATACACCGGGGCACCCGTAGGTCATTCCGATACATATCCTACGATAAGGGTGAGCTACGAAAAATCATTACAATACTTCACATGGTATCATAATAATCATGCATCAATATAAAAATCACTACCTTTTGAAACCATAAACTTTCCTCATTGCATTTCATCAAAATCAGAAATTTACATATCTGT
>JANZXR010000002.1:5659509-5685304 GCA_027575705.1 Erythroxylum echinodendron | reverse complement strand
TGGACCAGTCTTGCAGGCACATATGGATACATTGCACCAGGTAATATCTCTTGATTGTTGTCTTTAGTTATTAGAATACAGGATGCCATTTCTCTTCTTAAGGTCGCTCACATTAGGAATTGAAAGTGCTCTGTTTGTTCACATTTTGTATTGTCCTTGCAGAGTTAGCCTACACAAACAAGATAACCGAAAAGTGTGATGTGTACAGTTTCGGAGTGTTAATACTGGAAGTAATCAAAGGTAGCCATCCTAGAGATATGTTATCTTTGATGCCAGGAAATGTTAAGATGGTATTGGAAGGTGTGTTGGATCAACGACTTTCAGCTCCATTACCAGAAGTAAAAGAGAAATTGATATCTGTCATAAACATGGCATTCTCTTGCTCGCATGTTGATCCACATGTTAGGCCATCTATGCAGATTGTTTCTCAGATTTTGACAAACTAAATGTTTTCAAGAATTTAACGTGAAATCTCCGTATGGATGTCAGATATATATTTGTCAGGTTTTAGAAAACCATTTTTAACTTCCTAGTGGAGAGTGACGTAACTATGAAGTTTTTCTTTAATTAATAAGGTGTAATATTCCTTTTAGGGCATTTAAATTAGTATTTTTTCAATAATAAAATGACAACTGAATTCGAAATCATTTAAACCAATCACTGCCTATTTCTCAAAGCATTTAAATTAAATTATAATTTAATTAAATTATAAAGACTAGAAGTTTTTCATTCGAATTCTTATAATTTGTATCATAATTAAGCCTTTTTTAATACTTTGAAATTAAATTTATATATTTCTATTGAAAAGATATTGTCCTTAAAGTTATTGTTAAGCATTACCTTTTTAATTTAAATTTGAATAAAAGATACATTGTCCAAATCAATAAATATTTAATAAATAAAATTATCTTAAATTATGTACTTTTCAAATTTTAATTATTTAAAAAATCAAAGAAAACAAATTTACTATGAATTATTTATTTATTTATTTACAACAAGAGCTCTTTTTAAAAATGTATAAAGAAATAAATAATTTTTTTACCAGCTATAAATAAAAGGAATGAATGGTTATCATTACTATATTAATAGTGGTTGGTTTGTTAAATATATTAATAAATAAAAATTTGTTAAATTTTTGTGTTACATCAAATTTTAATATATTTTAATTAATTATATTTAATTTCTAAGAAAGAAAACATAATTAATTAATTAATTAATTAATTAATTATATTTAATTAAAAAAAGAGAAATAAGTGCCGTGATAGGAAGTGTTTGGTTGGTAATGCATTATTATTATATAAATAATTTTTAAATATCTCACTTTTGAGTATTATTTGATACACGTAGATAGGAATGAAAATCATTCCTCTCCTATATAAGGATATCAAGTAATCTTCAAAATGAGATATCCAAATTCTATTTATACAATAACGATACGTAACCAACCAAGCATTTTTCATTACTCACCTCCTAAACCTATTAACCATGAACCCCTTAGAATTTGGTCCACTAAGGCATGGGAAGCTTTACTTCAGGCAAGCCCACCTTTCATCTATTTAACCTGTCAAAGTACGTAACGACTCTTTAACGGTTTTATTGTTACTCCTGGGTCACGGGTACAATGAGTACCATCATAGTGTACTAAGCTGTCCGCCAACGTCCCAAGAGACCTGGAGGTCTAAAAATAAAAGAAGAGACAGAAAAATGTGAAACATTTGGCCATTCGTATTAGTTAGGGTGTTGAGTTTTCTGCTCTCTTTTAGCATGAAAATCAGCTTTAGCTGTTGGAGATTTCTTTCCCCTCTCTCGCTTCATCCAAAAATAGGATCTCACTAACCACTTCGTCAACTTCTGCCAGGTCTTTCCTTCTAACTGTTTCTTCGATCTTTCTGGTGGCTCGTGATTTCACTCTTGGCCATTCTTGTCATTGTTACTATATCCATGTTCACTTGCATACCCAGTAGTTCTTAGCATTCAAAGATCCAAGTACACCCTTCAAGACGTCTACTTGTTTGCGAGCAATCGTTATGATTAATCCCATTAATCATTTTCACTTGCAGAATTGGAGAAAAGATTCATGATTCTGTAAGATTTTTTTAGCTGACACTCCAAGTTAATCTTATGTGATCTGATTTACCACGTTGTTGGTATCTCGAAAAGTGTTTGTTTGAAAGCTTTACTTTTTCCTGACTGCTGTGAACTTTTTGGGAATCAATTGATATGTGACGTAAGAAAAAAAAGCTATGGCGTCACCAAATAGTGCTAAGGAGCAGCAATTCCCAGCTCTGGCTAGAGAAAGACCATTATATGGTCATATGGATTGTGTAGCGAAGCCTATGAATAGTATGCATTTCGATGAGTTATTGAAAAATGTGACATCCATTGAAGAAGGACAGCTGATGCAAAATCCGTCTTCTTCTTCTTCTTCTTCTTCTAATTCTTCTTCGCCTGGTTCGTTGGCTCGAGGGAATTTTAACTTGAATGAGACTTTCTGTAAGAAAACGGTGGATGAGGTGTGGAAGGACATTGTTCATCAAGAAGATGCAAGCAACATGGAAACGAGTCGATCCCATCATCAAAACCTTGGAGAAACTACGCTTGAAGATTTCCTAGTTCGTGCCGGTGTAATCAACATAGGATATCAAAACGGATCGCTACTCGATCATCAGCCAGTTATGGGCCTCGATCCTGTGGTTGTAGTGCCTCAACAGGAAGATTGGTACAGGTTTCAGATGGCAACAGCTCAACAGCAGCATCAGATGACAATGTTGGGTTCTAATTTTCATGCCTCTTCCGGAACAGTTTATGACAGTTCCGTCATGGACATGGGACAGTCCGAGAGCCAAATGGTTATGGCAATGTCTATGTCAACGATGTCTGCGAAATCTTCGGAATCTCAAGAAGGTGTTGACAAGAAGCGCCGGTTTTCGGAGGAAACGATGGAGAAAACCATTGAGAGGAGACAAAAGAGGATGATAAAAAATCGTCAGTCTGCTGCAAGGTCGAGAGCAAGGAAGCAGGTTAACTTTGAAATCGATTTGGCGATGTGTTTCTTTTTTGATACAGCTAAAAATCAGCCATTGAAGTTGATCTCTGGAACGTTTCTTTAATGCTTTGCAGGCTTATATTAATCAGTTGGAGAACAAAGTGTTTCAGTTGACAGAGCAGAATAAATGGCTCAAGAAACACAAGGTACTGAATCCACATTTTTCAGATCGGCTTGAATGATTATTCTTGTTGAATTCCAAAGAAATGAGTACTTCCTTCTTGTTTAATTGATGTGGAAACATAACTTAAATTCACAGACTTCTTATTGGACAGGTCATGATAATCCATTTTTAAGTTCATCTAGGAGATGAAGATCAACAAAATTTAATCGATGTTAATGAAATTTCGTTGTTTCCAACTGAGTTCACTAGTATTTGGCCAAAACCATTACGGACTGCATCAATTTATCAGGATTCACACTTTCATTTGTTGTACTTGTTAGCTTGCCTAATTTGACAGCATCCTGCGCAAATTAAAGCAAATGAAGTAACGATTCATACAAAAGAAATGAATGAAGATCACATAGGAAAACAGCTTCTCATGTTGGAGTTAATGATGCAGAATTTCTGAACTATTGTTTTCTCATTGGTCATTTGTCCCAAGCAGGAAGTGGACATGGTACTATCTTCTGATGTAACTCATACTGTGCCAAGATACCAACTACGGCGAACCAGCTCTTGCTCCCTCTAGCGTCTTATTGAGATTTGAAGATTCTTTCCCACTCATTTCATTTATTCAACTTTCCTTCATCAGACTTTTCTTATTATGGATTCATAGATAGTTGCTGAAATCTTCAGCCTGATTTTTGTCTTTGCTTTGCTTTTTTTGAGTTTGAATGATATTGTACAAGTTGGAAAATATGAAAAGATGAGCATGAAACTCTAAATGCGAGAGCAAAGTCTCCGCTTGGAGAATAGATAGGTCGAATAACCTTAGATTTTCCTTCTTAGGGGCATGAAACCATTTCTCTGCAGTTTTTACCACTTACGTGTGACGGCGTGGTTAAACAGATAATATCAGCTTGATCACGTGTCGCATAGTTTTCCTTCGAATATTTTCCACTTTAATCAGGTGTTGCGCAATTTTGTATCACACCTTGTCATGTCTTTATTCCAAAAAAGGTGCAAGTCCTAGCTACTTGGAACTGCCCGAAAGGATTTAGACAACGGCATTTGGGAGGCCTTCAAAATCGAAGAGCAACTAGGGTGAATCATTAACAGATGCTGTTATGTCATCGACAGTGGCAATAAGTCACAATAGAATTGAAGTTGCCGGAAATTAACCTTTTCGTTTCCTTGAATTATTGTAGATGATTGAAGAGTCAACCTGGGAACTGAACAAAGGCCAAAATAGCCGAAACAACAGTGTACAGGCAATGAAATTTGTAAAGTATAAATTGATGAAACATCAGACAGTCCAAAGGTTTTTTAGATGATGAAGCAATATCGAATTATCATTGACTACGAAATAGAACATCTGATGTTTTCGTATTTTGGTTGCTCAGGCCTAAGAGAGGCCAAGCAGATGATATATATACTAAAAGATTACTATCTTGTTGAAATGGGGAATCAACTTATCAACCCCAAGGAAAATAAAACAAGCTAAATATTAGGCATTGATTATATCATCGATGTACATTCCAACTGCAAGTTTTCTCTATTTACATGGTGGAAAACGGCCGAGCAAGCTACCCTGTACATCTGCTTACTTCACCTATCAATTTAGACAAACATAAGTCACAAAATTGAACTTCCTGATAAACCATCAAAGCATAAAAATGAACTATGTTAGAGAAAATGAAGAACTAAAATCAAATAATTTTGGAACATATAGAAAGAAAACAGTATGAGATTATGTTACAAGTTGCCACCAAATAGAACATAGCCCACAAAGTTCAAGAATGAGTCAAAAATATTGAGAATGACTTGACCTGTAAGGTAAATCCAAGTTGGGTTTCTTAGCTTCTAGGAGGAAAACACAGGACAAGCAAAAATTTCCATCCTTCCCTTCTTCAAAACCTTAGAAAATGAAAAAAACACTCTGCTTTTCGCACATTTTACACCAATATGAAGTTGGCATTGGGAGGCGATACCAAGATAACTCGCCAGATTCATCAAAAAGTGGGGCCATAATAGTTCTTTCCATAAGCACCAATATTGACTACCTAAAACTTTTCAATTCGATATTGTGGGGCTTATCACATTTGTACTCAATCAATGTTAGTAAGCCTGGAATTATCTGCCTGATAACTTGCAAAAAGAATTGAGGACTGTTTAATCACCTCAACGTTTCTTTGTGGCATCAATAAACATGGCTCGAGTCCAATGCTCAATATCCTCAGCCTCTGATGGTGGAGGAGGAAAAGTTGGGTGTTCCACAAGATCCCATCCCTCAATAAGGCATTCAATCTTTCCAGCATCTGGTATCTCAGCAGCATCGAGAAAACTTGTGGCAGAATTTGGAAAATTACTATCGTTTATGTTTTTCTGCAAACAGAAAGAAAGCATGAGACACTCAAGAAATGCAACTACAGAGATTAATATCTAAGGTTCAAATAATGATGAGAATATAACCAAATGTGTTAAGTTACATAATCAGTAATGGTAGAATACTGCTGCTTTTGTGCAACTAAGTAGAGTCCTCAACTTAACTACAGAAAATTGTCACAGAAAACAAAATTTAAATATTACCGTAACATGTAGAGCATGTGCACTCTCCAATAAAGCACTTGATGCAATGGCAGAATTTACAGTCCAAACAGATTTGTTCAACTTCTGGACTTGCTTGCATGACCTAGAACAAAATAAGAAAGTGGTTCAATCTAAAATAACCAAATGCAATCTTAAGGGCTAAAAACTAACTAGAAATGGGTAACCATAAAAGGTAAATAGTTACTGAAAATTTGAATGACATGCATCCAGGTAGAATTATTCAAAGGTAAATAGTTACTGAAAATTTGAATGACATGCATCCAGGTAGAATTATTCTAACTTGCAACAAAAAAGAGCAGGATGAATAATTGTTGTGAATAGAATCACAAACTTGAAGATTAAATGATGCACAAAGAAATACCTTGAACAGGCCATTTTCAAGGAAAAAACAGATCTAACTTCCTTTGAAGAGGATAAAGTGGCTAATAGTTTTGCAAGTGCTTCAAAAGTTGATGCTTCTGCAGGAACATCTAAGCATAGTGAGTTATAACAATAAGCTGTTATGCATGCCACACTTTTCTTAAGAAGGGCAATCCCTTTCTGCAAGTCTTTGTGCATTTGAATAGAATGTGGGGAGGCAGAAGAATAATTGAAGCTACTACTTCTAGAAGAATCCAGGTGTGGTCTTCTATCTGATTCCACTGACGTGACACCAAAATTACTTGAACTTCTATCAGTCCAAGAATTATCACCACTAGTAGAGCAATAATTTTGGCGTGGAATAAAAAGTGGATATTCATGACTGCAAAAAACAAAAGGTATTTAGGGAAAGCAGTCTTTGTGCTAAATATAGACTTTAGTTTAAGTTAACATACCTTCGAGAAGCAGGGCGTGCATTCCAATAAGAATCTCTTTGCCATATCCTAGAGCACGAACCCTAAGAAGAATTTACATATGGGTTTAACAGGTAGATTATATTGATTCTGAAATAATCAATTGCTTAAGTTTTGTAAATCACTTGGGAAACGTGCTATGGCAAAGCATTGCAGGCGATCAAAAAGTAGAAGTTGCAAACATGAATTTACAGATGAATCAGTAAGCATATGAAGAACATTGAGACATCAAATAGGCATCATAATGTAAGAGTTCCATGATAACATGTCGTATATGCATTTATGAATGATTATTTAACAAATGAACCAAGGCCAAAAGGGACTCTATGAACTTTAAACAACATATAAACAAGCTTAATGCTACAAATGAGGCACAGCAGCACTTACTGCAAAACCCGAGTTATGAAGAGAAGGGGCAGCCAAGATACGGACAGCAAGATTTAAAAGTTGTACCATGTATCTGGGTTTCCAATCATGAGCAAAAACTAGTGTCAGTGCAAAATGTTCGAAGCAAGTTTTAACCTAATATGAAGTTAACTCAGAAAGCTATAAACAATAAGATTAATAATGCACGCACAATTAGAGTTGTACTGTTTTGTGAAAGAAGAAAGAGTAGAGACTTACCCTAAGGACACAGAAAGCTCTTCTGATGGGACAGAGTGGGGGTCAAGTCCTCTAGGTAATCTTGCATTGCATATTAGGTCATATTGGCCACTAGAGCTGTCTTTTTGTTCTTCGTCTAAATTTATCTACAAACCAATGAACTGATTCAAGATCAGCCTTGAAAAGTAGGTATTGAAATATCTAAAAAACAGGCGTTCACATCAAAGCTTAAATAAAGACTGAGATACAGACAGTGTCAACCAAGAAATAACTTTCAGTAAACTACTGCCTACAGGGACCAAAAGGTGCTATTATTTCATTACATCCCTATTCAGAAATTTACTTCAGTTAGTTACTTCAAAGATATGAATGACTATCGTTTATCCATTCCCCACACTACAATCACCAGTCCTTATCTATTACTTTTTTTCTGCAATAACAAACACCAAAGGCACAAGGCTTGCCTTTTTAAGGCTTCCAATTACCATTAAAAGGTTCTTCAATAATCAGAGTTTGATGTTGCAAATTGGTATTGGATGAACTCAGGAAACATATGCAAGCTCTCAATGCACTGGCACTGAATGTAATATACCCTTCATTGAGTTTGTTAAAGCCAAGATGGAAGCTAACTTATGTAGTACAAATTCACTTTTGACACACTTACCCGACGTTGAGGAAACAACTTCAATATCTGTTTTATAACTACTGATTGTTTATGCAGCAATTCAGAAGTAATTGCCATCTGCAGTTTAAAATTGTGTTACACGTCAATTACCTTCCTCAGTACAATGAAACAAAACTTCAAAAGAATAAAAAAAAGGTTAGCACAAACATTGAGTCTGTAGACTCTGCAAGTAAGCAGGAACCAGGAGTTGGTTAACCATATACAATATCCATTGAAGGTAAAGATAAAGAGGTATGCCAAAAACAATCAAATTCTATAACTTACATGCCCCAAACTCTGAGTGCAAATAAGGTTTGGATAGAATTTCTCTAGCTGTTCCACTCGATTTCTTTCTAACTGCACAAGAAAACAAACTATGCATAGTATAATTTACCCCGTGAGGGAAATACCTACAAGTGAGTAGTGCATTATAACAATGCAACAGATAAACATCATAAAATCCCAAAATATGAAGAAACAAGGCATACCACACTATGAGCTGATTCAAGAATTCCATATTTGATATTCAAGTCATAAGACATCCTCTCAACCTTTGTCTTTCCTGGGAAGTACAATAAATGGAAATCAGTCTACACAAGCTGCAGAAATTTTATATGTTTAATGGTACTCGATGAAGAACAAACCCTGTATGAGTTGTTCCTTTTTCTGACGAAGCTTCTCCCTCAAGCTGGCAAGCTTTTCATTCTGAAGCACTCTCCAACTTAGTTGATCATCTGCCTTCCCCTGATTATCGTCGAACAAATTAAAACAATTTGAAATTTCCCTTTTTCTCCATTACATAAAAATGTATGATGATCATCAAAAATGTTCAGACGATGTAAAGGAGAGAAAGATCGAAATGGGACGGGGTGGATTAAAGTCGAACCTTTGCAACAAGCACATCGCTCAATCTGGAGCACAATGAATCTCGACGAATCTTCAAGGATTTCAACGATGTGTTGTACTCATTTAAACTGAAACATACCGCAACCACTGTTAGCATCGTCAGCCACTAAAATATCACCAAAAACTAAGACCTTCCATGGAAACCATATATTTCGAAGGTTCCATATCATTAAAGTAAACTTGTCACCAAAAATCTTCAAATCCAAGATGACGTATCTCTCCATTCGATAAGGTAAAAAAGTGTTGAGAAATCGAAGTCGTCAAATTGTGAAAGGAGTACCTATAGTTGACACATAAAGGGCAAATAGAAGCGCGATTAGAGTGCTCGCAAATAGCGCAGCAACTGGACTTCCGGTTCATAGCTTATTTTGTCATCGATTCCATAAAACCCTAGATCAACAATACCGAAAATTTGGCAAATTCAATACCAAATAACCAATAACCTTGGAAATAAGAATGAAATCAAAACCAAAGGACGAAGGAGCAGGCGGGGGATTGCCGGAGGGTGGTGGTGGTGGTGGTGACGCTGGCGGTGCCTCCGGCGGATAATTGTGAAATAGAGACGTAAATAAATTTGAAATTGATTGGAAAAGAATTTCTTGTACGAGATGATTAATAGATGAATGAACTGGTGGGGGTGAATGATGAGTCTCCTGCGTGGGCCCGAATTTTAACTTTTAAACCCAAATTGTCAAATTAAAAACGAAAATCTTCGATCTTTGGCGCCCTTTTGAGGCAAATATGTTAATGAAAAATTAAATTTATTTTCCATTAAATTTATAATTGAGGTGATCAAATTATTAAAGGATTTATTCTTATTTTTTAATAATAGATTAAAATAGAAAATTTTGAAAAATCATTATAAATAGGAAAAAAATTAAAGAGAAAATTTATTAATAAATCATCATAACCAATGTGGGATAAAGTTGGTCTTTTCAAACAAATCGTCTCTCTTCCTAAGCAAACACCATGAATAAATGTAATGGAGAACAAGATAAGCGTGGATGTAATGTTCATAGGACCAACCGAACAGTTTGAGAAACTCGAGGGTGGAACAGGAGAAGAAAAGGTTGTGTTTATGAATGTTAGACGGATCAAATAGTTTGCAGTGTCAGGTTTTTGTTCATTCAAGTCAAGTCCATATCAAATCAAAAGACATATATTCTCAAAAAAAAAATCAAAAGACATAAGATCATGTTTACCAACAAGTTAATTGCATTAGCTGTTAGCTAATAATTGATTATATCGGCTGATTTGATCAGTAGATTGTATTAGCTGTTTGTCAGAAATGTTTAGTAAAATTAGTTATTTAGTATTAATTGTTTATGTGTAAAATGACTGACGAGAACATAACTTTAAAAAAATTTATAAAGGTATAAATATTATATATCTTAATATTTTATTGAATATTCTTAATTAAATAAAATTTTTAATTTAATCAAAATTTAATATATTTTTGTTTATGATTTATAATTTTTTGAATTATTAAAATAAATAACAAAATTTAAAATGTTTAAATTAATAAAGACATAGAAAACAAATTTTATAAATTAATTATTATTATTAATTATTGGATGATAAATATGAGTACGGTTACTGGAAGAGAATGACATGCTTAAGTAACTTCTGAAACAAATATATATACACAACATATTTCACCTACGATGGAGTTCCATTGAGAAAGAGAAGATAAATGGCATGTGATAGCTAAAGTCTACGAAAAAACTGACACAAATAATGAAGAAACAGAGACGTCACTTTCACCTTCTAAGAGCTTTTTAATAGAGGGCACAATCGTCAACCAAAAAAACTTAACAGCTGATAACACAAAACGCTGCTGTAGAGTAACTTATTCAAAATCAACTGGTTGGGTTGAATAAACCAACACAACCAGCTCATAACCAAATAACCTAAACACCTTTTTTATAAAGTCAACTAATTGATTTGGATAAATCAGCTATTTTTTGGCTAATCAGCCAACAATCAAACATGGCCATTACAACTCTTCCTTTGCTAAAAAGAGAGAGGCGCTCTATCTCGGCTGATTAGCACTAGATGCAGCCGCTAGATCTGCGTGACCCCGACCGAGACGTGTAGAATTGGGCGTTATCCCACTCACGATCTCGGGTCTCCTTTCAACTCGGTAAGGCCTTTGACCTGACCCGTAGCGCTCCACCTTCGGTAAAAGAATCATTTTTTTAAGAAATCTCTAGTTTCATAGAAGTAAAAGGTTCAGAAGGAAGCGAAGAATCGGTGGGATTAATGCAAGTAAAACAGGTCAGGCCAAAGGACTAGAGGAAAGAGACACTTCACCAGAACTCTAGCGTTACCCAGACTTCAGTTCTCGGATATCCAAGGTATTTCATCGAGATCTCACGCTTCTTGCTCTTCAGATCTTCAACAACCAAAGCTACCCATATCTCGTGCTGGTGGCCATTATAGGAAAGGCGTGAGATGGAGGAGCTGCAATGTGAGGAGAACGGTGTTTGATGACTTGGCGAGAGACAGGAGGACAACGACGTGAATTTCATGGAAGGGGATGGGGCACCTTCACTCTTGTCCATGAAAATTTTCCTTATGCTCACTCAAGAGGTTTGTTAAAAATATGCATCTGGAAAGGGGGTAAGCTCACTAGCTTTAGATTCCCATACCACTTTCCCAATACTGGTGCTTAGACAAAGAAAATTCACATGCAACAACCTAAGATACATCTGAAATACTACCTGGACGCTATAAAGGATGGTGTTGTCAGTCCACCAATTGAATTGTTGCAAACCGGAGAGAAGACTTAGTCTACTGCCCTGGTTAGTTCCTTCTGGAGTAAGAGACCCACATTTCCAATCATTAATATCTGGGCCACTGCACAATGAGGTAAGAAAGGTTTGAAAAAAAATTTACTTATGGATAATGGCACTATTTTATTTAAATTTGTTATTGATAGTAATTTGAATAAAATACTGGAAATGAGACCTTGAAATATAAGGAGCCAACCCATGTTTATTCAGAATGGAAACTTGTGATAGCTTTTGATATGGAATGTATGGAAATTTTCTATGTCGGTGTAGTTTCACAATTTGCCACTAAAATTTTGGACAATTGAAGGATTGGGTTTTTTAGCAAACTCTTTAGGAAAGTCTTTTTGTATGATGCTTAAACATCAAGAATGGAGAGAAATAGGTATGCAAAAATCTGTGTGGAGGTCAAAAGAAATGCTATATTACTTGATCATTTACCAATTCTCAAATTGGGTGAAACAGGAAGATTGAAAAATCTGTAATTAAGGTGACATATCCCTAAAAGCCTCATATTTCAACCAAGAAATGGGTTCCAATGGGAAAAACTGGATGGTAGGATGAATTATTGGGGGTTGATTCTTCTCCAGTGGATAATGATGACAATGTGGGTGTACAAATTGTTGCTAATGAGAATCTGGATAACTCAGCAATTGATACCCTAGATACTGAAGATGGGAAGCCCAATATAGCATCTAGACACACCTCTCCCAATGATCTGAAAAATGAATTGCATCACTTCACCTCGCAATATGAGCATTGTCAGATGAATTGGGCCAACATGTTAACTCCATTAGCAACTGTAGGGCAAAATGAGAATTCTAAGGTTAGTTTGGAGTATGAAGAATAGACAACAATGGTAAACTCTAGTAATTACGGTGTGGCAAGTCGGGGAATTAGGAATATCATCTCTCAAAATGCAGAACAGAAAATAGTTTCCCTCAAAAAAGCAGTCTAGATTTGACAGCAAAGGATTCTAATTCTCCATCAGCTACAGACCAAATCTTTAACATTCTAGGAGATTTTTATGTGCATTTAAAAACTGCAAAAAGGAAATCATCCAAGAAGAGAAAGAAAAATCCCAAATACCAACAATAAAGGATTAAATGACCCTCAAAATAAGAAAATGTATTTTGACACGCAACATCCAGCTTAATCTTTCTATGGAGATGAAGTATAAATCGTGTCTTTAGTTGATTATTTTTACGGACTAATATCGCCTTACTTAAGGAGTTGATTTGTCATATTGTCAATATGATAATGGAAGCGAGTGGGGCAGCCTCTGGATTACCTTTGTTCTCATTACTCTAATTTGGAAACACTAACATCTTCGATGTGCAGATGAGAGGGGTCTTTTACCTCTTTTACAATCGACTTGCCTTGGATAAGTAACAGGTTTAATCTTTGCTCTTACTATGTCGTTGTTTCAATTGGTTTTGTTTATATTATGTAATGTATTGTCATTTATGTTGTAGAAGACTAAAGAGAGTACTACTATTTTGCTAACGCTGTTGTTCATCTTTAACCTACCAATCCAATTTTTTAATTTTTCAAAAAAAAGTCAAGTAAGTTATTACACGTAGTTTGAGAAACAACATTGATAAGTTTGACCAGTATTTTCTCCAATTTGTTCTTTACTAAAGACTCAAAACTTTCACCGGATAGACTTTAGCTTCCAGTTCAAGTCTAATCAACATTTAGGGGGCGCTTGATTTAAATTAGGTAATGGTAATAGGAATGCGAATGAACATAAACATTATAATTATTATGGTTGATTGTAACAAATGAATGATTACCATTTTAGTTTGTTAAAAATATTGAGAAATAAAAGTTTGTTAAAATTTTATTTTACATCAAATTTTAATTAGTTATATTTAATTGCTAAAAAAGAGAAAAATATATAATTAATTATATTATATTATAATATTTTTAATTAATTATATTGTAATATTATTTTAATTAATTATATTATAATTAATTAATTACATCAATTAATTATATTGTAATATTATTTTAATTAATTGTATTGTAATTAATCAATTAAAAATTTTTGAAAAAATGAAGGGAGGGTACTTGGAAATGATTGAAATTTCTCTTACACTTATAATCAATTAAGTACAATATTTTGGATGATTAAACTATATTTTGAGGATATTATGTAACTAGTGATATGTTGGTGCAAGAAAATACTGAAGTTTTTTCTTCAAGAACTATTCGAAAGGAAATACCACAATTTTTAAACATTCTGTCATTATAAATAGGGTGCATAAATTAAATATAATCAATTAAAATATATTTAAATTTTGATACAAAACAAAAATTTAACAAATTTTTATTTCTCAACATTTTTAACAAATCAATCACCATCAATAGTAATGGTAATCATTCTTTGATCTTAACCAGCCATCATAGTTATAATGATTATATTCATTTTCATTCCTCACTATATTTATTCACATTCTCATTGCCCTCTATAAACCAAGTACCTCTTAAAGATTATGAAGCAATACCTAAAAGCTAGATATCATAATACTATTCATCACATCTTGTTCTTGTTCTTCTTCACTCTTCTCTTGTGAACTTGTCACTCATGTTAGCGAAAATAGCAATAATAATTAAATTACAACAACTTATCTAAATGCAAGGCGTCTTGAAAAATCACTACCCTAAGTCAGAAATTTCCCCTCTATAATGCAGCAAGACAACAGGATCCGACCCCATAGTTAACACCTTCTCCACCAGCTTCGGTGCACTCTAAAGGATAACGAAAGAACTGTCTCTGAGATTAAAAGAAAAGCAGAAAATGCAAAATTTGTGCGTAAGAAAAAAAAACGTGTGTAAGATGTTCAAATGTATAGGAAAATGCTTGTGTTGGATAGAGCAAATAAAGATACAAAAGAGATGAAGAAACAGAGAAAGTGAACAACTGTTTTCGGGGGTAGCTATGTCCTTAAGCAGATGATTAACTCCTTTATATAGTAGAAATAATACATATGTTGACAATAAGAATTAAATGCTATTAAAACAAAATGGAACGTTGGAGCATAATAATGTAACAACGTTATTAGAGTTATTGGGATGATAATCTTATAACGTTATTAGTAACTGAAAATTTTGGAACAACGATACTAACAATCCCCCACTTGGTCCAAAATTTGAGAAATAAATTGCAACAATTTAAGAGATAGATAAACGAACAACCAGATGAATTAAGTCTTGAACCTAGTGTCCAAGGAAATTAGAGACAGAACCTGCTAGAGAATTAATAGCCTCAAAATGCCCTGGTCTCTTGATCACTTTAGAGAGATAGTCCAATTACCCTCATAGGAGGGTGGTTAGCCCCCACAATTATGTAGGTGAGTCCATCAAGTGTGTACTGCTCACACCACCCAAACTTGGGTTATGAAACTCATTAAAGATTAAACAATCAAACCTCATCAAACACAATAAAGTCATACTAGGGACGCAATTCAACAACTGAATATATCTTAGTATTATTCCACAATCAAAATACAAGTAACCACATAACTTCGTTTGACCCATTGAACTTGGTTTCCCAAGTTGGGTGTCCATCATGAGGTTACTACATAATTGGGCTCAACATTATCCCTATAGAATGCTCTAAAACTAGTTTTCTACTTAAAGTTTTTGTAAACGGATCTGCTAAGTTTCTCTCTGACTTGACATAGTCCAAAGAGATTATACCATGTCTAATTAAAGTATAGAAAATTTTATGTCTCAATCTGATATGTCTACTTTTGCTGTTATATGCCTTGTTCTTGACAATATGAATGGTAGCTTGAAAATCATAATGAAGGAACACAGAAGGAATTGGTTTTTCCTAAAGCGGGATATCTACTAAGAGATTCCTTAGCCACTCAGCTTCTCATCTTGCCAACTCCAAAGCCATAAACTTAGCCTCGATTGTTGATCTCGTAATATATGTTTGCTTGGATGATTTTCAAGACACTGTAGCTCCTACCAAGCTAAAAACATAACGGCTGGTAGAGTGTATATCATCACTCTTTGTAACCCAATTAGCATCAGAATCCCCTCTAATAAAGGAGGATGACCTCCAAAAGATAATCCATAATGCATAATACCTTTCAAATATTTCAACAAACGAATCAATGCATTCTAATGCTTTTGACTAGGATTATGAATATACCTACTAAATCTACTCTAGACAGTATGCAATATCAGGACGAGAATAGTTCATCAAGAACATCACACTACCAAGAATTTTAGCAGACTTAGTTTGGTTTACACAGTCACTAAGATTTTTCTTTAAAGCAACACTAGCGTCATAGGGAGTCTTGATTGGATCAATATTATAGTAACCAAACTTCTTCAAACTTTTCTCAATATAATGGGATTGATTCAACCTAAAACTAGAGTCAGCCTATAAAATTTGATTCCCAAAATAAAGTCCACAAGTCTAATATCTTTCATATGAAGAGAAGAATTTAGTAAACTCTTGGTAGTATCAATGACAGATAAACTAGTACCAAAAATAAGCATATCATCCATATAAAGAGTTATGATTACATAGCCATCGATATCAAATTTCATGTAAATGAAAGAATCAACATCACAAGAGGTAAAATCATGTTTGAAAATCTCATTTTCAAATTTCTCATGCCACTGTTTGGGAGCTTGTTTAAGTCCATACAAAGACTTAACTAACTTACACACCTTTTGTTCTTAACTAGGCATTCTAAATCCCTCTGACTGAACTATATAAATTTCCTCATCTAGACCACCATTCAAGAAAGCTATTTTAATGTCCATTTGGTACACACGAAGTTTAAATACTGAGGCAATAACAAACAACATCCTTATAGATGTAATTTTAGTAACAAGAGAGTGAATGTCAAAAAAGTCCAATCCTTGTTTTTGTTTAAAGCCTTTAATCACAAGTCTTGCCTTGAACCTTTCAATGGTTCCTTTATGTCTCAATTTCTTTTTGAAAATCCACTTACACTCCGAAGGCTTACACCCTCAAGGTAGATCAACTAAAACTCAAGTTTTATTAGACATGATTGACTCTAACTCACTATCTATGACTTCCTTCCAAAATGTAGCATCCATAGATCTCATTGTTTCCTCATAAGTTTTAGGATCTTCCTCAATAATATAAGTCACCATAAAAACATCATCTATCTCTTTAGGTTTTGTCACCATAAAGGAAGTACTAAAGTCATAACCAAAACTAGTGGGTGCTCTAGCTCTTTTGCTCCTCCTTAATTCAACAATTTCATCTTCCTCTATATCATCATTAGTACAAGAACTAGGGACAAATTCTATAGAAACTTGCACACTCACTTTTATAGAAATATATCCTCAAAGAACATTACATCTCTTGACTCTATAATTGGTCCATAAGTGTTAGATTCCTCTTCTTTAACCATAAATCTATAGGCAACACTATTAGAGATATATCCGACAAAATTGAATCAATAGGTTTAGGCCCAATTTTCTTCCTTTTATGTTCAGGTATAGCAACCTTAGCAAGACACCCTCACACTTTAAAAAAATGCAAGTTAGGTGGATAACCTTTCCAAATTTCATAAGGGGTTTGATCTAGTTTCTTATGAGGGACTTTGTTTAGAACATAACAAGTTGAAAGAATAGCTTCCCCTACATAAAATCAGGTAAACCGGAGGAAATCAATATTACATTCATCATATCCTTAAGTGTTTTGTTTTTCCTTTCAGTTATTCCATTTTGGTCAGGTGTATAAGAGGCTGAAAGTTTATGAATAATCCCAACTTTTGCATAATAATCAGCAAGGAAATTAGTACTATACTCACCACCTCGATCAGACCTTAATCTTTTAATTTTCCTTTCTATTTAATTTTCATCCTCAGCTTTGTATTTCATAAACACTTCCTCTACATCACTTTTATTTTTCAACAAGTAAATCTTAGTAAATCTAGAACAATCATCCACAAAGGTAATATAGTATCTCATGCCTCCTTTACTCATACAATTCTTAAAATCACCTAAGTATGAGTGGACTAAGTCCAATAATTGTGAATCTCTCTCGATCACTGACTTAAAAAGGTTTCTTAAAGTATTTAACCTCAAAACAAATTTGACATTTTTCCATTTCATTAGTGATCTAGTTAGGAAACAAGTTTAAGCTTTGCATTAATTGTCCTCACATTCACATGCCCATTTTAGAGTGTCATAAGTCTAAAGACTCAACAATATAAGTAGAAGAAGTAAATGCATTCATTTCAACGTCAAGTACACAGAAGCCCCCATTACAAAATCCTTTTCCAATAAAGTTCCCATTCTTAGTTAGAACTAGCTTATCAAAATCAAAGGTTAGTTTAACACCCGTTTTGTTAAACAATACACCAGAAATCAAGTTTCTACGTACATCAAGAACAAATAAAACATTTTCTAATGCCAATACTTTTCTGGAAGTGAGTTTGACAGTGACTTTGCGAACTCCTTGGAGAGGAACTTTGTTGGAGTTATCCATGTATACAAATTCACCATCAGCAGCATCATTCAACTCCTTGAACAGGTCCTTATTGGTGCAGACTTCGTGTATGACTCCTGTGTCAATGATATACTAGAATAAATTGTTAGCAAGGTTTACTTCGGATACCATAGCAGCAATGATCTCCTCGTCATCACTAGCTTCAACCATATTAGTTTGAGACTTACCAAAGCTCTCTGGTTACCTCGTTGGTACCCTGTTTGGTTTCCTTTCCTGAATTGTCGTGGTTTTTGTCCTTGGCCTTTCTTCTCACAGCTAATTCTAGCTTGACAATTGGTAGTAGGATGGCCCAACTGTGACACCACCAGCATTCACCATCAATCCTTTTGCATTTAAACTAACCCTGCTTGTTATTGAAAGACTTGTTTTGTCTATCATTCTTCTTGAAGTTATTAACATTTCTATGTTCTACCACATGAGCCTTGACAGTAGGGACAAAGGTGAGTGTTTTGGTCTTATCTTGTGCACAGTTGGCATCCTCAATATTTATATGTACTATCAACTCTTGAAGCTTCATGTCTTTCTCCTTATGCCTCAACTGGTTTTATACTCATTCCATGAGGCAGGTAGTTTCTCAATAAGGGCATTAGTTTGAAACAACTCACACATGTTCATACCCTCGGTAAGGATTTCAGTAACTAGATTTTCATACCCATGTAGTTGGTCCATAATAGGCTTATTATCATCAATGGTAAATTTTAACCATCTAGCAACTACATATTTCTTAGTACTAGCATCATCCATCCCTTATTTCACTTCGAAAGCATCCCAAATTTCTTTAGCAATTTTGTACTTGTAGTATATATCAAACAAAGAGTTTATCATATGGTTGAACAACACTCCCCTAGCGGTACGGTTATCCTTAGTAATCTTAAGGTCAGTATTGTCACTAGAAATCTCTTGAAACAATATGTAATTGATTTTGTATTGTTAAAAGCAGACAGAATTTTATCAAACCATCGTTTAAAATTTCTCCCATCTAAAGGCTCTAATCTAGTTAGGTTAGGTATAATTTTCAGAGCTACAGTGATAGGGGCTGAACCTCTGTGGGGAACAGTAAGTGTAGAACCTACATTGGTCTCATTTGCAAATGACATATTAAATCCAAAATCTGAAATGTCTTACATGAAATAATCAGACAATACAAAGGAACAACACTGTATTTTGATTTCTATCAAAAATACGTAGCAACAAAATCGCAGTAATTTCCAACAAATAGTAGCAACGCAACAATGAATTTTTCGACTTAGATTGTAAGAAAAAATAGCAATAATAATTAAATTGGAACAGTTTATCTGAAAGAAACGTGTCGTGAAAAATCATTGCCCTAAGTCGAAAATTCCCTCTCTACGGTGCAATAAGACAACGGGATCCGACCTCAAGGTTAACGCCTTCTCCTCCAACTTCAGTGCTCTCTAAAGGGTAGAGTAGGATCTGTCTCCGAGATTAAAAGAAAGGCAGAAAATGCAAAATTTGTGCGTAAGACAAAAAAGTGTATAATGTGTTTGTATGTAGAGGAAAATGCTTGTGTTGGATGGAGCAAATAAAGATACAAAAGAGATAAAGAAACAGAGAAAGAGAACAATTGTTTTTAATGGTAGCTGTGTCCTTGAGCAGATGAAAGACTCCTTTATATAGTAGAAACAATATATACGTTGACAATACAAATTAAAAGTTATTAAAACAAAATAGAACGTTGGAGCATAATAACGTAACAATGTTATTAGAGTTATTGGGCTGATAATGTTATTAGTAACTGAAAATTTTGGAACAATGATACTAACAATTCACCTCCGCTTAGCTTGTCCTCTGCTCTAGTTCAAATCTGTAAGTCCTCTTTCATCGTCTCCTTATCTTACTGTTTTGGATTCTACTTTATTTGCTTGCTTGATTGGGATGCTTCTCTTTTTGGGGGGTAGGATTTCTTGTTTGGTTTAAATATATGAAGGGATGTGCAAAGAGAAACTAGACATTGTTTAATCTTATGTTTGTTTCATTCTGTATTTTCATTTCTATTCCCTTTTGAGGTTCGACTATTCTTTAATTTGATTGTCTTCCTGAGGCTAAATCCTTATTTTCTTGGTTAGTTTTTGTTTTGGCTTTCCTTTGAACAAATATTACTATTTGACTTGCATAAGGCAATACCATGTATGTCAGTACCATATATGTCAGTACCGCCTTACATAAGTACCTAGGGGAAAGTTTGAGTTCTGTCAATCATCTACAGGAATGATAGTAAATACCATGTAGTCAGTAGGGCAGAATTGTAAGGCGGTACCGACATACATGGTATCATCATTCTAGATTTAGATTTTTTTTTAAAAAGCAAGTTGTTGAGAACAACTTGCATGCAAGCTATAGTTTTGGACAACGCAAAGGCAGTGGAGGGTCTATATAAAGACCCTCCCTCCATCTTTCATATGTGTGTTTCTAATATGTGTTTATGTGGTAAGGTAGAGAGACGTGTGTTTAAAGTCCTGTGTGAGAGAGTGATTTTTTGTACTTTTTTAGGAAATGTTTTTCCTAAAAAGGTAAGTGACAAAATAGTGAGGATATTATCCTAGGGATAGTAAATTTGGGAAACACCTTGCATGCGAGTGCCACTATTTTGTTGTATCATTTTTTACTCTCTATATCTGCTGTTTTCATTAGTGGAAGTTTTATTCAAAGTTTGGCCCATGGACGTAGCTCAAATTAGAGGGTAAACCATGTTAAATTTCTACGTATTATTTTTTTGCTTATTTTACCTATGAGATTTAATTCCTAAATTTTCTCAATAAGTGGTATTAGAGAGGGTTCAGTTCTGTGCCAAAGCATTTCTCATTACAGATGGAGGCAAAAATAAGCAAGATGATTAGCCTAAATGACTCCAACTACCACATAGGAAAGAACAAGATGAAAGATCTTCTGTTTGTAACAAAATTGCATTTACCGGTGTTTACTACAACAAAACCTAAAAATAAATCGAACGAGGAGTGGGCGTTTGAGCATGAGCAGGTATGTAGTTTTATTCGACAATTTGTTGAAGATAATGTGTATAATCATATCTGCAACGAGACTCACGCAAGGACGTTGTGGGAGAAGCTCGAGGAGTTATATGCCTCAAAAATCGGTAACAATAAATTATTTTATCTGACAAAATTAGTGCAGATAAACTATCGAGAAGGTACCTCTGGAGCAGATCACTTGAATGAATTTCAAGGGATCGTCGATCAATTATTAAAAATGGGTATAAAGTTTGATGATGAAGTATTTACCCTTTTCATGCTTACCTCTTTGCCAAAGTCTTGGGAGACTTTGAAGATTTCAATCACTAATTATGCAGTTGATGGTGTTGTTAACATAAAATCTGTAAAAAGTGGAATTTTGAATAAAGAGATGAGATGAAGATCACAGAGTTTGGCCTTTTCAACATAGTTAGAAGTTCTAGTCACAGGTTCTAGGGGGAGGAGCAAATCTAGAGATCCAAAATTTAAAGATAAGAGCATATGAAGATCAAATAAATATGCAAATGTTGAGTGCCATCACTGTAAAAAGAAGGGTCACATCAAAAATTTTTGTCGAAAGTTCAAAGAAGAAAAAAACAAAAACAAAGAAGTCAAGAAAAATGATAGCAATGATGATGAACACGCATCGATGGCTACCACCATTGATGACTTTCACATCATCTCATATGATAATGATGTGAATAGTGCATCCTGTGAGTTTAACTGGATAGGTGACAGTGGTGCCACTATTAACGCCACATCACATAAAGAACTCTTGTCATCATATACAGAAGGAGATTTTGGTGTCGTTAACATGGGAAATAGTGGTTTAGCCAAAATCACTAGAAAAGGTTATATTTACTTGGAGACAGACAATGGCATGAGACTGCCTCTGAAAAATATCAGACATGTTCCTGATCTTCACCTAAATTTGATCTCGGTTGGCATACTTGATGATGAAGGTTTTTACAGCACTTTCAAAAATGACAAATGGAAACTTGCTAAAAGCTCCTTGGTAATTGCCAAAGGTAAGAAATGCTAAAAGTTTTAGGTGATGCAGGCAAAGGTCTCCAATGATGTTGTGAATCCAGTAGAAAAAGATGATGCAATTGAATTGTAGTATAAGAGAATCGGTCATATAAGCAAGACGCGGATGACTCAGTTGGTGAAAAAGAATGCATTATTTGGAGTTGACTAGGTACATTTAAAGAAGTGTGTTGATTGTTTTCCAGGAAAGCAAAATAAGGTTGCTTTCAAAAGTTCCCCCTCCTTCCAGAATAAAGAATATGTTGGATTTAGTACACTCAGATATATGTGGGCCAACGCCAAATTCACTAGGTGGTGCTCAATACTTTGTGACTTTCATTGATGACTATTCTAGGAAGACGTGGGTATACATATTGAAGACTAAAGATAAAGTGCTAGATTTTTTCAAATAATTTCATGCCTCAATTGAAAGTTAAACTGAGAAGAAGTTGAAATGCATTCGAACAGACAATAGTGGAGATCATTTGACATCTATTGCAAAGAGCATGGTATTCGACATCAAACTACTCCTCCTAAGACACCGCAATTGAATGGTTTAGTTGAGAGAAAAAACAGAACTTTGATGGAGAGACTTGGATGCCTACTCTCACATTGAAAGTTGCCTAAGATATTTTGAGGTGAGGCTCTATTCATAGCAAATTCATGTATTAAATCACTCACCATGCATTTATTTACAGTTTGATGTTTCGAAGAAAGTATGGTTAGGAATGGATGTTTCCTGTGATCATTTAAAGATTTTTGGGTGCAAAACTTATGTTCATATTCCTAAAAATGAGAGATCCAAAGTTAACGTAAAGACTCACCATTTATTGGTTATGGAGAAGATCAATTCGGTTATTAGTTTTATGATCCAATCTAAAAGAAGTTGATTCGGAGCCGTGATGCTATATTTGTTGAAGATCAAATCAATGAAGATCTTGACAAAATGAAAATGGATGTTCCAAAAACTAATAGCGACCTAGTGGACTTAGAGTTAATTCCTCCAAAAACAGTGCCAAGACAATTTGGAGATGGAATTGAAAATCACCAGCCAAATGTAGCTCACGATGATGCTCCCATTCAAAAACCAATCAGATGAAGATTCTGATGAAGATGATGTCCAGGATCAACCATTAGCATCAAAGACTGCTCAGGTTCCAATAAGGAGATCTACGAGAGGAAGACAAGCCATTACTAGATACTCTAGTGATCAGTACGTTTTACTTACTGATGGGGGAAAACCTGAGAATTTTCAAGAGGCTATGATAGATGAATATAAGATGAATTGGTTTGAAGCCATGTAAGATGAGATGAAGTCTTTGCATTAGAATAAAACTTTTGAGCTGTTGAAGTTGTCAAAAGGTAAGAAAGCTTTGAAAAATAAGTTGGTGTTCAAGATTAAGCATGATGAACACAATCCTCATCTAAAATTTAAAGCTAGATTAGTTGTTAAAAGATTCAACCAAAGAAAAGGTATTGATTTTGATGAGATATTTTTACCAGTTGTTAAAATGACATTCATCTGTACAATGCTCGGTTTAACAACAAGTATAGACTTGAAAATCGAGCAATTGGATGTCAATATAGCTTTTCTTCATTGAGATTTGGAAGAAAAGATATATATGGAGCAGCTAGATTCAAGAAAAAAGGGAAAGAAGACTATGTGTGTAGATTGATGAAAAGCCTTTATGGTTTAAAACAACCACCGGACAGTGGTATAAGAAGTTTGAAACAATTATGGAGAGCAAGGCTATAAGAAGACTACATTAGGTCACTGTGTTTTTGTACAAAAATTCTCTAGCGATGATTTCATTATCCCTTTTACTTTATATTGAAGATATGTTGATTGTTGGTTTGAATATTAACAGGATTAATAGTTTGAAGAAGCAGTTAAGTAAGTCTTTTGTCATAAAAGACTTGGGGCTAGCAAAACAGATTCTTGCATGACAGTTATCAGAGACATGGGTGCTAAGAAATTATGATTATCACAAGAGAACTACATTGAGAAAGTACTTCAAAGGTTTAACATGAATAAAACTAAAGTGGTTAGTTGTCCTCTTGCTAATCACTTTAGGTTGAGTACTAAGCAACGCCCTTCGATAGATGAAGAGAGGGAAGAGATAATGAAAGTCCCCTATGCTTCTGTACACTATGGTATGTGCATCGCCATATTTTGTGCATGCAATTGAAGTAGTAAGTAGGTTCCTTTCAAATCCTGGTAAGGAACATTGGGATGCTGTGAAGTGGATTCTTAGATATCTACGTGGTACTTGCAAAATATGTTTATGTTTTGGAACTACCAAGCCTATGTTAGTTGGTTACACAGATGCAGACATGACCAGTGATGTTGACTCGTGAAAGTTTATTTCAGGTTACCTAATTATCTTCGCAGGAGGAGTCGTGTCATGACAATCAAAATTGCAGAAATATGTTGCTCCATCCACCACTGAAGCGGAATTTATTACTACAACTAAAGCATGCAAGGAGCTCCTATGGATGAAGAAGTTCTTAGATGAACTTGTTTTTCAACAAGATAGATATCAATTGTTTTGCGACAACCAGAATGCTATTCACCTTAAGAAAAATTCCTCATTCCATTCAAGATCAAAGCATATTGATGTAAGATATCACTGGATCAGAAAGGTGTTAGAGAAGAAGCTATTACAGCTTGAGAAGATTCATATGGATGAGAATTGATCGTATATGATGACAAAAGTTTTACCCAGGAGAAAGTTTGAGTTTTGTCGATCATCTGTAGCAATGATAGTAAACACCATATAGTCGATAGGGGGAGAATTGTAAGGCGGTACCGACATACATGGTACTGTCATTCTAGATTTAGTTTTTTTTTAAAGAAAATTGTTGAGAACAACTTGCATGCAATTTGTGATGGTGGACAGCTTGCATGCAAGTTGTAGTTTTGGACAGCCACAGCTTGCAATATGCAAGTTGTGGCAAAGGCAGTGGAGGGCCTATATAAAGACCCTCCATCCCTCTTTCATATGTGTGTTTCTAATATGTGTATATGTGGTAAGGTAGAGAGAATTGTGTGTTTAAAGTCTTATGTGAGAGAGTGATTTTTGGTATTTTTTTTAGGAAACATTTTTCCTAAAAGGATGAGTGACAAAATAGTGATGATATTATCCTGAGGATAGTAAATTTGAGAAACATCTTGTGTGTGAGTGTCACTATTTTGTTGTATCATTTTTCATTTTCTGTACCTGCTATTTTCATTAGTGGAAGTTTTATTCAGAGTTTGCTCGTGGACGTAGCCCAAATTAGAGGGTGAATTACGTTAAACTTTTGCGTATTATTTTCTTGCTTATTTTACCTTCGAGATTTAATTTGTAAATTTTCCCACAACTTGTTCTTCCTCGTGGGACGCAATGTATGTGTCTTCTCTATAGGACATGGGTTTTGTAAAGGTTTTATGTTTGTCATTACCTTGTCATTTGGGAAGACATAGGCTTGGTTTGGAAGAGTGGTGGCAATTGATAACCTGCTGAAATCAACCTGCCGAAAGGATGAGTACTTATTCTCAATAAGTACTTATGTGTTTGGGATTGCTGCTTTGGTAACTGCTGAAACATGAAAATAGATGTTTGGTAAGTGCAATTGCGGTTTCTAAAAAGAAATAAAATGACTAAAAAACTCATTGATTTAATAAACTATTAATTGTTGTATAAATAATTAAAAATATATTATTAGTCA
>JANZXR010000002.1:5613348-5650515 GCA_027575705.1 Erythroxylum echinodendron | reverse complement strand
ATTAATAATTTGTTAATAAATATTATATAAGAGATTAAATAAATTTATTTAATTAAAAATAATTTATCTTTAATTTTATCTAATATGTAATTATTATCTGTAATAAAAATATAATTACATTAACATTAACAATTAAAAAGGTTTTTATTTTTTATTAAAAAAATATAAACAAAAAATTAAAAACTAAAACTGAAAATTATAAAAAAATAGAAGTAGAATGAACCGGCCCCTAATTTTTTATTACGACCAACGTGAATGTCGCCCGAATTAACATATCATTACGGCAGCATCATGTACATGTGCTCTATCTTCATCTATTTCAACTGTTTGGGTTTGGTATCCTTACTATTATCATATTAATTTTTGTACTTGGATGCTGGCTTTTTTCTTTCTTCTACAGCTAGCTAGAAAGTTGAAGCTAAAGAGAGGTTTTCTAAGAGTCTGACGTAATCAATGTACAAGGATACTCACTTTGCGGGACTAGAGAGTATCGTAACGCTCGCAATATTTCTTTTATATTTTTATAAATAAGTTGTTCTTGTTGACTTAAACTTGTGACTTTATAATTACTAAGGAACAATTTACCATTTGCTCGAAAGGCTACCTTCTAAGTCAACGTCAATGTAATGAGTACATAAAATTTCAGGCTATACGAAAGTCAAAGAAGGGTTGCAATATACGCAACTGTTTTTATATTTTTATAAATAAATTATTTCCATAACTTAAATCTGCGAATTTATGATTATAAAGGAACAATTTTTTCCGATTACTCCAAGGATCACTCTCAACTTTACCGAGGCAATTTCTAGCTCTGTTAAAATCTTCTTTAGAAGATGGCTGAAGGAGGTTAGTCTTGAACTACTAAAATTTTCAATAACTCTGGATCCATAATCAGCCTACAAAAAAAGTGTTGGCTGTTTTGGTCACCAGAAGATCATCTGCTACTTTTGCAGGTGATCAAAAAGTCTCGCTTTTCTTCTCTTCTCCTATGTTGTTCCTGAAGTATATTTAAGGTTCAAGAAAGCATGCACTTGGTTATTTACAGGAAAACAGTGCTTCCTTCGTACATAGCACGTCGATCCACGGCATTTGTTATCAGGCATTTATCGTACGTACATTGAAAAACAAGCAATGTTAAACATTTAGAATAATAAAGGATTTTTAAAAAACTGAGTTCGTATATTTGGAGCATGCGTGCATATTACTTTTTCAAACTTTTACAAAATCGTCGACGACGAATTAATTAGTTACATGTATATATAGTGTAATGAATGATAACTAAGTTCATACACTTAATAAATATTACATTCAAACTATGATTATCTTGTAATTTGAAGTTTTTCTCTGAGTCTAAGCAATTTGGCACCAGTTGTCAATGATGGTAACCAAGTTCGTGAGTAGCAGTGCATTCAATTATGATTGTATTTATTCACGAGTTAGCTATACTAATTGTAATAGCCATCTGCTGTGAATTTGTTGTGGCTGAACAATGACTGGTGCATATAGCATCGCTTACTAATGAACAATTTATTTTTAACTCGATCACAATTTATTTTTTTAAAGATTTTTAAAATGGGTTTAATGATAAAAATCATAAATAAAAAAAATCAATATTTAATTTAAATATGGTCGACCAAACCCTAAGTAAGATAGCCCACATCAAATTATCTGTTTTATTTATTATATTTCAACTTTGCTTTATTAAATTTTATCCACATACTTAAATATATGGATAAAATTTAATAGACTGTAATAAAAATATTATAACTGAAACGAAATATCATCCTAAAATAGTCATTCAGTTGATATTATTTTCGGGAATGGTCCAACAAGTAGACGATTAAGCCTTGACAAGACGTGTTGATCAATTCTTGAAAATTAATTTAAGTCATGCAGTTGGAGGATGGAATGCATTTATTATTTCCTTATCTGATGCCATAAAGTGTTGCTTACAGCTAAAGGGACAGCTTCAGTCAGCATTAATACCCTAAAATGGTGCCATGGTGGGCAGTCCGAAATAAAAAAATGTATATTTTCTATCTTTGCTCTATCAGTCTGTCTGCTTTTTTAAGTCGTGAATTTGATATTTATACGTCAATTTTTATTAACATTAATTTATATTTTAATGATATATATTTATTACCTGTGGATTAACTCTTATATTGTGATACGAGTGATCCCATGTTTATTAGAAATATATTGTACTAGAAATATATAATATATTTCTAATACATAGAAATATACTAATTCAAATATTAAAATTAAAATTAGTATCTCCCATTTAGAAACAATCTTCCTATTAATTAAAGATAAGACTATATAATTACATGCAATTCCCATATTTTTTTGAAGTCTCCTATAATTGTGATTTAGTCTCACAAGTTATATATTTAATAATTAATATAAATTATAACAATTAATATAAATTAACTATAATATAATCACTTTCTTATAATAAAATTTATATTAATTAAAATTAAATAATTTTATAAATTTACATTAAAATGTAAGAAAAATCTTGTAATTAAAAATGAAGAACTTTTTAGAACTAAATTGAAACGGAAGCAGGTTTTTGAAAAGCAATCAAATGTACCAAAATACGGGCTTTAAGGGAACCTGCGACCGGAATGTACTTTATCCTCATTAAACATTGATTTAAAACTACCGAATCCTAAGTTGGCAAGTGAAATCCCGGTTTTTAGTTGTTGAAGACAATAACCTCTTGTTCTACATCACAACCGGTCATGAGTTGATTGGATCAACTGTTAAACGACTAAATTAGATGGACCTTGGTATGAGACCTGACGCGACAGAACCTAACAATTTGAACCATAATTAGACGTTTCACTTTTTTGTTTAATTTATTTATAATCTTTTTTAAAATTAATATTTGAAAAAAAGTTATATTTATTATACAAATTTTTTAACTTGTTTCAAAATTTGCACTGAAAATTTTGGCAAATCTTATCAGTAATACAGGTTTAAAACTACACTAGATATCACTAAAAAATTAACAAAAAGAAAATTATTTTATTAAAAATAAGAATCTTTTAAGATTTAAATTATAGAAAGAAAGTTGTAAATTGAATACAAGTGAGTGCCGTCAATCGTTACTATTCCATTTCCACTTGTTAAGAGTGTTAGTGACAGCGAACGGACAACACCATTACTTCTGACAGGTCCTCCTGACCTACAAGAACATGGACAAGAACCAGTTCTTCTTCTGTGACTCTGTCAGCTAATTGACAGTTTCCACTTTCCATCTTTCAATAATGATAGCCACATGGGTTCTTTCACACCATAGCCATTTCAGGATATACAATTCTATTATGCAATTTTATAAGAATTTCATAATTTATAATCAAAATTTAAGGTTTAAAAATTTTAATTAATATTAAATTATTATAAATTTGACTAAAAATTAAATAAAAGTAAAAATTTTAAAATAAAATTTTAATCAATATTAAATTATTACAAATTTAACAAAATTAAATGAAAGTAAAAAATTTAAATATAATTGAAAGATATTATCTTACTCATAAAAAATTTAAGTTTAATTATAAAAAAATTATAAGAAATAACTAATTTATTTTAATTTATGAAAACTAACTGACTAATTAATCAATTTTAATAAATAATTATTAAATTAAATCAAACTAAAAAAATTAAACTTAAAATTAAACGATTTTAAATTTTTATATATTAGATCCCTTGTCCCAGAGCAGTCGGTGACTCGGTTCCACTTTCACAGGTGCTCTATGCTTTGAAGTGTATTTCATTCCTGCAATCCTGCTGTTACTTCGGAAGCCAAGACCAAATCAAACCCTCAGGGCACAAAACCCAACTGATATAGTTACATTAGACAGTTCAGCCTTCAATTTCGTCCTGTCTACTTCTATTTTGCTGTTACATTTTTTGTTTTTATTTTCAGTCTTTTATTTCTGTTTTTCTTTTAAATAAAAATAAATTATTTAATTATTAATATAAATGTATAATATTTTTATCACTAATAATAATTACATATTAGATAAAACTTAAAGATAAATTATTTTTAATTAAATAAATTTATTTAATTTCTTATATAATATTTATTAACAAATTATTAATAAAATTATGTCATTTTCATAAAATAAATAATTTAAAAATTACAATTTTATTTATAAATTAATATTTATTTAAAATATATTTTAACTATTAAATCAAATTTTATAATTTATATTTTAAATTAATTATATTTATTAATAATTATTATAATTTAATTACATATAATCAATTTTAATTTATTAAATATATAATCTTGAATTAAATTATTCATAATTTTTATTAATAATTAAATAAAATATATTTAAATGATAGTAAATCAGATTATTAAAAAAGGCAGAAAATAAAAAATATTTTTTATGATTTTCATAATTTTTAAAAACTAGAAAAAACCAAAATCAAAATTAAAATTAAAATCTCAAATAAACCGATTCTTTTACTAAATTTAAAAACAAAAACAAAAAATAAAAAACAAAAATAGAAATAAACACCCCCTTAAAAATTGCATGGTTGATTCAGTCGATTCTTGAGCAAAAATTGCCGTATTTCCAAAAATTATAAATGACACGGTCCCGAAAAACAAGATCAAGTTCTCCTCGGACGTATGTACAGAAGATGGTCTGTTGATATAGGCCATGATATAGAATGTAACTTACCAACAAATTTTGGTAATAGATCTTCAACATGAGAAGATTTTACATGGCCCAAAACACCAGTTATTCAAATCGGACTACAATTTGAAAAGGATCAGAATCATTCAATTACTAAAATTTATTTGTCTGCCCTAACATTTCATGTCCTTCTTTCCGCGGTGAAATATATATGAAACAATCCATGGGTGGATCAATTGTCTTCGGGAACAAACTAATGCCCATAAATCGATACCCAATGGCTAGACCACATTGAGACTTCAAACTCTTATTAAGTCTCATAAAGGAAGATGTTGCCAATGCTGACATCTTCTGTGGATAGGACATGTACACTCAATTTACTGAACTGAGCTTCTCAAGGGCAGAAATCAAGATAAGTTGGGACAATGAAGTTCATAGTCTCCACATGTAAAGCCACTTCTCCAAAAGAGTTCAACATTGTCGTATAAATTGATAACCAATAGTCCATCATGCATAAGCAGGTTCACGTTTTCAAACAGTTTTCTCAAGAACAATGCACCAGTTTGATTTGTCAAAAAATCGGTCGACTATAACTGCATCCTCGATGCCAGATGCCAACCTGCGGAAAATTATACTCAACAAGTAAGCAGACAAACAATCTCACGACAAAAAAAAAAAGGGGGGGAAGATAATACGAGTATTGATCCCACAGAAAAAGAATCGCATTTGCATAAATATTAGATGAGGGGTAAAACAGCCCATTTAGCAATCTAAAAAGACAATTGAACCACCAAAAAACAAAGGGAGAAAAACCTTCGAAGCAGCTAAATCACACACGAATTTCAACCATTTATTATGTATTACCTCTCTAGTTCACCTTCGCTGAAGACATGATAATATCTATCGTAAACCACAGCACTCTTTTTGTCATCCTTTCTGGCCAGGCCATTTTCTAGAGCACAAGCAGATGCACCACTCACCTCAGCACGATGATAAGGTAAGTGCCAAGGAACAAAGTATTCCTGCTGATTTTGTTTGTCTCGCTCATCATCTTGAGATTGAGAGGATAATGGAAAAACATGTATTTCCTCAATTCCAGCCTCAGAATCTTTTAACCGGTCTCTTGAGAAATTCTCTTCATTCTCAGGTATGCTTTCTAGTGTGATGGATGAAGGGCTTCGAACACGAGGACTACCTGGTCCTATCCACTCCTCTATGTACTTTTTTGTAAGAGGTGTCCATTTAGTAACCAATGATTTGTCCTCCTGTTCAACAGCCCAAACAGTTATGAGTACTAAGCCACCCTTTTTGACAACTCGGACTAATTCTTCAATTGCCTTCTTTCTCCTGTACTCTGTACTTAGGTGATGCAACACTGCTATGGATATTGCAGCATCACCAAACCCAGTTCTGTAAGGAAGATCCACAGCATCTGCAACTAGAACTTCATGCCCTCTGTCTGCACAAATTTTAATAAGTGGGTAACTTATGTCACATCCTATAAAAAAGCAATTGGGATTCAAACCCAGGTACTTTCCATTTCCACATCCTGCATCCAGGACAAGAGATCCTGAAGGCACTGAGTTCAAAAAAGTTGCCACTTTTGGCCACTTGGCAAATCTAGTGGAACTAAAATGGGGTGCAATAGCATCATAAACACGATGCACATATTTCTTTTCTATTTCTGGGGTGGAATGCACTCTTAAGCTTGAACATGAGTGTTCTTCACTCCCATCAGATATATAGCTACAGAAACTGGATGAACTTTTAACTTTGATTTCTCTCATATTCTTGAAGATTTCAGGAGTACAATGACTGTTAAAGACAAGACTGCGTAAGGTGATTGCCCACAAAGATGACTGAGTAAATCTACTTCTTCTAATAACATTAAAGACCATCACCTTCAAGCATTCATCCGACTCAGGCTTCAACCTGTAAAAATTCCAGGGAGTTAACCAACACTATATGAGATAAAATCAGGGATCGATTACAATGGGGAACGAATGAAACAAATCACATGTCTCTACATTTTCTTACTGCCAAAGCCTCAATTGCAACATACACCCAATGACAAATGAGGGAAAGAATTAATACAGTTCAGGTGAATGGGGCATTCTAATGCAGCATAATCAACTTTCAAGACATAAAAAAGAATTGGAAACGGTAGCCCACATCTTTTAACAATATCCCGAATCATTCTGAAATATACCTGGACTAAAGGCTAAAAGAAAACGAAAGAAGTTCTGCCTTGGGATGCATTATATCGGAAAAAGCTTACCTCTATTTTCATCATTTTCTCAGAGGTGCAAATCGTTAATAGGGAAAATTCAGTAATTTCAATATCAAAGAAGAAAAAATATTAGGAACGATTCCAACAATAGAAAAACATGGTCAACAATCAATACCAGGAGATAACTGCAGTGAGATATGAAGAGCTATCAGTATCTATGCAACGATGCCCGGCAATCAACCAAATAAAGATCAAGATGTAAGCTTTTCATCAAGCACTCCAACGTGGAACCCAAAACGTACCACCCGTTACTCGTTAAATTTTGAAATGCTGCACATCTGCCAAGAACCAGAATTATTATCAGCTTGACTGCTGTAATGTTTATTAACAACTATTACGGACATAACCACCCTAGTAACCAAGTAGATTATGGGACAGAAACCAACAGCCATTAGCATTCCAGTAGCTACACGTCACACATTTTCCTTCACTCAATTTGTTCGTACACTTTCGTGCCTCAAAGCCGTAACTACACGGATTCCAGAATGATTTAAATAACTTAAAAGGAACCATATTTCAGTAACAAAAACGATTTCAGGTCATTGTAAACGAGATTAGAGGCCCTAAAACAAAGACATTTCCGGAAACCGGTATCCATATTCAATTATTTTCGCACCCACATCTGACCCAAACGCCCAAAAGCTAGCCTACAAATTTTTATGAATCCAAAAGAAACTTCTGAGAATTAATTACATTTCGAGCTACAAAACAAAGAGGAGAATAAACAACTGTGTTAAAATTTAAGCAATCCAAATACCATGATTGATCCGAACAACCAATACTAGCAGTTTCCGAGTTAGAAGCACTTACGCGATTGAACCAGATATAGATTCTCAGAGAATCACTGAAAAAGCTAGGGTTTTGGGAGGCTGTGATCATTTAGAGAAAATGTTAACTAGGGACCAGGCCTATGACAAGCATTTTAAGGGCGTCTAGCATAAAGGATCGGATAAGCAAATCAAGGGCATCTAGTATACGGCGTCGGATTGGCACATGAAATAAAGACTTTGGCCGAAATCTTTATGAAGGTTACTACCATTTATTATGTATTGTTTGACAATTCGGACTAAATTAGGCTTTTTTTTGACAATTAACATATTGCATTAACTGTTAATTGGTAGCGAATGATATCAGCTAATTTGATCAGTGGATAATATCAGTTAAATATACGGGTAGATGCTCTATACAACTAAAGAAGCTTGGAGAAAAAATCCCTTCTAATTTGCACAAGATAACTTGAACTTCTTAATCTAGTTTTTCTATTTCAGCCAACTTTATTTCAGATGATATTAAGTTTTTGGAAAACAAACTTAATTTTGTTATAGCTTCCTAAACCTTATTCAGTAGCAACTCTTGAAATGCAATTAAAATTGACCTTTGCATAAACATATAACAATCATGACTTTTCATCTTAAATAATTTGTACTTCCTCATGTCTATACACCTTGCCAAGTTCGAAACATAACTATTGGGAAACTTTATACTTTTCAACTATTCATACAAGATTTCAATTTGTTTATTGTCCAAAGTGTAACATGTTTTTGGATATTTACCCTGCGAAGATCTTTATCTAACTAATTCCTTCTACAAAAAAGTTTCAAATCAACTCGTGATTTTACATTATCCATTGTCCTCCCTTCAATGTTCATTATGGTGTTAAGCAAATTATCAAAAATATTTGTTTCAATATGCATCACATCTAGATATGACGTATCAAATTAGTTTTCCAATATGACAAATCCTAAAAGATACTTCGTTTTCTCTAACTAAAACTTTTACTAATGCTTCCATTAACTTCTTCAACTTCAAGTTCTGTAAGTTTCAGTAACCCTAATTCATCAATCTCCTACAATATCTCTTCACTAGCTTTGTAAGGGGAAGAAGGTGTTTATACCATTATATTCTTAATGAAATTTTGTTTATTATCTCTAAATGGTTGATCTGGAGTAAGAAATTTCTTGTGGTTGTCAAAATAAAATGTTTTGGCCCTGTTAGGAAGATAAAACGCATCAAAATCATTGTCACAGTAAAGACAAGCCAATTTTCCTACTTTCTCCATCCAGACCACATAGCATATGTAGGGAAATCACTAATAGTCCACATCAAAGCTGATCTCAACAAAAAATTTTATTTAAGATACATATCATATTTCTTCACACTAAATTCTCAAAGATGATGCAATCCAGATACCAATGGTTGTAAGAATATATCAATTTTATGTTTTGGATTCGTAGGCCCTGACACAATCACCGTTAAGAACATATATGTCACATTCATACACAACTATGGAGGCAAATTATAAGGAGTAATTATGATTAACCATGATGAATATTGTTGGTTGGATTGACAAAAATGTTGGAATCTAGGATTTCAACTTTCGGCTGTAAACTCATAATAAGTATTATTGAAATGTTTTCATACAAGTGCATCTGATAGATGACTCATTAGTCCATCTTCCTGTTTTATGTTCATTATGCCATCTCATGTGAGATGCAGTAACATCAAAGGCATATAGTCTTTGAAGTTTCAAAGTTAGTGGGAAATAATACATTCACTTCTAAGGTACTAATTTCTGTTTCAACTGGCAAACTAAGACGAATAATTAGTTTTCCAACTGGCAAACTAAGACGAATAATAAATTTGTTCATATTGTAAAATTTATAAACCATTGTATGATCAGGAAACAATGATTCATTATACCAAGCAAGAATTTTATCCAAACTTCTATAAGAAATATGTCCTTCAGACATTATGCTCAATATTCAAGCAATTGAAGATAATTGAGTCATAGTCTCACAATTTGGCCATAATTCTTGGTCAACTAATTTTAGTAAGTCAAAAAAAATTTTGCATTTAGGTTTTGTTCTTCTTCAAGATTTTCTATATTTGCCTAAAAAGTATCCAGCTGCATCATAAACCATTTGGGGTGTAAGGACTGTCAGTTGCACCCATATTATTTGTTATAAAACTAGTCCCCCTTAAAACCCATCCATATTTATTAACAAGTTTACTTCATTACCCCTTGAGGTGCTACAAATTAATGGCTTCCCACATCATGTCCAATCAAAATAATTTGGAACAAACTCTTTTTCTTAACAAATGGAGATTCACTTCATCAATAGAAAAAAACAAATATGTTTGCGCTTTTTACATGGGTATATGATCTTTGGACGATCTATATATGCAGGTTAAGAACATGCATACTTAATAAAAGCTTGAACTCCCTCAACAAACTCAAGAATAATGAAACCATCGGGTGTTAATCATCTATACATCGAAGATCTATCAACATTACTCATTTCTACAAAACTATTATTTGAAAAAGTGATTTCATAGTTGGATACAATAATCGTTATAGTAGTATCCACATTAATCTTACAGAACATTTAATCTTCATCGAGTCCTTAGAGTGATGGCTAGGTATAAATCTTTTCATCATTAGATTCTTCATCTCCCCTACGTTTTTATAGGTATCTGAACATTTTCCCTCCAAATTGAAACCAACCAATCCCACCATATGATTTCATAATTAGAAAACTTAATCACAACCAATTACACCTTCAATGTTTTAGAGAATTTATAAAAATAAAAAATTAACTCCACCTTTTTCTCCCTATCTAATTAGTTTAGGGGTAACCTTAACTTATCATCAGCAAATATGTTCTCACCATCATCAAATTAAAGATGCCAAAAGTGAAATGTTTTCTATTCTTTAAATAGTTATGATGTTTTCCAAATAAAACAAGTATGTTTAAAAATAACATCCCACAATCATTGCATTGCTATAACAATGAAACCACCAAATTAAGCAAAAAAAGCATTGATAATGTATAGTGACATTTTGGTAAGCATTGTCTCAAAAAGATCAAAACTTGTAATTAAAAAATGCACACACACTAATATCTAAAACATACACTTCCATATTTGTTCTGGATTTAAGGCACAGAAGATTTCTCATATTCTATAACAGACAGAGGTAATATATACATCGTATTCATTCTTTATGTAATTCACTACAAATATCAAAGACTAATAGCGAAGTATCTGATATTATACAGTTGGTATGGGAACAGTTCTTATGTTGGGAAAAAGAACATAGTTAAATGAGAAGATAGCTCTTACCTAGTTTGTACTCCACCAGTGAACACCCAGTAGAGAGAGAGACCCAACCAAATAGTCCTTTAGATTTGGGATACTAAAATTCTGACACCTAGTTCACTAATTGAAATTGAAAGAAGAAAGACAATTTAGATTCTAATACCTAGTGCACCAATAACAATAGGCTCATTTCATTGAATAGTAAAGACATCCACATTGTAATTCATGCATTTTGTCGAAATGGATTTAATATCTATCTATGTCTAACTTGATATATGAAACTTGGCATACTCTAAAGTCACACATGAAGAAGAGGTGGGTCGAATATTATCAAATGACGAAGAAAAGACTTTATCAAATGATGGGAAGGATATTATCTTCATTACTAGGAAGTTTAAGAAGTTCCTTTATTTAAAGATGTCAAAAAGGGTCTGGTCTGGCCTGTGGCCCAGTCATATTTGAAGATTTTTTAAAATATATATACGGTTGGTTGGGTTGGCTCAGCTCGGCCATGGGCCGGTCAGTCAGTGGTCAGGCTGGCCTGGCCCACAAGCAGGCCCATTTCGACCTGGGTCGGCCCATTGGTATCTCTACTTTTATTTGTATCAAAGTAAGACAAATTCTTAAGTCTCTTTTTTTTCTATTTTTAGTTGGATCTTCTTGTTTCTAGGATGTCATCAAAATTGTTTCAATAATCTTATTATAAGTTAAGAAAAATGTGTATAAATTAGTGTTTCTTTAATTAGGAAGCTTATAGGGATGTCTTCTAAAGATGGTTTAGCACCTAAGAAAGAGAAGGAAAATATGATCTTCTTTCTTAGGCAATGAAATAATAATTTAAAAAGATGATGGCAATGTACAATGATGTGAGAGACATTTTAAAGAGACGATATAATCAAATTGTCTAGTTACAAAAGATACAAAACCCTCATGTACTTAAAGTGAAGATATAAGATAAGCATAATCCAACACTACAAGAGAAAGTTAATAACAATGATCTAATGATGATGATATTGATTATCATGTTGATGGTGAGGATTTGTAGCTAGAAGTATACTCAAACCAATAAGGATGAGATAAGAGTAATGAAAAGATACATATATCATACTATACTATTTTATAGAAAATTTGAGTTTTTCTTTTTGAAGCATTTGTATTCATACATACTTCAATGGTACGTTCGAATAAGTTTGGGGAGGTTAAGTTAAACAAATAGATGCTAGTTTCTTTTTCTATTTAATAACATAAATATAAGGTGCTTTGTCATGTTCGAAAGATATGGAGACTAATAGGGAGGAGGAGGTTTGCTAGATTATTTTAAATTAATAGGGCGTAACATTTTAGCTAATGATCACTTAATTCATGTCCGTGAACTAATAAATATTCCATTTGCTTCTCATCAGTTAGACTACTCTACTAACGAAGGAGTTCAACTTCTACTTCTATAATTTTGTAGCATGTTCAATCCAATTCTCAACCTTTAGATTGTAATGCTTATGATACCATTGATGTTACGAATTCATCAATTATATCTATTACTTTAGAGTTAGATGACATTGATGTGGAGGCTAAGAAAGGTATCATTAATGTAGAGTATGATTCTCATAAGTCTGCAATTAATATAAAGTATAAACTCTAAGAATCTCTTGACAGATTTAAGTCTGCAGTCGGTGTTATTAAATCTTCTACTGCACTTAATATGGAATCCTCATATGGTTTCAAGATTAAGATTTGGACAAAATCTAAGAGGAATAATCAAGTGTTAACCTTATAATCTCCTAAATCTTGATATGAATTTGCTATGTTGAAATGTAAAAGGATATATTAGCCCTAATAAGTAATAACTTGTTAATGATGACTTGAAGGATTTGAACCTATTTATATTTTATATTTTGAGAACTAAATCGAGACAAAATGGGATGAGTTAGCTAAATTTTCTCAAACACTCTTAACTAATTATTTTTAATCATTTTTCTCATCATTATGATATGATTATTATCTCTTTTGATCCTAATAGAGTGAACGCTCTACACTTTATAATCACAAATCGAATCTTACACTTGATCTGGAATTAATATAAGAAAGAAATTGTCTTCATATAAACTCTAATTAAACAGATATTAATCTGTAAGCTCGATAAATTAACTTTATTACACCTCTTATGATGTGATGTTTTATATAATTTGTATTTTTTATTTTATATTATTCCTAATATATTATTCCTAGTATAATTAGAATCGTGTTCTCAAAATTAGTAAATAATACTTCATTTGGATCTTTAGTTCTCAAAGATCTACGCTAAGTGATGTTTTTCTAAATAATTGGATCCCATACTTAGTTCCTAATTACTTAGTTAGTTCCTGATTACTTAGTATAGGCCCATAAGTAAAACGGTCATAAAAGTAATTTTATTTTTTATTTCTTTAATTTTTAAGTTAGTGCATGATGCGAAACTTGAATTCACCTTAACGAAGGGAGATAAGCCAAAAATATAATCCGAAAATCATCTAGGTCAAAACCTAAAAGCTTAAGTCTAAACTAAAAGCCCATAAAACCTATGAAATCAAGTCCAAATCACAAGCCTACAAACCCAAAGCTTAAGTTGCACTCGAGGTCCTAATCACTAATTTCCTATAGTTTCTCGTTTCTAGATTAAATCCAAAATCCATTTAAAGCCTTAGGTACTAAGTTAAGAATTCTAGACACATTTTTAATCTCTTATTTCATTATGTTTCTTAAGCCTAATAACCTAGCTCTAGATATGTCAATTTCATTTCAAATCTTATGGCAACACTCTTAGCGTTTTTTCCATTTCAAAGCCCTAATATTCATTCTACTTACTTTATTTTATTTTATCTTATTTTTAAGCTCTGAAATTCATTCTAAATATTTTATTTTTAAGCCCCGAGATCCACCTTTCAGCGTTTCATTTTTATTTCAAGTCCTATGATACAAACTTTGAACATTTTCTTCATTTTAAAGCCCTAATATTCATTCTAGGGATTCCATTTCAATTTAATTTAGTTTTAAGCCCTAAGAACTACCTATAGGCATTTTTTTTCATTTAAAATCTTATGGAACTACTCTAGGCATTTTCTTTAGATTCCAACAGCTAATATTCATTCTAGGCATTCCATTTATATTATATTTTATTTTTAAGCCCTAAAATGTAACTTTGGCAGTTCATTTTAATTTTTAAGACCTAATATCTATTTTAGGTATTGTATTTTTATTTTCAATCCCCAGCCCTTAGGTCAGACTACAATTAATGTAGAGTATAAACTCTAAGAAGACTAAACTAACAGTGAAGAGTGATAAGAACTAAAGGATCATAGACCTTATGGAAAACATCAACGATAAAATTTTAAACCTTCATTGAGAAATTGATGTATTCATGTTGTAAACCAGATGATCTCAAAATCATCCTTATGCCACAAAGTGATGTAAATCAGTTAAGGGAATGTACAAAACGTAACGTTTAATGTTAGCAAATTTTTAAACATTCTAATCATAAAACTCTTCTCGCACACTTTGCTGTTAATTTAAGCTCAGTAATAGCATGTTGTTCGGAAAACTAAAAACAAACAAAAACTCTTTTACACATGAAAATAACAACTCATTTAGCTTTGTCTCTCGTGTTCATAAATTCATCATATACATTTCATTGAAAACTTTATAGGTATAAAAAATTCATCCCTAACTATTAAGAAAAACACTGATACGTGGCATTCATCATCAATAAGAACACATTCAGAAACATAATGATCCATTAACAGCTGAAATAAATACAAACAACACAAATGACATCAACCAAAACAGACCCCAATAAAAGCTTCCCTAACAAAAACATACATAATAATAAAAAACCAGGTGTAAAGGAGGAATAACTAACCATAATGGACGATTAACTGAAGACCAAGACGATGACGACGGTGGACAGAACTGAAGACCACAACGGCGAGGGAAAAGGAAAAAAATTAGAACTTTCAAGACGTTTGACAAAGGGGGAGAGGTTGTCGACGGTGGTTTAAACATGATAAGAAAATGATGTTGTTTGCGGTTGAACAAATGATTTCATTCTCCATTCAATTAAAACAACAACCTCAATGTCATTTGAATTTACCTACAGATTGATATTTCTATAAGTAAATTCTTAACGAAAAAATGATTTCGTAGGGAATCTCCTTACAGAATAGTGTTTTCGTAGTAATTTACCTACAGAACTCTATTTCCGTAGGGAAATTCCCTACGGAACTTTTTTTCCAACGGTAAATTCATACATATTTTTTGTCGGGAGCCATTGGCGCCCATTTTTATGATGACTTTTACTATTTTGTCGTTAACTTCTATCAGCAAAATTTGATCTCCTCCTTTACCAGTGAATTTTTTTCATCACAAATTATCTTTTTTCCCAAAAACTTTACCTACGGAAAGCAATTTTCATTGCTAATTGACTACAAAATTTCTTCCGTAGGTAATATTCTGTTGGCAATTTGCAATTTTCTTGTTGTGCTGTCATTGCATTTAGTAGTCTAATGTACACTACGTTGTGTATAAACATGTATATTGAAAAGTAGTACTAAAGAGCTCAAATATCATTACTAAACTAAAAACATATATATCAAGTATAATTATGTAAAAGACATAGAAATAAAAAGATAAATGAATATGTTTTGTGAATATTTATAATACTTTATTATCAATGACATAGTTTAATGAAAAACCAAAGATTCGATCTATAAAGTTCTTATTATAAGTTATAAGATTGTCATTGAGTATTTGACCCAATATATGTTTAGTTGACAATTAAACACATTTTCTGGAATAAGTTTTAAACAAAAATTCAGTTCTAAGAATATGAGTACGCTTAACTTTAAGTTGAATTTTTAATTTTAGAATGAATATTGGAATGAGTGGTAAACATTTAGTTCTATAAATAAGAAGTATTTCTCAGAGATAGGAGATACCTTTCCGCATATGTAATTGTCTCTATTACTATGTATGAGTAGAGATTAGACAAGTTTTAAGCTAAGTTTAGGTAGATGATAAATGAGAGTTCAAGCCTTAAACCCTAATATTGATGTGAAGTATTCAAAAGTATAAAAGGTTATTAGTAATGAAATAACTTAAAGAAATGCTATGTTTATCTAACTTTTCTTAACATGTCAAATGTGAGTTCTAAAAAGATAGATTAAATGAGTAACATAGTGAACTCGAAATTTGTATTAGATATGACTAAACTATCAGGTATATAGTATTATTTAGAGGAAATACATAGGCTATGATAAAAAGGAGTCATTACTATGATGCATGAATCAAACTATGCGTGCATTACTAACTAATAACGATAATATAAGTCATATTCTTAACTTATTTTGTGAGAATCCTTTGAGATTTTATGAATCTCAACTTAAAATGCCCTTTTTTTTTTACTTAGTTCTAATTTGAAATGTTTAAATTAATGATTGCTATTTTGGAATGTTTCTAAAAAATCATGATTGGTTAAATATTATAGAACATTCTAGAAAAATAAATTAATTTGATTAAATGATTAAGAAAGACGGAAGATTATTGTAAAGTTGAGTTTGCATTAAGATGTTTTTAACCTTCAACATAGAAGGAAGTAAAAATATAAAGTATTTATACAATAAGAATAACATCATGATTGATGCAATAGATGATTTAGGTTATAACATACTAAATCCACCTTTGAAATGTTATATTAATTGAGATATCATATATTCATAACAAAGATATGGTATAGTGTACTTTCGTAATATGCTGGTCACATGGATTATTAGAGCAGTAGGAAAATTAAAAATATTATTTTCTCGTAAACACACATAACAAGTTAATAAAGATTCTAAAATTCAAATTAGTAACGAACAAATAGTTATTTTGCCGTAGATATATATAAGATATTTTTTTTAGTGGACAAGAGTTCTGGAAAACATTAAATAAAATGAGAAGAAAAATATAAAAGAGATTCAGCAACTATTGTTAAAATCTAAATACAATTTATAAATAATTTAGTTTTAATATCGGCCATGCAAGTATTTATTGATTTAACTGTTTTATTTTCTTACACAAGATCTAATATTCTTATCATCTTATTAAATATAATATATAATGGTAACTTTTGAATACTGAAAAAAATTGTCGTTAGAGATAGGAAAAGCTAAAGACCGAAGAAATTTGTATAAAAAGACCAAAAGAGAGAAAGACAAATCGATTAAAAATTAACAATTATATGAAAATTGGAGAATGTTGACCGACTTATAGGCATATGGCTTTGATTAGTCCTAATCTTTGACAAAAAATTGGGTTCATCAGATACAATTTGTCATGATGGATTAATATACAAGTACGAAAGCAAACAAAACGCCAGTTCTTTATTTTTCTTCTTTTTTAGCATACATCTATGCATAAAGTAAATATAAAAACAGTAATATCTGATCATTACCCTATTAATACTATATATTATGTATATAATTTATTCTTATAATCCAGTCTTAAGTTATACTCAGTCAAATTTATATTTTAAGACTATCGTATGATGGTAAACTAAATTTAAAAGTAGATTCCCATTGTGTGATATCCAATCTAAAAAAGTTTATAAAGCGGAAGATCTTTGTGAATATTTAAATTTTGTACCTTAAAGAAACAAAGAAAAAGGAATGATCGAGCCTGGTGAATGGTGATAAGTGTGGAGGAATTCGAGTCCAATAACTTTAGAAAGAAAACGAAGTACCAAGGAAAGGGGTAATTATTCTTGTGGAGGACACAGAAGACGTCTGATAGTAGAGTCCAACTCCAACGGGTTTGAGAAGTGATGTGATGGTACATTATTGGGTAAGGGAAAATGGACTTTTCCGAGGTTAGACGAACTTCTCATTCCAAAATTTTATTTTAAAATTAAATTAAATTAGGATATAATATATAAATTCAACATTTTGTATATAGTTTTATTGTAAGCTTAAGTTTTTAATAAATTTATTTAATGTGATATAGTCACCTTGTAAAGCTAATTACCTTAATAATAAAATATGAATATTAAAATAATTAAGTTAAAAATTTTGCTAGTTTTATTATATTTTAAGATATTTAATTTGTATTATAGAAGATTTAAGTAAGAAAAAAATAGGAGAGATAAAAAGGAATTAAATTATTATATCCACTATTTCATATATTCAATTATTCATTAAGAACAATTCAATAGTTTCAAAATTAATAATCAAGATATTTCTAGTAACCCAGTCGTTTCCAATTCCATGTAACGTATGGATTTTACTAACTTCTTCCACAGGGATCAAGGAAGTAATCCTTGTCCTAAACAGATTGCTCGGTTCCACTGCTAAAATGACTTCTGTTATAGAACTTGGCGCATAATTCTTTCCCCTTCTGCTTTTAACTCTAGCACTAATTCCACAGTCTGGCGGCCGTCCAGGTACAAAGACGAGCACTTCAGAGTTTTATGGGGTTACGGAAGAATATTTTCAGGAAATGTAGGCTCAGGTCATGTTGAAGTTACTGAAATTTTTTGGAAATTTTGCACCTTACTACCTTCCTGGAAATCTTCTTCCATAACCTGACAAAACTATGAAGTTGTTATTGAAAATTGTTGAATTTTAGTTTAAAGAGGGTATTTGTCTTAAGATGATATAATTTTCATTAACACTAAGTTAGGTTATTTATAGTTATTCCTAATAAAAGAAGTTAAAGAAACATTTTTTAATATAACTAAACGTGTGTGATAATTAATTAAACACACTGATCGCATCCCTTGGTGATTATGAATCTTGTACTTCACCAGGCAGTCAAATGGTTTGTGGAGTTTTAGGGTTTGATTTAGAAAGGTATGTCGATAGTGTAGCAACTAAGATAAGTGCAATATTGTATAGATAGATGATACACAACAGTTAGTTTCTTAATATTTATAAACATAAATATTGCTACGGAAAAAAGAATGAACTTATTGCATAGAAAGTTATGCTGCATGCAACTCTTGATCTTGCATATCTGTATGAGTTTTATATCTGATTTAAGTCTCTTTTATTTATAGTTCTCAATTTTATGTTTATTATGTTCATATACATGAAGTATCCAAAAGAGCAATGGAAAGTATATAATTCCACGTACATCTCTGCATTATTTTACGGAAACTACGGCTACCATTCAAAGTCGTGGAAATTCTACGTTTGACTTAGTGCACCAATTATTGCCAACGGAAATATGAAAAGCATCCCATATTGTGAATCCAGCAATAGTTTAATTAAGTCCTAAGCAGAAAACTAGTAATTATATTCACCGGCGTCCACAGCCACCTGATTTCCACGCACATTCAACGAGTTCAACCATCTGGGAAGTTTCTGTTATCATCCACGTGGTTCATCCTCCCACTCTTCATAATCTTCCAGGGGACGCAGTGGTCCTTTCATTGCCATGCTATACTTGAAAGTCAATTGCTGGTTGATGTTTATCCAACCAACATGGTTGCTTCAAGCTTTATGATTTGCTGAAATAGTCTTCACATCTGAGTCGCACCAAGGCTAAATGAAAACAACATTTTGTAAGGAGTTGGCTAACAGTTTCTTGAGACATAATAAATTGATTCGGTATGAGACTTTCCAAAAAAACCCAGCGTTCAGAAAAAGGGGAAGAGGTTGTTATGTTAGTGAGGTCAATGAAAAATGTATTTGAGATAAGGAATATTCGTGGTTTTTTTTAATGTATTTATTGTTTCACTTGAAGCATATATATTACCACAAATGTTTAGTATTTTAGGAAAAAGATGGTTGAATATATATAGCTTCTCGAAGAGGCAATTTACACATACGTATATTACTGCAACGTCGTATTCGTGCCCTTGCGTTTCTAGTGCAGCTTCTGCGTATTTTCAATGTTCATAATCTTCCAAGGGGACTTCATGGCCCTTTCATTGTGTCCCAGCTTATACATCCTCGTGTGTGTATATATATTGAGCCACTAGCGTTTCACCTGAAGCATATTACCACATATCTTTCACACTTTAGCTAAATATCATTGAGAATATATAGCTATTCCTAAAAGCAATTTGCATTACTGCAACGTGATGTCGTACTCGTGCACTTGCGTGTCTGCTGCAGTTCTACCATCACTACTGCAGGAAACAAAACGGAAGAGAGCAGGTAAGTTCATCCGAACTTTTTAAATATATCAGTCTCATTATATGGAGATCTCACGGAAATCCACTGCAAATATATGATCACAGGTCAGTGCATGGTTGTCTCACGCAATGCGAACATGGAGAACCTTGGAAATGAGTATTTGTTTCCTGAGGTAATTGTATATCCATTCTTCCATTGAACAGCAGTTGATGAGAGCTATTATTTGCACTTGGCGATTGAACTGTGCTTCCTTCACGTTGATTTCTATTATTCAGGTTCTGCTGTTTTCAAATTAAAATTTTCATTTGCTCCTCGTCGACTTACATATAACGCTTCTTGATACAGATATTCAATCGGGAGGCAGAGCACATTCAAAAGAATCCCAAAGCCCAGTTGATAAGACTTGGTGTAGGTGACACCACTCATCCTATACCCGAGATCATAACATCGGCTATGGCTGAGGTTACTACATGCTGATCTCCATTATATCATTAAACACTAAAACATGCATCTGATATTAGTGCTAATTAATTAATCTTTTATAAGCTTACGAAAGAAGACTTCGGATCTTTATACTAATTTCCTCAGTTTTAGTTTTGATTTTTTCTAATTTTCATAACTTAGCAAATTATTTTTTATTTTTTATTTTTGCTGTAATCAAATAAAATATATATGATTTAATCATTTAATATTAATTATTGATAAAATTATGATTAATATAATACATTCATTTTGATTTGAATTTTTATAATCAGTCTAAATTTTAAAATTAGATAAAATTATTTCTAAAGTTGATAATTATTTAATAAATTTATTATTAATTTAAAATACTTGAATCTGATATATTTTAAAACATTTATTTATGAAATAATTATTAACTATAAAATATTTAATTATAAATAATAGATTTTTTCAATAATTTTAATACATATTAAAATAAATATTAGTTTATAAATAAAAATTTACAAACTTTTTACTTATTTATATTTATTTTAATAAATATATAATATTTTATTCATATTATGATAAATATTATAAAAGAAATTAAATTAAAATTATTCTCTTAAAATTTAAATTATATTTTAACTTTTAAATATTATAATTAATAAAAGTGTAATTATATTAACAATAATAACGTCATTAATAATTAAACATATTTTTATTTTATTTGAAAAAGAATAGAAAGTAAAATTAAGAAATAGAAATAGAAATAAAAATAGAATCAAATCTCCCCTTAACCTGTAATGCCTGTTTAAATAACTCCGAACAAAAATATCACAGCCAAAAATGAAAGAAAAGCCTTGTTTGGTTTTGAAATATCACTCTCTGCCAACTCGATGAAGTTAGGGTAGGAACTTGATGTAATAAAACCTTGGTAAATTAAAAATCACTCACATCTGAAGAAGCTTATCCTTTCTAGCACGGTACAAAAAAAATGGGTGTGATGCTATTTAATTGTTGGACTTTGTTGAGTTTGGTGTAGAAACTTGTATGAGGGCTCTCTACGAAAGGATGAGCTTAATTGAATTATAAAATAGCTATATTGTTTTTTTTCTATTTAAATTAATTCCAAATACTCTACCTACACATTTCATTTTTCTCAGAGAGAAAATTTAACGTACAAATTATTGAAATTATTTTCTAATTTATAACAGTCAATTCTATGCTATAGTAACTAATAATAATATTTAATAGTTCAATTATTTTTAAGGTACCAAAAAAAAGTTAATTTCTAACGTTAAATATCACATTCAAAATGAGTAATTAAATACATGCTTCTTGAAGAGGTTTTTGGTAATTCCATACCAAGATCAAATTTTGGATCCTGATGATGTTTATCTGTTACACAATTATTTTGCAGCATTGTCATGCTTTGTCGACTACTCAAGGTTATAAAGGATACGGAGCTGAGCAAGGAAACATGGTATGCATCTTGACACTCTTTTGGTCCTTGATTTCAGCGTATTACTTTCATAAACAAGAGGAGAGCAAAGGCAAAAAATCAAACCATAAGAATTTTAATTAACAGGAACTAAGAATTGCCATAGCAGAGAAATTTTACAGAGATGTGGGTATAAAAGGAGAAGAAATCTTCGTATCAGATGGGGCACAGTGTGATATTTCTCGCTTTCAGGTAAAGTTATAAACAATTAATTGTACTATTTTGTAAGTTTTGGTAATTATTATTGTCAAATAAAAAATTATTTTAATTTATTTATAATATGAGTAAGTACTAAAATCTAGGGAAATGTTACCTTTTTCAAGTTGTAATGTTCAATAAAATTTTTAAAATAAATTGGACCGGAAAGTTTCCCCCGGTACGTCACAAGCTCTAACCCTGAGGACCTATCTATAAATGGCAGATGCTGATGGGGTCTAATGCGACAGTGGCAGTGCAGGACCCCACCTTTCCGGTGATGTTGCGATTTAGCCATTAACGAATCAAATCATGTTTCTAATTCATTAGTAATAAATTTTTTTGAGATGGACTTGGATAATTATCATATTCTAATTGTGACAGGCTTACATAGATTCCAGTGTCATTGTTGGGCAATCTGGCAAGATTGTAAAGGAAACAGGGAAGTATGAGAACATTGTGTACATGAACTGTGGTCCAGAGAACAAGTTTTTTCCTGACTTATCAAATACTCCAAGAACAGATATCATCTTCTTTTGCTCTCCAAATAATCCTACGGGTCATGCGGCTTCCCGACAACATTTGAAGCAACTGGTAGATTTTGCCAGGCAAAATAGGTCCATTATAGTCTTCGATTCTGCATATGCTGCCTACATAACAGATGATAGCCCCAAAACAATCTTTGAAATTCCTGGAGCCAAAGAGGTCTTTCGACTGATCGTTATTATTTAAGTTCGGATAATTAAATATTGTACGTGAAAATAAATTGGAGTTTTGAATTTGGTATCTGTAGGTTGCCATTGAAATAGGTTCCTTTTCCAAATTTGCTGGATTCACGGGAGTTCGTTTAGGCTGGACGGTCGTCCCTGAAGAGCTTTTGTACTCCAGCGGATTTCCTCTGATAAAAGATTTTAATCGCATTGTATGTACCTGTTTCAACGGGGCTTCAAGTATTTCTCAGGCTGGAGGTTTGGCTTGTCTTTCTGAGCAAGGTTTTCAGGTAACAGCTGCTATTATAATAGTATCAACAAAAGCTTCTTTTAGTGGAGATTAATTAATATCGATCCTTCCAATACTTTTTACTAGGCTTTGAACAAAGTGGTTGACTACTACAAGAAGAATACCATATTACTGGTCGATGCACTTGAATCACTTGAATTACAAGTTTATGGTGGCAAGAATGCGCCCTACATATGGGTACACTTTCCAGGATCGAGTTCTTGTGATGTATTCAATCAAATTCTTGAGAGAGCTCATATAGTAACTGTACCAGGTAGAGGATTTGGTCCTGGTGGTGAAGGTTACATCAGGATAAGTGGGTTTGGGCGCAGAGAGTGTATACTAGAAGCATCAATGAGGCTGAAGAAATATCTCAAATGATGATAAGTTCTCCGAGATATCGATAGGTGATTGGAAATGTGCATCTCATCGTGTGCATGCCAGTAAGAATACAACAAGAGGAAAATGGGGTTGTTTTCAGTTTGCGTGGTCACCAAGCCAATTATATAATATGACCTCCCCCGAAACGATACTACACCACTTGCCACTAAATTCCCCTGTTTCTTTCCTGTATAGGCAACTCATGTTTGGATAGTTTGGAATAATCCACCTCCTCCTCACTTTAATTAGTTCGAAGAAAAGACCACGTTCTACTTAGAAATAAAGATAAAAAAGTACTTTTCCTTTCGTCTTAATAAGATTCTGATGCTCATTAAATGATTATAAGAAAACAACCTTTCATTTCAATCTTGTTAATTAATGTAACTTATCATTTTTTTTCTTTTTTCTCTGTGATTGGTGGAGCATTGTTAAGTAGGTTATGGTTTTCCTAAAATTCTATTATAGGTTTTTAAAATATAAATTATATATGAAAATAATAAAATATATTATTTAATGCATATTTCAAAGATTATATCTGCAGGTTTGTTAATATTAAAATATAAAATTATATTATAAGTTTTATAAAATTATGGAAAGATATTCCAAAAAAGTTGCCATCCAAGTAAGGCTAGATTGCTTTCCACCAGTCACTGCATGGCTATAAAATGGACCATATTCAAGCCCTCGTAAGCCATAGCAGTGCAAACTTACCAAGAACCCAAACCTATAGTACTTGCGACAAGTTCGATAAACAAATTTGAAGCCATGTCAACTCCTGGATATAGCTTGGCTGAAGTGCAGGTGTTGAAGAAGCAACAAAAGGAGAAACTGAAGAAAATGGAAGAAGAAAAAGCCAAGATAGAGGGAGTTGAAGTGAAGCAGCAAACTGATGGTTGTGTCTCACAGATGTTTCATAAAGTTCATCCCGTAAGAGCAGCTATTTCGAAGGATGATGAAGCAAAAACAGAAGGAAAAGCTAGCGCAAAGGATTAAGGAAATATATATGAACCGAAGGTATAGAACACCCTACTATAAATAAATTGGAGTGCTTAACTTGATGTCACTTCCAGTTCACTCTACTGTTGATGATGTATTAGTATATATAGACTAGCCTGGAAATGTGTGACAGGCTTCTTGTTTCGTCATCTTCTCCTTCTTAACTTCAGTGCAATTACAAGTACGTGCAACAGCAAGATTCCATCCAAGATGCTCGCACTTACTACTATTCCCTTTTATTTGAGTTACAGATCGTCTTCCATTCCAAGCTACAAGGCTTGCGTACATGTAGCTGGAAAAATCATTAATATATATGAATACTTATCGACCTCCCTCAATTAGAGATTAAAAAAAAATAAATTCCACCGATCAAAAATTAACCAATAAATCCGTTTTGATTAGGATCAAATCTAATAATTTTTAAAATCTATAAATTAACTGATGAATCCATTTTAATTAAGATCAAATTTGATTATTTTAATTCAATTTATTATAAAAATGAGTTTAATCCAACCAAAAATTAATAAATTAAATTATAGTTAGTTAAATTTAAATTATGGTTGTTAACTCTATTTCCTCGCGCAATTGCACTTCCACAATGATTATAGTGATGATATATATTTAATTTAAAATATATTTGGAAACAAAAAATCACTTAATTCTACAATCAAATCCATTTGGAAGCAGCTGGATATTTTGAATTCAATTTCTTCATACTTTTAATACAAATTTATGAAGACGTTCTTCCACTTATGAGCTATTACTAAAGTACTAGTGTAGTGGTTGACTTCTACCATTCAAAAAACATAAGGAGTATCGAAAAAATACAAAAAACAATAATGAATGTTCTAAAAGTTTGAAATCAATATTAGGTTGTATGAAAATAAAATTCAAAAGATGCTGAAATGACTATCTGTTTTTTAAAATTAAAACTGATATGAAAAAGTAATAAAGAAGAAGATAAGGTACTTTTGCAAAATCTATCCGTTAATCCAACATTAATCAAATAATTTAAAATTATGCCCACAATATAGAAACTATTGCTAATATAGGAATAGTTTTCTATAAATTATGTTTTAAAGTTAAATAATTTGATATTCATACATTATAATCATTTTAAAAACTGCTGAATAAGTTTTAAGAATATTTTAGAATGGGAATTCACAACTTGATTCTACATATTTTAAGAAGTACTAACGTAGACATCAGACGAAAAATTCTGCTTGATTAAATTTAAAATTAATTTAATTTAATAAACTTGAATTTAAATTTAATTTTTTAATATTCGATTAATTATAAAAGTTCAGACACAAAATTTGGGTATAAAAAATGTTTGATAGGCTTTGTACTCGACTTGGACCCAAATATTTTTTGAACTTAGCCTTGAGTCATATGATGTTAGACCGTTGCTACCCCTGTAACAAGCCCATGATGAAAGGGCTGTTAGAATCTAAAGATACGCAAATAGCTTTACGACAGTCAAGTCTACATACAAGAATGCTCGTGTCAAATTATAACTAATAAATGCGATTAGATTGAGTTGCAATTGAAAACGAGCTACAATATTTCTAAGGACCTATTTAATTCAATGGTTGAAGTATTCCAGCCTTCTTGTTCTTGGACCCTTTACCCCATTTCCTATATTCTTGAGCGTCCAAGCCATAACTTGCATCTGAAGTTGCACGTATACTTTCCCTTGTCAAGTCAATAGCATAGGTTCCTATTAAATTCGCTTCCATGACACCAAGTCACATCCCTCAGTCTTGGCCGTCAAGAAACTTTGAAAGTGGTCCCCAATCGCATGTGCAGGCAACTTCGCTTCCTACCACTACAATCACGTTCCACCTCCACCTCTTTGCTTACGTAACCTGGGCCGCCAATGTTGAAACCAGACATTCTTTACCGCCATTTGCTTACGTAATCCACCCTCAAAATTACTAAAGAAATAACACACCACCACATTAGTTTTTGGAATAGAGACAGTGATCCAGAATTGACCAGAAATAATTTGGCCCACCCAATTCACTGTGGGGCTTGATCCCCAAGCAAACGCCGCCCAAACAATGTCAGCATTTGCATACGGACTTTCCACACAAGCCTATATAAATGACGCAACTCCTTGTGCTTTTTCCTTATCAACTCTTATTTTGCAATACTTGTTCTCGATTGCAGCACTAACTACGCATTCCAATCCTATAGTGTCTCTCTTGGTTCTGATCCACTAAGTTTTTTGGCTATGGCAAGCGGGTTTGGAGGGGCTAGTCTTGCGGAAGCGTATGTGATGCGAAAGATACACAAAGAGAAGATGCAGAAGAGTATGACGATGGCGACCGAGAGAAAAGAGAGTAGTGGTCTGGGTGGCAATGGAGAGCAAGGGAACAAATCTGGTGGGTGTTTCTTCTGGACATCGACGAAGAGTCGTCCGGCTAAAGTTTCCTCGGTGGATTGTGATTTGCAGCTAAAAGAAAATCGGAATTCTAAAAGTTAGCTCGCCACGAAGAAGAAGAAAGAAGAAAATTGCTAACAGTTCACTGTTAGCTGTTTTATGTGACTTACTTTCTTTCAATTTTTAGATTTATTTTTAGCAAAAGAAAAATTATTTTTATCAAATTTTCGTTATATGAAAAAAAAATGTTGCGCATTTATTAATTTTATTTTTGTAATTCGTCGTTCCCTTGTAAATAAAAACTAAAAGAAAAAATTCAAACTCTGTGTTTTTTTGTTTGTTTATGCAATAATTTATTGTAAACTTAATATTGCTCACGTGAGTTCTCAATAAATTTGATAACTTATAAGACTATTATTTTTTGCGCTTGGTTATTTATATGACTCTAAGTATAACTTTTTAATTATAAACGAGTAATTTTCACAAATTGCTATTAATTGAATATTATAATTAAAACATTTTAGAAATAAATCAGACATGAAAATAAGAGAGAAAACTTTCTGACAAATATTCAACCTTTTTTTTTTTTCCCCTGAAACAACGTCCATCTAAGGAATAGTTTGAGACATGAGAAATTGCAGCGCTTCCTCTATGTCAACGTGGATAACAATTGTCCTTCAATCATCAAAGCGAGCGGTCTAACCATGTGTTTTTTACTCACCTTTTGCTTCTCTTATATCCTAAAAACATCATTTAAAATTTTAATTTGCAATCTTCACTTTTGTAAAAAAATGAAGCGAGCTCCTAAAAATGGAGGAAGTTTTTGATGAATATATGATGTTCTCTTTTAGAGTTGCCATATTGGTTGCTACGCTATACTTTGATGGCCCCATATTCACGCCATCTGCTAACCTTAATTTAAGCTCAAATTAATTGCCACTTCTTGCTGTGCATAGTTCATGTATCCTAACCTTATCTAAAAATATGTTTTTGGTAAATTTTGAACTTTAGGTTGAATTTGATAGGTACTATTTGACTAGAATTGTACCATTTAGAGTTTACATAATCATGTGTTGTTACAAACTTAGTTTAATGTAGCTATTATTATTATTATTATTTAATAGTGAAATTAGTTGCTCTTAGCTCTTAAGGAAGTCGGCGTACGCAATTACTTGAACCTCTTTTAAAAATGATTTTAGGTGCGTGTTTGTTTGTTTATATATGTATATGGTTATAGTTACTTGTGTTCCTAATGTGCTATAATATAGTATTGGGTGGGCTCTTAGCCAGTGTACATCATTTCATGAGCATAGAGTATGATATAGATGTAACCAAAAGAAGTACATATAAAAGCAAATGATCCAACGAAGAAAGCTAGAACTACCATAGATTTTTTGAATCATAATGGATGTTTGCTCAATTAAAAGGAAATTATGTAGAGTTTTACAAAATTATTATGAAGCCAATGCACCACTACTGCTTAGCATGTCCATTTCCAGAAGCAGATGAGAGTAGAATTGAAGATCCCAATCCGTTTATCTAAAACTAGAATGAGGCCTATTCTATTCATCAACTAGAGGAACTAGTTCCACCAAAATTCTATTCTTGTTGCATACTATTACTTAATAAGAGGTATTAGAGCATATTTGAGGCAATAATAACTTTAGTTGTAAAGTTTGAAGTAGAAAAGTTCAATGAAATTGAGAATTTTGGATTATGGCAACTAAGAGTGAAGGATATATTGGTGTATCAAGGCATGCCAAAAGTAGCGATGGTAAAAGGGTCAGAGCCAGATCGAAGTCAAGGGGCTAGGCTCAGGTTGCTTGGAACCATAAATGAAGTAATTTTGTTTTTAAAAAATAAAAAAATTAGGCCGGATCCCCCAAGCCTGCCTCGGGCCTCCTTCAGGCCAAGCAACCCCAGGCCTGGGAGTGCTATGAGAGAATAAATTGGAAAACATAGATGAGCTCGACCAGAAAGAGTTATAGGCATGAATAGGATCGTACAATTCTATCTAACAAACAAGGGCATATACCATATCAGGGAGATTATAAGAGATATGGAAGAAGTTGAAGAGGATAAATATAAATTTATCTCATAATTAAGTTGTTATTTGGAGAGAAATAACAAAAAATTTTTTTTGCTATATCTATCTTATGATCATCTAGTGACCATACTCATATTGTGTAAGGGAACACTTGATGTACAAGACATAACTATTGCATTTTTGGCTTATAACTAACAGTGATAAAATACTAGTGAAAGCTCTCAACTTTTAAGGGAAACCAAGCTCAAAAGAGGAAACAAATCAGTGATTGCTCATCCAAAAAGAATTCTAAATCTAAATTCAAGGATATAAATCCATTATAGAGTTATAAGTGCGATCAAACTGGATATATCAGGAGAGACTATTCAAACAAGAAGTAGAGTATGTACTAATTGTGTAGAATATGAGTTAGATTGCAACAACACGCTTTACGTTTTAACCAGCCAATTATAAGACTTATGGACTTTGGATATAGGATGCTCACATCATATGACACCGAATAAAGATTGGTCTAATTCATACATGTTAGGTAACTTTGAAACTATCCAACTGGAAGATGATTAAGTTTGTGAAATCATTAAAGTATGTCAGATGAAGATTAAGATGTTTAATGGTGTGGTTAGGACATTGTGTGATGTTTGATGTGTATCAAATTTAAGGAAGAACTTGATGTCTTTGAGCACCTTGCATACGAATAATTATAGATATAAAATCGATGAAGATAGCATTAAGGTGGTAAAGAGTGTGACAAATGTGATGAAAGGGCCAAGATTGATAGAAAACATCTGCAAACTAGTAGGAAGCACGATTGTAGGTGGAGAGGTTAGTGAAAAGCACGATTATAGGTGGAGAGGTTAGTGAAAAGTCAGATAATGACAATACTATATTATGAAACATATTTTTAGGTCATTTTAATGATTAAGAATGATAAAAATTTATAAGAGAAGTTCACTGAATGGTGTTAAACATTGTAAGTTAAATTTCTATAGGGTTTATGCGCTTGGTAAATAGTTTAACGTGACATTCAAGATAGATAAGTTTAAACTAAACAAATTATAAACTATATACATACTGATATGTAGGGTCTTATTTGATAGTTATCATTAGGTGAACCATATTACTTTGTGACATTCATTAATGATAATAGAAGAGCATAGGTATACTTTATAAAGTAGAAATCCAGTCTTTGCAAATTTCAAAGGGTGGAAGGCTGAGATGAAGAATTAAATATATAGAAAAATCAAGTACTTGAAATTAGACAATGGTACTGATTTTATGAACTTAAAATTCTAGAAATTATGTAAGGAGTATAAGATTAAGAGATATTACATAATATGAAAAACACCACAGTAAAACGACGTCTAGGAGGGGATGAATAGATCTATAACTAAAAATTCAATTGTTTACGGTTGAATACAAGGCTATCTAATTTTTTTTGGGCCAAAGCAATAAGCATCGTGTGTTACCTCATTTATAGCTCACCACAGGCATCACTAGATGAGATTGTGATAGAGAAAGTATAGACATTGAATAAGGTAGTTATTTGAAATTTGAAAAATACTTGGATATGAAGGAATACAAGTTCATTGAATACCTTAAGATATGAAGGAATACAAGTTCTGGAAACCAACATAAAAGAAAATAGTGATTAGTAGGAATGTAGTATTTGATGAACATCAAATATTGACGAAAACATATAGAGATGATGTGCTAGGATTGACAAAGACCAATATTAAGGTCGTATAAGTAACTCTAGATCAATATAGAATATAGGTGAAAGAGGTTGGAAATTTTAGCTTAGTATGTAGAAGAGCAATATTAGAGGAAGAATAACATTATAGTATAACCAAATATAAAGCAAAATGCACTATTAGGCCACTAAATATATAATTTTAAGAAGGCTCTACATCCGTTACACTCATAATAAGTAATATTCCAACCACTTTTTTAGAAGACTATGAATAATTAAGAGAAGGATAAATGAGCGAAAGTTATGGTGGAGGAGGTATGGTCTTTATATATGAAGAAATATGAGAGTTTGTACAGTTTTTCAAAAGGAAAAGGCTTATAGGGTGCGAGTGGGTATAGAAAAAGAAGCAAATATTAACAAAAAAAGGAAGAAAAAGAGTTCAAGACTTGATTGGTAACAAAAATATGTGCACGATAGAAGGAGATTGGTTATGATGAAATTTTCTATCTAGTGATTCATTGTACTTCCATCAAGATTTTGATGGTGTTAATAGCCACTTTGGATATACATTCAGAGTAGGTGGATATAAATACAAATTTGTTTAATAGTGACTTAAGGAGAAAATTTACACAATATACCCAAAGAGTTTAGTCAACTAGAAAGGGGCATTTGATTTGTAAATTTTAAAAAAATTCTTTATAGGTTGAAGTAGTTTCCAAGGCAATGATACAAAATATTTAACTCCTTCAAGATTTAAATTGAGTATAGGAGATGTGGGTATGATCGTTATATTTAGGTTAGGAGCTTTAATGATGGATCATACATTTTTATGCTATTATATGTGGATGATATATGATTGCCGCACAGAGTATGCATGACGTGGACAAATTAAATACCTTGTTAAAAAAGTAATTTGAGATGAAAAATTTGGGTGCTATCAAGAAAATAGTAGGAATGGAGATTCAAAGTGATAAGAGCTCTAAAAAATCGTGGTTATCTAAATATTATTAAGAAAGTGTTGGACATATTTAGATAAGCAAAGCTAAACCCGTGAGCACTCTATTGATAAATCACTGTATACTTTTCCTAAATCAATATCCAAAAATAGATACATATTTTAATGATATGTCTAAGGTACTATATGCTAGCATTGTTGGATGTTTATTGTATGCAATAATTTCTACTAGTCTAAATTTGGCTTATGATGTTGATCATATTAGAAAATAAATGTCCAAACCTAAAACATAACATTGATAAATAACTAAGTAGATATTTAGGTACTTAGACATACAACAAGCAATGATATTATATTTTACAGCCAATAGGGTAATCCTTTGATTGTGTGTTATATTATTCAGATTATGAAGAAGATTTAGATAATATGAGGTCTACTATAGTGTATGTCTTTACTCTTCAGGAGGACTTATTTGTTAAAAATCAATGTTATAGTTTATAATTGTATTATCTACAACTAAAGTAGAGTATATGGTAGTGACTCGAACTGCCAAAGAGATATTATGACTTAGAGGACTAGTAAAAAAAATGATCATTGATCAAGGTAGAGTTTAAACATTCTATAATAGTCAAACTACAATTTATTTGACAAAAAATCAAGTGTATCAAGTAGTCACTAAGCAAATAGATGTGAAATTTTACAAGATCAATAAGTTAATTGCATTTAGATAGATCTTATTGGAAAAGGTTCACAATTCGAAGAACATTGTCAACTATCTCAGAGAAGTTAATTGGAGTTAATTAATATCTTAAAATGATAGTTAAGACTACAATCCAATATATTAAGAATATATTTGCTAAGGTGGAGATCATATTGTGTGACTTATATACATATAAATATTGTTAGATATATGTTGTATATATCTACTTATTTTATTTTGGCATACTTTTATAAATTGGACTGATCATATTTTTTATTGTCTTGGATTCAAAAGGATTATTTGGATAATATTCTAGATAGTATAGAATCCTATTTTGAATAGAAGTGGATATTGTGAAGACTTGTTGAAGTAGTAGCTGAAGGGTATTACAGTAAGTTTTATTGTGAATTAAGTGAAAATTCTGAAAAATAGACGTAGGTCATTTATGTGAAAAAAAACCCACAGCTGATTGGTGGTGAGTAGGTAGAGTGATTTATGGTGTGTGCGTAACTGTGGTTGAGTGGTATATATCTCTATCATGAAAAGTGAATCAGGTGTGTGTTGCATAAATGAAAAGTCATTGATTGATCTTTGAAAGACACAGCTGAAGCCGAAGGTGTATGGATGATTTTTCGTTGGTTTGAAAAGATTAACATGATGATTTGATGCTATTGAAAAATCCATCCTTTTGTTGCACTGGTTATTGACTTTCTGCAAAATATACGGTAGTGTGGTTACAACAAAAAGTGCATTGGACTGAAAGACCTACGACTGTTGTTTTCTTGGTGGTGTGCATGACTGTCTTGGTGGGGTGCATGATTTGTGTTGGCAATTTTGGGTGAGTGAGTTTTGTTTTAGTTGATGAAATACACTGCTACTAGTTGTTGTTTTTGTTGAACAGAAAACTCTAATATGTGGGCTAAAACGAAGAGAGATTATGTGCAGGGACTGTTTGTGTTAATGTCCATCTCTAATGTGTGTGTGCGGCAGTGGGTATTGACGTGTGTGTGTGTGGCATTGAAGTAAGGTAGATTATTTGTTCAGTCAAATAGTGACTTATATACAACTATGCATGGATGTTTTTGAAGTGAGCTGAAGGAAATTTCTTGTGGGCGTTGGATAAGAAAAGAAGTAGTGGGCGTTAAAGAAGAAAAGAAGTAGTGGACGAAGATCATCATATTTTTACCTTGTATTGTTCGACTAGTGGACAAATTTTTAAGATGTATTTCAGGAAGTTGAAACCATAGGGAATTCTTTATTTTGTCTCAAGTATATTATTTTTTAGTGCTTAATTGATTAAGTACTTGAGTTATTTTTATTGATTGTTGTTTGAGTGAAAATAGTTAGAAAAATCCTCTGACGAGGTTAACACGAGTCGATAGTATTATCGGGTGTGAAAATCTTTCACGGATAGTGAGATTGAGAGATAGTGTCAAGGGTGAGTAGTGTAGGCTCTGTTAAACCTTGAGTAATTCTATTATTTTTCAGTGAAAGATTTAATCTGGGTGAGGGCCCCGCAAATGTAGGCAAGGAGTTCCGAACTGCGTGACCAAATTCCGGTATTGATTTATTTTTAATTCTTTTAATTTTCTGATAAATGTTTTTTAAAAGTCTTTTGAGCGAACACGACTGTGTGTCAAGACTTGTTATTCTATGAACTATGGAGATGAAGACACATCCTATAACATTACGAATTGGTGTGACAAAGGATTTTTCAAAGAAAGGCATGGCCTGACACAAGATTGTGTTAAATTTTGTATCTATATGCAAACAAAGACAATTAAAGCATGTCGGTAGTTGTGTTTGTATGAGCGAAGACGAAGTGAGTTACACAAGTATATTGGTTCCTAAATCATACATAGTGTTAGTTCCCCAAATGAAGGGACAACATTTTCAACAAATTTTGATGAAAAGAAGTGCTCTTTCAACCAAAGAAGTATCTTTTTGAATACCCAAATGGCAATATCCAAAAGCAAAATGCCTTATTCTGTTGACTTGTTGATAAGATGTAAAATGACAAATGCTATGGATTCGCTTGCAAAAGAGGAACTACCAAATGAGGAACTTTTCAATGTGGTACTTTCCTTCTCTTTACCTTAATCTAACATAAAAGAGCTAATAAATTATGACAATACTTCATATTTTTCATTAGGCTACGTTTGATTGGGGGTTTTATAATGGAATGGAATAGAATATAATATTATTTCATCTTTTGGGAGGAAGCTTTATAATGGAATGAGATGGAAGATGAGGGTTTCATATTACACCTCATTCCATCCTAAACAATAAAAATGAAAAACTTCCGATTTTGGTAGTTTAGGATGGAATGTAAAATAATAAACAACTTTACATTATATTACATTATAAACCCTTCATCCAAATAATATTTCACTATATTACATTATGAACCCTTACATTTCCTTCCAAACAACAAGTTTCTAATATTACATCTATTTAAGTTCCATTCCATTATAAACCATTCCATTCCATTCTATTAAAAACTTTACGTTCAACCAAACATAGCCTTAGGGAACATTTAGTAACCAACTGTATAGGCCTGAGATGGTAATAGAGACCAGTTATTAAAGTCAACATATGTGAAGCCCAAGATATGGAAAGTTTATAAGCAGAAGAATAAGAAGGGTAAAGAGGGGAGATGAGAGTAGTAGAGTGAAAAATAAATCTGGTGAGCTGGAGTTAGTTACATAGGGAGATAATAAGAGCAGTGAGGAATACAGGAGAAATTTTAGTTTTTGGAAAAATTTTCTGTCATAACAGAGGGATATTCTCTCTGGGAGGAGCTTAGGCTCTGGACACTCTTTTGTTAGGGTTGTTGGCTCTTTTTCTTCATAATAATCAATTCTATTTCTACTTTTATCATTTAGGGAATCCATCAATTGGTCCAACCTGCTAGATAGTTCACCAATACCCCTAAAAATGTTAGATAGCATGGATTTATTGGAGAATCGAGTTACAACATTGGACGATTATATTAAGTCTTCGTTGGAGGATTTCATGTAATCTTTATTGCCAGAAATCAGCAAGGGGTTGGGACATGAGACTGGGGGAATCTTTGGTGATGGTGGTGGTTCCCATTCAGGTGGGAGTAAGTTGGTTTTGATGAAGCTGGTGCTCCCAAAATTTTGGGGGATAACTCTGACAAGTACTGTATAGTATTGAAGAAGATAGAACTTCCATTGTTTAATAGTGAGGACCCATTGGTTGGATTACATGGGTAGAGACCTATTTTGAGTCCAAAACACTGCCAATGACGTCAAAGTAAAGCTAGAGAAGCTCAGTATGGAAGGACCAACGATTTACTAGTTCAACTTATTGTGTGAAACAGAGGACTATCTCACCTGGCTCAGGTTAAATCAGGCATTGATTAAAAGATACAACGGTCATCGGTATAACAATCCGTTTAAGGAGCTTTCCGATTTGTGTCAAACTGGGAGTGTAGAGGAGTATATAGAATAGTTTGAACTGATCTTGTCGCAGTTCATTCATTTGCTAGAGGCACAATATCTCGGGTACTTTATGGGAGGTCTCTCTTCTGAACTGTGTTGTAAGGTATGTACCTTTAACCCATAGACTCGCTTACAGATGGTGAAGATTGCTCGCGATTTGGAGGTAGAGATGTCAGCTGAAGATCGTGGTGTTTGGAAACCACACATTTCTGGTCATTAACTGAGGTAACTCGATGGTTAGAGAACATGAGGGGAGGACCTAATTAGGTGGCACCAGATCCGTGGGCTCTAGATTAACTAATGAAAATAAGGATAAATCACATTTAGAGAGTTCCCTTGGGTCCAATAACAGAGGAACGATATCGTCGTTCTCTGTTTCTCATTCACGACTAGACAAGAAAAGGGGAGATGGCGGTGATCGGAGTAGGGGGTTAAAACACCTTACATACCTAGAACGTATGGAGGGGATATCTAAGGGTTTGTGTTTTTATAGTGGGGATAAGTTTCACCTATTACATCAGTGTCCAAAAAAACAATTACAAATGTTGTTATTAGGGGATGATGAGAGTCCCATTGAGGGAGAGGTGTTGGTAATGGAGATAGACGGTCACGAAGAAGACGATGAGGAATCTTTTGGGTGTAAGGCTATGGGTATGTGTGGACTCACTAACGAAATTATGGAGGAAGTGAAGACATTGAAGTTAGAAGGTAAATTGAAGGGAGTTCCTACGTTGTTTTTGGTGGATAATGGTGCCGTTCATAATTTCATCTCTCCCCAGGTGGCTACTGCTTTGGAGGTTTTAGTTACTCAGACTAAGGAGCTTGGGGTCAGATTGGGAGATGGTCACAAGATTTATATCAAAGGTAAATGTTCAAATGTGCTGCTTCACATTGGAGAAATTGATATAGCTGTGGATGCTTACGTGATTAATTTGGGAGGAGTAGTTGTGGTGTTAGGAGTGACTTGGTTGAAAAGTTTTGGGAAGGTAGTTATAGATTAGGCAAAGCTGTCTATGTCTTTTCCAGTACCAAGGGAGTTTAGTGTTGTTACAAGATCTAACTAAGAGTGCAGGTCCTTTGCTTAACAGAAAAGGGGACTTGACTTATTCCTCGTTTTTTCATGGGCTGATATAGGGAATAGAAGGTGTTGATGATGAAGGAGGGGAAATTTCTACCAGTGAGTTGCTAAGCAATAAGTTCTGGAGGTATTCATTGAAAGGAGG